>CM035431.1:148782830-149242830 GCA_020310875.1 Ceratopteris richardii
GTTCAAGTATCGCGATGCTTGAATTCTCGTGTGTCGCGATATTTCGTAGATATCGTGTGTCGCGGATATCTTTCACTCTCCAAGCATCGGGACATCTAGGTGTCATGTGACATTGGATTGAGTGTCACGATATCTAAGTGTCGTGAAGGACAAGTGTCGCGATATCCAGGTATCGTGTGACATTCAGTCAAGTGTCGCGATATCGAAGTTTCATGCAATCGAGTGTCACGATATCCAAGTGTCGTGATATCTACGTATCGTCAAGGCCAAGTGTCGCAATACCCAGTTATCATGTGACATTGAGTCAAGTGTCGTGATACCCAGGTATCGTGTGACATTCAGTCAAGTGTCGCGATATCTAAGTGTTGTGCAGTTGAGTGTCACGATATCCAAGTGTCGCGATATCTAAGTGTCACTGAGCTTGAGTGTCACGATACTCAATTGTCGTGTTCAGAGGCAGTATCACGATACTCCGGTGTCATGTTCAGATCTAACTGTCGCGACATTCAGGTGTCGTGTGTCGACAGTCATCCAAGTATCGAGTGTCACCAACTGTAGGTGTCGTATGGATCCCAAGTATCGTGTGTCGTGGAACGAGATATTGTGGGAAGCTAAGTCTCAAGTATCATCTGAAGAGCAAGTGTCATGTGTCATGCCAGTGAACTCGTGTCATGTGTCATGCCAGTGAACTTAAGTGATACCTCATCAAGGAGACTCCAAATTAAGAAAAAAATACATATATATCTATAAATTATGAAGAGAGTTTTGGAGCCAAAGTCTGTCAAGACTCAAACAGAGTCATCAGTGAATGAACTTGAGATCGAGAAGAGTCCTAGGAAGCCAAAGGAGTGTGGTATCATCTGTAGGAAGTTTAGCCGAGACCAGCATTCATTCACATTACTCTCAAACCTTGAGTGAATCTGAAGAAGGAACCCTTATGGGCTCAGACGACATGCATAGCTCGATACCCATAGCATGCCTAATGTCTATCATTGAGGGAGAGTACATAACCTCCTTAGAATACGTGAACACCAACCAACATGATCAACCCATCTACATAGATGGGTTAAATAGATCAGTGGCCAGATTCAAGAAAGCCAGGGATGCTCACATAGTACCTAGACCAACAGTCAAGTATGTGGGAGGATTCTATATGGATAAAACAGGGATTATCTATGCAGTCACAAAGAATCCAGAGAGCATCAATGAGCAAAGGGAAGAAGATAATGCCCAAAACCCTAATGAAAACACCTTAAAAAGGTAAAAATACCGTCTACACTGACTCTGAAAGAACTCTTGAAAGTGAAACCTCAACTGAGAAAGAAAAATCACCAGTGAGTTAGAGATAAAGTCAGACAAAAGCGAGATGGGATTTGAAGTAGCTACTGTGAAAATCCCAGTTGATAAGGTTGGACATTTCGGTGAGGGAGATGAAGGAAATACATGCCTCCCTATCACTTATAGAGGTTATACCACGAAAGCCATATTAGATTCGGGAGTTGCAATAGGAATTGCAACCAAAGAAATATGGGAGAAATGGGGAAAGCCAGCTTTACAACCCACTAGGATGAAGATTCAAATGGAAGATGGACACATAGAACGACCCTTAGGATTATTAGAAAAGGTAGTGTTTACCACTTGCGGAGTCGAATTCGAGCAAACCTTAGCTATATGTCAATTTGAAAAGGCTAGCAATTATGAGATGATACTTGGAAGGCCTTTCATGAGACAGCTCAAGGTAGTGCAAGACTGGGGAAATGACGCAATATATTTGTAGCATGGAGGAATGACAACTAGGATAAACATACATACTTATACTTATCAAGATGTACCTCCTCTACAATGGAACCCGAGACACAAGGAAGACGATAATTTATCCATTCATAGTGTAGGATCGAGTATTCAAACATGGATGAATGAAGATACTCACCTATGGATGTGTAAGGCAGCTAAAAGGGAAGAAGAAAGGAGACAAAAATGGCAGTCAGGACAAGGAGTGTCTAGACCTATAGAAGATCCTCCTTACATGCCTCAAATATTCTTAGATGAAGAGTTCGAACCCCATGGTTGGATGGAGATTTTAGCCACTCTTGACGTGTGTGTAAATGAAGAAGTAATAACTATGAATGAATGCATGGATGAGGAAGGATATGATGTAATTCTTTACATGGTTGTTCTCCGAGAAGAAGATGAAGGAGAGATAATTGAAAAAGAGGGGAATGAAGACTATGAGAGCATAGAAATGGAAAGGGAAACATTTAAAAGGAGGAAAATGGGAAACATGATGCAAATAGAAGAAAATGAACTAGACATGGAAAATGAAAAAGAAGAAAACACACCTCAAGACCAATTCAAGGTACCTGAACATTTCAAGAAATATGAAGTACAGGAAAGAAAGATTGCTATTTAGATGCCAAAACGAGAAGCACAACCATGGATAGCATACGACAATAAAGAGCTGACCAAGAAGATTGTAGTAGCTATTGAAGAAGGAGAAAAGAGATGCACTTCCATAGGACAAGATGTCTCGCATGAGGAAGAACACGAATTAATACAACTTATAAGGGAGTATCTAGATGTCTTTTCATGGACATATAAGGATTTAAAAGGTGTAGATATTTATATTTGTGCACATAGAATACCTATGACAACAGATTCCAAGCCCTCCAAATAAAGACTATACACATACAATGATGTTTATTCGGCAAAGATTAAGGAGGAGATAGATAAACTGGGTTTCATTTATGAAATTGAACACAGGGAATGGGTATCGCCACTAGTGGTAGTGCCTAAAAAGAATGGAAAACTAAGGGTGTGCATTAACCTTAAAAAAGTGAACACCGCCACCATACGTGATAGTTACCCACTACCCATCAGAGATCATCTGTTGGAAAGGGTTGCAGGCAAGGAAGTCTATAGCTTTCTTGATGGCTTCTCTGGATACAATCAGGTAGCCATTGCTCCTGAAAACCAACACAAGATATCCTTTGCAACTGAATGAGGAGTCTATGCATTTAGGTTTATGTCATTTGGTCTTAACTAATGCCCCAACCACTTTCGAAAGACTAATGTGTCATGTGTGCAAGGAATTCTTGAGAAAGAGTATGGAGGTATATGTGGATGATTTATGTACTTATTCAGATATAAGACCGGAGCACATCCCAGAGCTAAGGGAAATATTTTCCAAATGTCGTCAGTATAGAGTATGCTTGAATCTAGAAAAATGTGTCTTCATGGCTCGACAAGGAAAGATCTTAGGACACATTATCTCTAAGAATGGAATTTCCACTGATGAAGACAAAATCAAAGTGATTCTAGAATTGCCAAGACCAAAGACCGCTAAAGAAGTGCAAGCATTTATGGGACATTATGGATATTATCGTAGATTCATTCACATGTATGCCATAATTGTGAGGCCTCTTTATGGATCGTTGACTCAATTTACTTGGACAAAAGATTGTGAAAAGGCATTCAACGAATTAAAGGGCCATTTGAGTTCAAAACCCATTTTGAAAGTATCAGATTGGAATAAAACAGTTCATATTCATGTGGATGCCTCCAAGTTTGCCATGCATCTTAGCACAACCTGCAAATACAGGAAAGCTAGACCACCCTAAAGCCTATGCTAGTAGACAATTAAACCAAGCGGAGCATAATTACACTAGTACGGAATGAGAAGGCTTAGGAATGATATACGTAGTGAAGAAATTTAGACACTACTTATTGGCAAACAAATTCAATATCTTCATTGATCATTAGGCTCTATTGTATCTAGTCAATAAGCCTTGTAATACCGAACGACTAGTACGATGGTTTCTATTGTTAATGGAATTTAATTTTGAAGTAGTAGTCAAAAATGGAAATACACACATCCGTGTTGATCACATATCTAGAATGACACATGGGGAACCTCCTATAGGAGTGCGAGATGATTTGTTGGACACTTATCTTTTCAACCTGGAAGTATGTCCACGATGGGCTAAAAAATTGATTTCCATACTCATACATGGACCTCAACATAGGATCAATTTAGACAAGAGCCAAGAGTTATGGAAAACTAAAAATCTGCATATCATAGCTGGAAGCCTATACCATCAAGAGTCAAGTGGATTACTTTTGAGATGTGTGGAAGAAGACGAGGAAGAAATGTGGCTTCAAAAAGCACACATGAATCAATGGAAAACCCATTGAAGTATTAATGGAACCTGGAAAGAGCTTAAGAGATTGGGAATATATTGGCCAACTATGCACCTTGTAATATATTTTTCGATGTAAATGCACTCGAGGAATCCTCTAGATGCATATCCATAGATGTCTGTATTTACCCTTGTAAAATGGTAGGGAAGTAGTCTTTTAGTCAACAAAGTGTCGGTCTCTTATGTGAAAGGACCATTTTTAGGGCACATGTATATAAGTCATTTTGTGACTCTTTGTAAAGACTTTTTGTCATTGTGAGAATCAAGAGCACATAATTTCGAATTTGTGTCTTCTCTGCTCTATATCTTCTTCCTTGTGAGCTTGCATGCATGTGTGATGCTTGAAAAGAGTGTATTGAAGTGTTGTCTATCCATGGTAGTGCTTGTTTGCTGTTGGTAATGTGTGTGCAAAGTGTAGGAAGTGCTAAAGCATAGGTAGGTCATTCCCACAGCTCAGTATTTTGCTCATAGCTTGAAATAAAAGTGTCAGAATCGAGTGAAAATACCACCATTGGATGTGTCTTCTCGAGAGCTTCGAAAAGAATTTGCTATTCACTATATTTCAAGTTCTGAGCTGAGAGAAAAGCTCGAATTACTGTTGGCTGCTCCTCTAGCTATCGCGACAGCATAGCCGACCATGAAAGCTTGAATGTGATAGTTTACATTTGCTTACACCTTGGTTAGTTCATTTTTGCATTAACCTACACTTGAATGCAGTCTTCATACACTCGGTTAGGTTAAGATACTTCTTGCATTGATAATTTAAGCATGTAATCCCCACTATATGCACTTGTAGGGGATTAAGGTATAGTCTCTTTCTCCACAAGTCCCTAAGTCGATACTTAGGTACACATAAGGGTTGAATGTTTTGTAGGTTGTAGTCGAGTGGTCTTGGGTACTCGTGAGAAATTGGATTGAGGAGGGTGTTGAAAAGTAGATGGGTGCTGAAAAGTAGGAGAAGTAAGACTAGTGAAGGCATGCTTGAAAGGAAAATTGGGCTTGATTGGTGGTTGTCTTTGACATGTTTATTATAGATGAATGGACTTGGTGATGGATTGAAACTCTTTCTCAGCATCATGTGCAAAAGAAATAGCTTCAGAAAACTTGGCTTGGATTCCAATCTCCAAACCATCTTCATATTTCTGTTGCAAGGTATCTTTAGGAATTGTTTCAAGCGAAGGAATAAGTAATAGTCGTTGCCAAAAATGTTTAGTATATGTAGACACAGTATCTCCTTCTTTCCATCCAAAAGTTGTCCATGATTGATGTGCATGTAAGTGGAACTGAGGAGGAAGGAAAGACTCCTTGATCTTTTCTTGAAATGCTTTCCATGTGGTGGGCCAGTCGCTTCTATGGTGCAAAATATATACCATAATTGGGCTTTACCCACCAAATAGTTAGTTACAAATTTCACTTTTTCATTTTCAGAATATGATTCATCAGAATAGAAGTCATCAAACTAAGATAGCCATGAAAGAAAAAAATGGGCATCTTTTCGTCCATCAAATCGTGAAAATTGGAAATTTTTAGCGCCAAGGTTATACCGTGTGGCTTGTTCTTGAGCGGTGATAATGGCCTTCACTACCCTAACTAGGTTATTGTCATCACTTTGTAGTTTTTGGAGTGTAGCATCATGTTCCTTAATCTCATTTTGGGCATGTTGGAATTCATGCCGCAAAAGCTCTAATTGTTGCTCGATTGGTACCTCAAGTAGGGGTGATGACCCAAAATCTTCGGTATTATGGGTAGGGTCCATGGCCTTATGTATAGATCCAAAACCTAGGTCTAAGCATAGGAAAAGAATTTTAATAATGGTATACAATAATAATAATAATAATAATAATAATAACTAAATAAATAAATAAAATAAATGAGAGTGCTTTAATAAATAAATAAATAAGTAAAAGAGAGTGTTTAAATAAATGAATAAATAAACAAATAAATAAGGTGAAGAGAATGTTAAGAGTCATGTTAAATATTTATTAAAAGGAATGGGGTATCAAAAAGCGGAAATAGTCTAGTGGATAAGGCTTATATCTTGGAAGTATGAGGTTGTGGGTTCCAATCCTCTACATACTAAACAAGGAACTAAGTAGGCTAACTAGAGAAATAACTAAGCCCTTATTGCCACTCATGTGTTAGCATTGGTTCGCACGTAGACAATGGTTGCCAATGGAACCAAAGTGAACAAAGAGAACCATGAGTGCCATAGAAGCCAAAGATTCCAAAGTTATGCCATAGTTGTTTGCCTTAATTGACACCTTGATAATCGAATTGATAAAAAACTTGATAACCAAACCGAACTCAAACAGTGAATAGTGAGCATAGGGGGTAACCGAACCGAACTCAAATAGTGAAGAGTAAGCACATGAGGTAACCGAACGAAACTCAAACAATGAACAATGAGCATAGTGAGCACATGTAATAAAGTAAGTTTATGATCTAAGGGTTTGACCGGTTCAGAGAGATTTGAAATCGAACACCGTTTGGTCACCCATGTGTATGACTAAAGATCTCGAGTTTAGACTTACTAGGAGGTCTTGTGCTCTTGTGAACAAGTGATCCACTTAGCTTAGTGGTTGAGTCTCAAGGATGTGAAGGAGGAGGTCTTGGGTTCAATCCCCATGGGGGACATAGGGAGCGTATTTTACCCAAAGAGATCTAGAGCCTTCTAGAAGCATCCACTTGAGTTAACTCGAGTTAACTGGGACACTTGGCACACATGTAGTTAAATGGCTGACACATGGATGGTTAGTATCCACCTGCCCAAGAAGGTAGTTCCCTGGAGAGAGCTATATATAGAGGCATTTGCTTGGAAGGAGAGTCATCTCTCGAGCATGTGGTGATCGTGATTCTCATTCTCTTGCGTTGGTATCAGAGCTCAAGGTTGAGCTTCCATGGAGACCAAGCAAACCATTGGTGCCTCGTGACATTGATAGAGCAATGCTTTCAACCCCCCACATGGTTGTTGTGCCTTCTTGTCTTTGTGCCCTTGAAAAATTTAGTCAAGCCCCAATTGTTGTGCACATATAGGGCTTTCATACCATCCCACGTTGCTTACACTCACTTTGGTTCAAATGTCCTTGCCTTGTTTAAAGCATAGTTACTTGCAAATTTTTGCAATGGGGTTCAAGAAACTGTAGTCCATCTTACTTTGCATCTATAAGTATATATACAAGCATTGATACATGTATGGAAGCTAAGTGCTTATTCTAGATGACAATTGATGCATAAAAGAGAGTTAAAATGTGCACTAGTAGATCCATGGTAGCATAGTGGATTAAGGTCCTTAAGCTTCCACCTAGCTTCTCTAGAGAAAACATGCGTTAGTATTCTCTCTACTATACATCAAACATTTATGCATACAAATTTTGGAAATTTCGATAGGAAAATGGTAATCTAAACAAATGAAACCAAAGTGCCCTACATGCACTTTAAGCATAAGTGTGCTTGCAAACACACCATCAACAACAATAGACCATAGGACACTACACACCCTTCATAAGATCCACATGCTTGCAACACGTATATAAAATATTACATAGAAGCACTACATGCTCTTGTTTTCTCTTCGCGGTAAGTGTAGTAAAATCATGCTACCATCCTACTTTGCATCTTATGAGAAATTTAAAGCGTTCATAAGCATATATACAAGCATTCATGTATGTATGGAAGTTAATTGCTTATTCTAGATGACAATTCATGAATAAAAGAGAGTTCAAGTATAATTATTGACAATAAATTTAATTATGAAATGAGCAAATCCATTTGCAAAGGTGGTGCAAAGGTGGGGAGTGATCATAAACCACCTTTTGAGCATTCCTAAGTTGGAATTGATTGCCCTCTTACCTCAAATTGCTTTCGATGAAGTCTCTAGTTCATGTTCAATCCATTTGAAGGTTTTGTACATTGGGTTTGAAGAGACCAAATGCTTAGTTGAAACAATGATTGGACAGATTTTGAAGCAAGCATTCCACATCACTTGAAATCACTCCATTTGGGTACTAGTCCTTGGATGAGAGAGTTATGATCATTTTAGTGGAAGGAGGTGCCATAGAGAAACTCTCTAGAGAGGAGTGTATGGAGGAATTCCCTCTAAAAAAGAGTGGAAAGGTCTTGTTAAAGTGCACCACATAGAGGGGATTGAAGGGAATGCATGCACGTCAGGGACAAATAGAACTTGGCACTCTATGCTCTTCACAACTCAAAGGAGAGAAAGAAAGAAAGAAAGATAGATAGATAGCTATAGGTCATGCAAATCTCAAATGGGCCCACCCTATTGAAATCTAGAGGACATGCAAATCTCAAATCTCAATTGAAACTTGAATCAAGCTTTTTCATGTGAATGAAGTTGTGCAAAGGCCAAAGCATCATACACATTTCTTAAGCAGTGGGTGGTTGCATTGTAGAAACAATATTACCAATAGCATGTGGGAGAAGAAGAAAGGCCTACCTGTCACATTGACAAAAAAATGCATGGACCATAAAGATAACACAAAAAAAAAGGGAGGGTGCAAATAAAGATGCAATTAGAAAGGATCCGATCTAATCATAGAGTACATTGATTTCCACTTTAAGGTCTCCCCTTGAATTGTTCTAAGTGTTGTCGCTTCTACTTGTTGACACTCATTTTGCTTTTGAGTTACCAATAGATTGAAAACTTTGTGTGTGAGTTGATAGTGAGGCTTATGTGCAAGAACAAGCAAACTTTCTCTATATTTTGAAAGAAGATCTCATGTGCAAGAACAAGCAAACTGAAAGCAAATTTTGATACTGTGATCACCCCCTCACTCATGGATGCAACACATGTTTGTCACCTAGAGACAAACTTCCACAATGTTTTAGAATAAAAATGTTGCATCACCTAGAGAAGTTCATGAGGATAAAAGAGGAAGTTTGATCGAAGCCCAATCTTTCTTATAGCTTGATTTTGATTGGAAGAACAACTCTATAAATGAAGAGGTATAATACCCATGAGATCCCCTTATCCCTCTAAACAAAACAGGAGTTAAACTGCTCGAAAGAGACACTTGGAAAAAGACCACCCAAAAGCAAGTGGTTAAAAATTTACCTGAAAACAATATGTTGACCTAGAGTCCACAACCAGCAGGCTTAACGAGGGGAAGGGCCCGCCGCCCAACCAAACAGCTAGCTTAAGAGGCGCAGACAATTTTTCTATATTCGATTGACTAGTCATCAAATGCTCTAAAGAAACTCCATCCATTTCATGAACACACAACAATTTCTCAATCACGAAGATATTCGTTAGTCGTGTCAAGGTGGTTCGTCACACAGGCCAGGCCAGAGATGGTGAGCTGCTGCTGAGTGTGTCGACATGCTCGCGCTGTGTGCGTGCCTGTATCCATGGGTCCGTTTTGTATGTTTAGTGTAACAGAGAGAGGCTTGTTTATTTACGTGTTTACATTTTGCATGATCTTGTCACGCGATCAAGTCGAGGTATGGTCCCAGCTGGGCAAACAGGACAAGACATCAGCCGACTGACGAGCAGAGACAGGAGATCCACGAAGCGTTTGAGCTTTTTGATACTGATGGATCCGGTATAATTTTGAACCCGTAGCACATATATGCAAGATCATGATCCCGTAAATATTCTGAAATATGCAGATGACGTTTTAACATCCAGAGAGATTCTTATTTATGGCAAGAGACATGTTTAAGATGATTATGCGTAGGAACTTACGTTCATTGTCTTCGTTTTGCACATGATTTCATCATGTACGTTTCAGGAACCATTGATGCTGGTGAGCTTCAAGTAGCCATGAGGCAAGTTCGTAGTTGTACACATTACTCCAATTTCATCATTGCTTTTTCCAAAAGCAGGAAGATCAGATCATCCCTCTTTGCACATTTAATTGCAGTCCCATAACCACATGTTACAGAAAATATTGTTTCAGCGTGTGGAACCTACTTAATTATCACTTTTTCTCACATGTGGCGGTGTTCTTGTTTCAGGGCTTTGGGGTTTGAAGCTAGTGAGAGGGTAAGTTTCATGTTTTATCTCTTTGTTGTCAATGTTGTTTCCTTCTACTGTCAATTTTTTTCTTTTTGGCTTTAATGCAGCTTAAGGTATTATGGTTCAGATTTTTGTTTTTATTTTTATGATCATTCATCGATCCGATTCATGTTTTTTTCAATCAGTAAGAAGGAGAACACTAATCGACTTGGTTATTTTGAGGAATATGTATGAATCGGACGACATATCAATTGGACCCGTTCCTAGTATGATATATGATTTTTAAAAACTGAATCATAGAAAGGTCTGAAAGAGGAAGGACAGGGCTTCTGAAAGCTACCCTTTGAGGTTCCTTAGATTGCCTAGGAGATGAGGTGCAACAGAAGTGATAAAGTGAGGTTTCAGCTGTTAGAGATCTACGAAATGAGAATGAGAGAGAGAGAGAGAGAGAGAGAGAGAGAGAGAGAGAGAGAGAGAGAGAGAGAGAGAGAGAGAGAGAGAGAGAGAGAGAGAGAGAGAGAGAGAGAGAGAGAGAGAGAGAGAGAGAGAGAGAGAGAGAGAGAGAGAGAGAGAGAGAGAGAGAGAGAGAGAGAGAGAGAGAGAGAGAGAGAGAGAGAGAGAGAGAATGGATTTGGAGCCTCTCAGTGATGTTACATGCAATGTTACATGTAGTGGGCAAAGGGCCTTCCATAAAAGAAAAGGTGACCTCTCAAGAGCTCACATAATGCTAGATTCAAGTCATCCACTAGAGCTTAGATGTAGAAGGATATATTATACAAAGGAGATAAAGTAGTATACAATTAAGAGACTCCTAGGCCGTTATCCCAACATCCCACTTAAATGGTCCAGGAGATTCCTTCAAGATATGTGACTCCCACCATCTTTTGGCATTGCTAATGTTGTCTTATTGGGGGATTCTTTGTGAGAGTATCCGTAACGACCTGTGTGCTGTTGATCATGAGCAAATTGATCATGACGTCTTGAATTGCCTCTCTAATGAAATGGTATTTGACATCAACATGCTTGGGCATGATATGAAACATACCATTCTTGGCAAAATAGATGACATTTTGGCTGTCAAGTGTAACTTGTAAGGTTGATTGGTGTCTTCCTTGGAAAATCAAGCTTTATTCAATTGTGGGCGAACCATATGTCCTCTTTTGTAAGTGGCTGAAATTTTTCAGCTCTTAGAGTGCAACTATCCTCTATTCTCTACCAAGAAACTACATCATCTGCAAAATGAAGATATACTCAATTGTGGACTCCGTGGACTCCAATCACCTGCCATATTTCATTAGCATAGCTGAAGCGGAAGGAACTGTTTTCATATAATCTGTGGTTTTCTTCATCAGCTGGACAATCTTTTCTTGTAAGCTTCAGTTGCTGTCTCCCTTTTTTTTTGGCATGAAGGAAATGATTGCTTTGGCTCTTGGTAAAAGCCCCAAGAGAGCATGAACAAATCAAACTTTTCACACCATTGTCTAGGGGCTTCCTTCAGCCCATAAAAGCTTTTCTTAGGACAACACACCATATGCTCTTTAAGTGGGATGGCAAATCCTTTCGCTGTATCATGTAGAGCTGCACATCGAGATCACCATGAAGATAGGCTTGTCTTTACATCCATTTGAAAGAGGAGAGCAAACAAGTGGCTATAGCCTTGTTGTCCTTGTGCCCTTGAAAAACTTAGTCAAGCCCCAATTGTTGTGTACATATAGGGCTTTCATATCCTCCCACATTGCTTACACTCACTTTGGCTCAAATGTCCTTGCCTTCTTTAAAGCATAGTTACTTGCAAATTTTTGCAATGGGTTTTTCTGACTCGAAGAAACTGTAATTGAAAAACCAAGTATGAAGTGGCCTAGACCTCTTTTTTTGTTGGCACAAAGTTATTATAGAATAAGATTTTGAACTATCTCCAAGTCATGAGCTCTCTCTTATCTTGTTCTATATTATGCCACCGCCTATGGGCAATGCCCATAAGATTAACATTGCTTTCTGAACCTTATGCTTATCGTCCTCGAGATGGCATAAGCGGAGGAGAAGGATAGGGTTCATAGTTTGAATCAGACATGTTGGTAAAAAAATTCTGAATTTTCCCCACATTGGATTGGGGAAACATTGGATATATTTTTCCATTTTTTGGCTGTTGGTCGATAAAAATCGGGAACCTTTCTTGTGGTTGTATTTTGTGTTGGAGTGCATATACTTCATTTCTATGGCTCGTATGCTTGTCCTCAAGCTTTCAAGTGCCCCAAACAAGTGCCAAAGTGTTCGACAACATTTTTGCTCTTGGAGCTGGTCCCCCAAGTGCAAAAGGTACTACAATTCCATTGAATGGGACCATGTGAATTTGAGGGTTTTCGGTTGAAAAAAAATTTGCAATTTTTTCAGAGAATCGCATGATTAGGTTCCCATTGAAATGAACGTACCGCAAAAAGGTACTGCAAGATTAGGTGCGTGAACCAGTACAACTATGACTTGTTTCACTTTAACTTATTCAACGCTAATCTTAAATGACTTTCATGTTCATGTACAAAGTTCAAACCTACTATACATTAACAAATCATACGTGAAATCCACAACAAATTTGCCAATGAAAGGATGCAGAATATCATTTATTAACACCATAAAAGTAGCATGTGCATTACCAAATGGCATAACTAAATACTCATAATGACCAAATTTTGAAAGTTGTCTTATGTACATCCTTCTCTTTAACTCTAATATGGTGGAAGTCACTTTGAAATCTACTTTAGTATATATAATTGCTCCACCTAGAGCATCAAGAAGATCATCTGTTCTTGGCATGGTTATCTATGCTTGACAATAATCTTATTGAGTGCTTGATCGTCTACGCACATCCGATAAAATCCATCTTTCTTCTTTAATAGGAGAATTGGTGTTGCAAAGGGCAAATAGCTATGTCTAATCAGAGCTTTCTCCAAGTACACATCCACGACCTTGCATACTTCATTCTCCTCCTGCAAACTCATACGGAATAGTGGTTGAGAAGTCAGACTCGCTCTTGGTATCTACTCGATCCTGTGCTCAATATTCTTGCAAGGAGGTAATCCGTTTAGAAATAATTATTGGAATTCTTCTCTCAGCTTTTCTAAAAGTGTTTGAGCATTCCCATTGGAACTTCCTTGAATGTGAGAATCCATCACTACATACGACGAATACACGAAATAAAAAAAGTAAATATACTTATAATTTAGTAGTTGCCTCCCCGCATGCTCAAACTGATACACATGAGAAGCAAAATCTATGATTAGTCGTTTCCTAGCATGCCAATGCTTACTTAAGACTATATCGAAATGAGCCCATCGTGCAATCCCAAAATCCAATATGTCCTTGTAGGACTGGATCTAAATAGGTAGACCAACCACTTGACTTCCACATGTCTTAGTGCCCTTCCCATTGGCTAACTCCATTGTGTAGCATACTCTAACTCCAAAGTGTCGAGTTGTAACTATCTGGTTAGACGAGAACTGATGACATTATGTGTGGAGAGTGTGTCAAAGGACCTTGACGGGTTCCCGTTGGCTAACTCCATTGTGTAGCATACTCTAACTCCAAAGTGTCGAGATGTAACTGTCTGGTTAGACGAGAACTCATGACATTATGTGTGGAGAGTGTGTCAGAGGACCTTGACGGGTTGTCTTGCCACGACTTCTCTAATCGCAATGATTTGTGTGTAGAAATTGGGAACCCTTCTTCACTAGTAGTGAGAGCTATGCATATGAGACATTGAGTACCTTCTTAGTGACCGTGATGATTGCTATAGGAGATCATATAAGAGATGGGGAATCTCCAAAGTCCTCATCCACATCACTTCCTCCCTGTGTGGGGTTTATGACTACGACAGCGTTTGTGTTTTTCTTTTTAGGATAGTCTTCAAACTGATGCTTTGTTTAGCATCCATAACACAAACGTTCTTTTCATTGCCCTCTCTTTCTGTTGAGGTCGAGAATAGACTTATTGTAAGCCCTCTGGACACTTTCCTTTTAACTATGAAATTGTCTTGATCATGTGCACTTGCGTAGCCTCTTTTTGAGGATTGCTGTGGTCTCCATAAGGGATGCAATAAGTGTGCCATCCCATGGATGAAACCAATCCCATCGATTCCTCCACATTTTAATCTTGTCAACCCTATGGATAAAAAAGTTATAAAAGTTTAGAGACTACTCTTTAAGATAATGAGCTTCAAATATCAAAATCTCAAAGTAATAAGAACTAACTTAATAAATACTTGTCCAATGTCAAGTATGGGCAACGTGAAAGGGACTCGTCAACTCGATCTATGAACTCATAGACGAGTCCCAATGTACTCCCCTCCATATCAACTATTCGAAGAATAGAATATAATGGATGTATGGCACGCACAAGTGCCTTTACATCCCTCCGAAAAGCATCTGACAAACACTTCCAACCGTACAAAATCTGCTCCGGGGTAGTGTGTCCATACCAGACAGTCCACTTTGTAGATACAACAGTTTGCATCAAAGCCTTCCGCATCCAAAGTAGTCCCTCCATCACGATCCACATGTAAGCGAATTCGATCTTTGCAGGCTTTAGCAAGATAACTCAGAATTTTTTGCAACCAAACAACTTCAAGTGTAGTTGTAAAGGAAGTCCTATACTCTGCCTCACTTGAAGATGTATAACTGTAGGCTGTTTGTTGGATAACCAAGAGATAAGACAATCTCCTAGAAAGAAAGAATAGCCACTAGTGTTTCGTCTTGAGTCTTTATCACCTTCCCAATCAGAATCTGAAAAACCTTTAAGTAAAACATTGTGGCAATCTCAAAAATACCATAGAAGTTCCCTTTAAATATTTGAAAATTCTCTTGACTACTTTCGAATGAATTTTAAGCTGACTGTGCATGAACCTAGATACTTGAGAAATCGCAAAATTAATGTCAGGACGTGTATTACACAAATAAATCAAGCAACCTATTGCTTGACTATACAAAGTAGCATCAAAAGGTTCTAAATCTGCTTCTACTATGTGACACATTAACATCCACAGTTGTCTGCATAGGCTTGGAATTTGACATCTCAAACCTTTCCAATAATTTTTCAATGTATTTTTGTTGTGTTATATAAATACACTCATTTATGTATTTAAACTCAATCCCAAGATAATAATGAATAATACTTAAATCATTCACATCAAATGTATGCTTAAGTTGTGCTTTAAAATATTGAAGATCTGAATCCTTGGGACTTGTCATGATCATACCATCATCATATCTGATAAAATAATCAAAACATCTTTCTCAGCCTTAACATAAAGAGTAGGAGCTTCATCTGAGTTTTCAAAACCAGTAGATAGAAGATAAAGATGTATCTTCTCATACCAAGCTCTTGGGTGGCTTCTTTAGTCCATACAAGGCTTTAATAAGCTTGCTTACTAATTGCTTTGTACTTGTCTCTTCAAAACCGTCTGGTTGCTAAATATAGACATCTTGATGAAGATCACCACTAAGAAATGCAGTTTTGATATATAACTGGTATACATCCATCCAAAGAATGCAACAAGAGAAAGTACTCATTTGACTACTATCATTCTAGAAGTAGGTGCAAAAGTCTCACCATAGTCAGTACCTTTCTTTTGTGCATAACCGTTGACAACTAATCTTGCTTTATACTTGTCAATAGTACCGTCTGTTATTTCTTTTTGATTTTGAAGATCCACTTAATACCATGCCTTTTTACCTTTTTACCTTTTGGTAACTCACAAAGCTTCCATATTTGATTCTTATGAATAGAATCAATCTCTTCTTGCATAACTTTCTTCCATACAAGACTTTGTAGTGCATCTTTAATATTAGCTTGTTCATTCTCAACTGAAGTGAATGCTAAAATGTTATGAATCTCAATGTTCTGCGTAATTTATCTTAACTGCTTGTTCTCTCCTTGACTTTCTTTTGGTTCGTCTTGTGAAGTTCTTTATATCGATGTCCTTCCGAGTTTGATATAACCACCTCTGCATATTCTTGAAAAGTGGTGAAATCTCTTCTGGTTCTTCAATATCTCTTTCGTCGAGAACTTTGGAACCTTCTCCAACTTCATAAGTCGGAATATCAAGAGGTACTAATGATGGACTAGGTACTGACATAGGCAATGGAACTTGTTCGAATTTCGGCCCCCAAGATCTTCCAATACTAACAACCTTTGAGCATACACACTTAATTACACAAGATGATAAGTGAGAGATAGAAAGAAACTTTGAGACAAGAATAAGTAACGTAAGCAAATTGCTTACTCACTATAATGTAGATGGCCGAATTACGAAATGGGAGTACTACTCAACCATATGATGTTGCACTCACTAGATGGAAGAATAGACAAGAAAATGATGAAGTACAGAATTCAGATTATGCTGTTATAATCTAAGTATGTGTGAAGCATATGAGCAATGGAGTGAACCTAACCTCTCAAGATAGTGCAACAAATCTGAAAATCAGCAAACCCTAACTCTGAAATTAGGGTTCAGAAACCTGAAAACAGAATATAGGATTAACTTACAGAAGATAGCTGCTCCAAACTTGTAGAAGACTCCTTGCTCCAAGAGAATAGTCTCTTCTTCATCTTTCCTTAGCCTCCAAAGCTTCAGAACTCCAAAATTGACACTATAGAAGCATCAACTCAAGAAGTGACTCCTCCTTGATGTCTCAAAGTGTTGCACACGCCTCTCTTATATAGCAATTGGCTGCTAAGCGGAAAAATCCACGAAAAACACTCCAATAAAGCTTATCGCTATTTTTTACTCCCATCGCTGTATTTGTCTTGCTTTTTAATTTGCTATCGCTATTTTAGCATAGCTTTATTTTTATCGCCAATTTGAAGTAGCTTTTGTCATCTAGTACCTAAATAACCTAGCTTTTCATGTTTTGTACAACAAGAACCTTAGAAATATGCATGGTATCATTTTAGGGCAGAAACTAGGGTTTGAGTTTTCTCCTAATTCTGACTTCTGATGATAGAATGATGCATATCACTAGATAGCTCTCATGAAACTCTATCTATCTAGCCTAAAAAAGTTTTACTCAAAATGTACAAAAAAATGGCTAAGTCCTAACTAGGATTGCTGGATATGGACCATATGTACATTGATTTCCAACAATCCCTCCTTCAATGTCATATTGGTACAAGCTTCTGCACATCTTCTCATGACTATCGCTAGTCAATGCTTTGGTAAATATATATGCAACATTTTCACTTGAAGGAACATAAACCAGCTCAATGTGCTTCTTTGCTATCTGTTCTCGAATATAGTGGTAGTGAATCTCTATATGTTTTGTCCTTGCATGATGTACTGGATTCTTTGCTATAGCTATTGCACTCTGGCTATCTGAAAATATCTGAATGGGTTCATGTACTCTCACATCTAGATAACGGAAAATCTTCTGCAACCAAACTGACTCTAAAGTAACTGCAAATGCTTCACGATATTCAGCTTCACATGATGAAGTTGCAATAGTGGGTTGTCTTTTCGAAAGCCATGAGATAAGACAATCTCCAAGATAAAAACAAAAACCACTAGTACTTCTTCTAGTGTCTCTATCTCCTTCCCAATCAGAATATGAAAATCCTTTTAATAACAAATGTGTAGATTTCGAGAATACCATAGCATAATTTGAAATTCCCTTCAAATATCTGAAGATCCGCTTTACTTCTTTCCAATGTAACTTTGTCGGATTATGCACGAACCTTGATACTTGAGAAACTGCAAACTGTATATCTGGACGTGTATTACAAAGATATATCAAGCATCCAACTGCTTGACAATATAAAGTAGCATCAAATGACTCTTCATCTGCAACTATTTGTAAAGACGCGTTCTGATCCATAGCTGTTTGCATAGGTTTAGCTTCAGTCATCTGAAACCTTTCTAATAGTTTCTCAATGTACTTTTGCTTTGTCATATAGATACACTCATCTTTAAACAGAAACTGAATCCCAAGATAATAATGCAAATTCCTAAATCATTTACATCAAATGTCTGCTTCAACTGTTCTTTGAACATCTGCAAATCTTCATCTATGGGACCTGTGACTATAATATCATCCACATAAATGATTGCTATAATCATCAAACATGTTTCAGCTTTGACATAAAGAGTTGGAGCTGCATCTGAGTTATGGAAACCAATGGATAAAAGATATGTATGTATCTTTTCATACCATGCTCTAGGTGCCTGTTTTAAACCATACAAAGCTTTTATAAGCTTACATACTAAGTGTTCTTTACCTGCTTCTTCAAAACCTTCTGGCTGCTGAACATATACATCTTCATGTAAATCTCCATTTAGAAAAGCAGTCTTTATGTCAAGTTAATATTCATTCCAAACAAAATATGCTGCTAAAGCAAGTATTGATTTGACAACTAATTTGGCTTTGTACCTGTCAATAGTACCATCTGCTTTCCGTTTGATTTTGAAGATCCATTTTACACTTATAGCTTTCTTTCCCTCTGGTAACTCACATAGCTGCCAAGTTTGATTCTTATGAATAGAATCAATCTCTTCTTGCCTTGCTTTTCTCCAAATATGAATGTTAAGTGCATCTTTAACACATGCAAGTTCATCTTCAACGGTTGTGAGTGCTAAAATATCATGAATCTCAAAGTCTTTAACAAAACTTACATGATCTTTTTGTTGTTGTTGTCTAGTGTGACTCCTTGTTCTTCCTGTAAAAGTCTTTATACCACTATCTTTCCATGTTTGAGTAATACCTTTTTCTTCAAGAAATGTCTGGAACGCATTTGATAAGTATTCTCCACCTCTATGAATTCTGAGAATCTGAATAGTTGACTGACTCTCATTTTCAACCATAGCTACAAATTTCTTGAACTTTGGAAAGACTTGTGACTTCAACTTAAGACCATAGATCCATGAATATCTCGTAAAATCATCAGTATATAAAACAAAATACCTAAAACCTTGAATAGAGTGTGCTCTCATAGGTCCATTCACATCTGAATGTATTATCTGCAATTTCTTGGTAGCGGTAATATAACCATGCTTCTTGAAAGGTAGTTTATGCATTTTACCTTCAAGACATCCTTCACATATATCTGAATCATCTGGTAGCTTGAATGAGGGTAAATACTAAACTCTCAACCATACCTCTATCTTTGATACTCTTGAGAGCTCCAAAACTAATATGTCCAAATCTTTCATGCCATAACTTTATATCTTTCACCGGTGACGAAGATTTGACCGCATATGCTTGACTGATTTTTGACAAAATAAAAATCCCTCCTTTGTGCTCACCTTGCAAAATACACTTCTCTTCTTAATGTGACAAAACCTTACAAAGATCTCTTTCAAATACAACTTTGTAACCATCTCTTAAAAATGCAGATATAGATAGCAAATTCTTCTTGATATTAGGTACATATAAAACATATGAAATCTGAAAATTACCACCTTCTCTTGACTTTAGGGTTACTGTACCTATTCCTACAACATCCAAATCATTGCCATCTGCAATAGTAACTCTTCTACCTGAAGAATAAGAAAGAGAAGAAAATACTTATCTTCATCCCGTCATATGCTTTGTAGCACCTGAATCAAATATCCAAGGATGTGCTGAAAGAATTTGTAAAGCTCCCTGATCAAAAGAGAGTTCCTCAATGATGATATAGGCATAAGAATCAGCTTGAGATTTCCCTTTTTAATCATCTTCTTCAACATTACCTGATGCCATTTTCTTTTTTGTTGCAATCCTTTTCTGACAAACTCCTATAAAATGTCCAGGTTTCTTGCAATAGTGACATAATGCTTCCTTCTTCTTTGAAGACTTCTCTTTAGTTGTAGTAGAAACAGATCTGAAGTAGAAAGTGAAAGGGACTTACTTTCCTTCTTGGATTGTTTCTCCTTTTTATCCTTCTTCTTTTTACCCTTTGATGAAGATAAAAGTGCTTCTTCATTCTCTTCCATACCCTTCAACTGATCTTCATCTTGAAGTAGCAAGAATTCTTATTCTTCAAATGTAATCTCTCTATCTCTTGTTGTAAGAGTAAGAGTAGTAATAAAAGAGCGATATGAGATAGGAAGTGAATTAATCAAAGTATTTACCATTTCTTCATCAGATATCTCAACTCCTACATTTAGAAGTTGATCTCTCAAGTCAATGAGCTTTGTAATGTGGGTTTGAATTGACTCACAAGCCTTCATCCTTGTGTTTGCTAGTTGTCTCCTCAAGTGAGCTTTCCTAGAAGGAATTGTGCTCTAAAAAAGATTCTCAAGCTTTAACCAAGATTGTCTAGAACTTTTGCAAGATCTGATTTGTGGCAGAATATGCTTTTCAACACTCATTGCTATGAATGAGAGAGCTAAAGCATCTCTAGCATCCCATGTTGCTTGTTCTTTAGTAGGCGGAACTCTGGGTAAGGACCTACCTGTGAATCTTGATGTAGAAGTGATTACCTCTTCTTCAGTTGGTTCTTGATGAGCTGTGATTGCAACACCTGTTTCTCTTGAAGTTGATGTATCCTCCTCTTCGCCTTCTCGTCTTGGTCTTGATAAGGTTCCATTGACGATACTCCTTTGGGTAAGGACCTACCTGTGAATCTTGATGTAGAAGTGATTACCTCTTCTTCAGTTGGTTCTTGATGAGCTGTGATTGCAACACCTGTTTCTCTTGAAGTTGATGTATCCTCCTCTTCGCCTTCTCGTTTTGGTCTTGATAAGGTTCCATTGACGATACTCCATAAATCCTTTGTCACTAACAAATTCATCATCGTGAAACTCCACCAAGATAATTTGACGATCCTTCTAACTTGTCTTCAATCTCAATTTTATACTCATTCATCTTAACTAAGTGTGTATGTCAATTATTTCCTTATACCAAGTGTTGGAATTTGGGGCCCCAGGATCTTCCAATACTAACAAGATCCTATACTAACAACCTTTGAGCATACACACTTAATTACACAAGATGATAAGTGAGAGATAGAAAGAAACTTTGAGACAAGAATAAGTAACGTAAGCAAATTGCTTACTCACTATAATGTAGATGGCCGAATTACAAGATGGGAGTACTACTCAACCATATGATGGTGCACTCACTAGATGGAAGAATAGACAAGAAGATGATGAAGTACAGAATTAAGATTATTCTGTTATAATCTGAGTATGTGTGAAGCATATGAGTAACGGAGTGAACCTAACCTCTCAAGATAGTGCAACAAATCTGAAAATCAGCAAACCCTAATTCTGAAATTAGGGTTCAGAAACCCCAAAACAGAATATAGGATTAACTTACACAAGAAAGCTGCTCCAAACTTGTAGAAGACTCCTTGCTCCAAGAGAATAGTCTCTTCTTCACCTCTTCTTAACCTCCAAAGCTTCGGAACTCCAAAATTGACACTATAGCAGCATCAACTCAAGAAGTGACTCCTCCTTGATGGCTCAAAGTGTTGCACACACCTCTCTTATATAGCAATTGGTTGTCAAACGAGAAAATCCACGAAATACACTCCAATAAAGTTGATCACTATTTTTTACTCCCATCGTTGTTTTTGTCTTGCTTTTTAATTTGCTATTGCTATTAGCCAATTTTAAGTAGCTTTTGCCATCTACTACCTAAATAACCTAGCTTTATGTTTTGTACAACAAGAACCTTAGAAATATGTGTGGTATCATTTTAGGGCAGAAACTAGGGTTTGAGTTTTCTCCTAATTCTGACTTCTGATGATAGAATGATGCATATCACTAGATAGCTCTCATGAAACTCTATCTATCTAGCCTAAAAAAGTTTTACTCAAAATGTAAAAAAAATGGCTAAGTCCTAATGAGGATTGCTGGATATGGACCATATGTACATTGATTTCCAACAGAACTCTCTCAGGGTTTGAGAAGGTTCATCAACCCCCTTGTATGGCTGAATTTAAGAATCCATATTCCTTCTAAAAATGCATAGTTATCTTCTTTTATGAAATTTGTAATCTTTGACTTCCTATAAAAAATCTGACTTTCTGCAATATATATATTGTGTGAGAGTAGGATATTACCTGTTTTTGGATCATAGAATCTATATCCTTTGCTATCAATTTCATAACCAATAAAGATTGTCTTAATGATCCAGCTTTTAGATCGAGCTTATCATGATCCTTCTTTTCAATGTGAACATAAGATGGAGAAAACTTTGAAGTAACTCACATTGGGTTTCTTCCCATAATAAGCTTCATAAGGTGTGAATCTTTAAAGCTTTCGTGGAGGACCTATTCAGAATGTGATTAGCTGTATATATTGCATCAAACCAAAACTTGGGAGAAAGCTTTTTGGATGACATCATACTACGCATCATCTCAACAAGTATCCAATTTTTTCTCTCTACAACACCATTTTGTTCTAGCGTATAAGCAATAATGAGTTGATGAGAGATACCTTTATCTTCAAGAAAAAACTTAAAGTCTTTTGACATGTATTCTCCTCCTCTATTACTTCTCAAAATCTGAATTTTGGACTGACTTTCATTTTCAACCATAGCTAAGAACTTCTTGAAAGTATGAAAGACTTCTGATTTTACTTTAGGACCATAAATCGATGAATATCTTGAGAAATCATCAATGAAAGTAACAAAATACTTGAAAACTGAATAGAATCCGTTTGAATGTATGATATGCAATTTGCTTGTGACCATGATGTATACATGTTTCTTGAAAGGAAGTTTGTGAAGCTTTCCGTCAAGACATTTTCCACATGATTCTGCATCATCTGGTAAAGCAAAAGTAGGCAAATTCTCCACCATTCCATGATCTTTGATGTGCTTGAGAGGTACGTAACCGATATGACCAAATTTAGCATTTTATAACTTCATGTTCTCCTTAGGTGAAGTAGAAGATCTAGCAATATTAGCATGACTAATCTTGGATAACACACATGCCACTTTTGTTTTCACCTTGAATTAGATAATGCTCCTCATTAGGTGAGAGGATCTGACATAAAGCTTTCTTAAAAATGACTTTAGAACCATCTGAGAAGAAATTAGATATAGAGAACAAATTCTTCTTCATTTCTAGAACAGAAAGAACATTACAAATCGTGAAATTTTCACCTGCACTTGACTTAAGGTTCACTTCTCTAACAACTACACCATCCAAATCATGACCATTTGCAATGCTCACTCTTCTACCTGAAGAGTTAGTAAGAGAAGAAAATACCTTTTTGCTCTCATATGTTTAGTAGCTCCAGAATAAAAAATCCAAGGATTATTAAAGATTGCATTCAAAATCTAATTCTTCAATAGTAACACATGCATAAGATTCTTCCTTTCAAGATTTAGGTTTTGACTTATCTTCAACACTATTACATAATGCTTTCTTCTCATTAAAAATCCTTGTTCTGCATACTGCTATGAAATGACTTGGTTTCTTATAGTAATGGCAAATTCCTTTCTTTGAATTAGATGTAGTAAGAGGTTTTTCTTTGGGTGTAGAGGAAGCATTAGGGATAGGAGTAGAAGGTTTAGGAGTAGAGGACTTACATTTCTTCTTAGTTTGCTGACTCTTCTTCTCCTTCTTTGTAATCTCCTTGTTCTTCTCCCCCTTTGATGATAATAACATAGCTTCATCATTCTCTTCCATACTCTTTTATTGATCTTCATATGGAAGTAACAGGAACCTCAACTTATCAAATGAAAGTTCTCTACCTTTTGTAGAAAGAGATCATAGTGCCCAACACGGTTGGAAACGGTCGGTTCGAACCAGTCGAAAACGGAGTTTCAGAGTTTCCAAAAATTTGGAAATGGTGGGAAACAGGGGAAACGTGTGTATATATATATATATATATATATATATATATATATATATATATATATATATATATATATATATATATATATATATATATATATATATATATATATATGTGTGTGTGTGTGTATATATATATGTTTATATATACATATATATAGATAAATATATATATATATATATATATATATATATATATATATATAGAGAGAGAGAGAGAGAGAGAGAGAGAGAGAGAGAGAGAGAGAGAGATAGATAGATAGATAGAGAGAGAGAGAGAGAGAGAGAGAGAGAGAGAGAGAGAGAGAGATATAGATAGAGATAGATAGATAGATAGAGAGAGAGAGAGAGAGAGAGAGAGAGAGAGAGAGAGAGAGAGAGAGAGAGAGAGAGAGAGAGAGAGAGAGAGAGAGAGAGAGAGAGAGAGAGAGAGAGAGAGAGAGAGAGAGAGAGAGAGAGAGAGAGAGAGAGAGACACATAATGCTAAGTGCACACATTCATGCATAGTACATACATGCATTGAACATTCATACACATGTCATACACATTACATACGTGATACTACACATAATATACATACATAGTGCACACAATACATATATACTATATAAATATACACACATAATGTACGTACATACTACACACATATTAGATACATACTGGACACGAAGTACATACATAGGACATACTACACACAATACATACATACACTATTGCACACACACATAATGTACATACATGGTACATAGTACATACTACACATCACACACATAATGTACATACATACTCCAGACACATATTACATACATACTACATACATAAGTACATAAATAGTACATACTACACACAATACATGTCAGGGGAGCACTAGATTGTGCTCTCTGACTACAGTAGTCAAGATTTCGGAAATACACTTCTGATAACAAGAACACCCACGAAGGGAAAACAATTCAAGAATATGTGATTGATACAAGATGTCCCACAACCCGGGACTGATAGGTATGGAAAACTCGACTAGAGATGATACACGAGATCCCACAACCCGGGATCGTAAGTATGAGACAAGATTTTTGGATAACAAGAACTCCCTTCTGGGAGATGAACTGAATATAAGAAAGAACTTGAAAAGATCTCGTACTACGAGATTACAACAGGACAAGAAAGGATGTCCACGATACAAGACTACACAAGACTAGAGTAAGGAACAAGACTAGAACTTGAATTGGAACTTGAAAGTACTTACTTGGTGATCACGCCCCTTGAGCTCCCAAGACTGGCATTGGCAAGACTGATTATGAATGTGGCCAACCCCTCCTTATATAGGTTTTCAGGTGCGGCTCCCAAGGGCGGTTGGGACTTGATGATGTCATCATGATGTCATCGACTTGAATCAGGACCTCCGAGTGTCAGAATTCAGCAAATAGACAATCGATCTTGGGGTTTTGGCACGTTTCGGATGCAATGAAAGCATTAGTTTCTCCAAAATCTTATCCAATAATGAGATATAGAAATTGACATGGAATCTAAGGTTTAGATGGTTTCCTTTGTGTCCATGACATCACCTCCCCCTCAAGCGACGAGTTCCACGAGGAGCGGCCATGTTCTCTAACTTGGGTTTCATTGGATTCTTCTTATGGAATTCACGAACCTTGACTTTTTCTCTCTGAAGATTTTCTATAAGTTCACAAGTACAATCACTGATGTCATATGCTTTCCAATGAATAAAGCATTCCAATCGTCCTCGCGAGATTCTTGAATATAAGACATGATTAACCTCGACTTCTTCATGATCCTTAATCTTGAAAGGTGGTGAAGGACTTGGTCTCCCTTGAGCTTCCTTAGCTTCATGACAAGATAGTTCCTTTGAGCTTTTAGTGGTGTGTTGTAGTTTTTCCAAGATCTTTGATGGAGTGCCTGGAGTAAGCACACCTCCTTGATTGAACACGAACTCCTCTTTGTCCTTTATCTTCTTGTTATCTTCATAATTTTTATGCTCCATATCATTCGTAATGACTTCTTGGTCTTCAAAAGTTCTTGATTCGAATTTTTGAGGAATAGTGTCTTGATTATTCAACACTTCCAGCTCTTGGACTTGGCTTTCTTTGAATAATTGATTCTCACATTGAACTGCCTGATTGATAGCCTCCTCCAAGGTATTTGCTTTAGGCATGGATAGCAAGAGATATTTGACTTCAGGATTGAGGCCACTTCGAAACTGATTAATCATGTAGTCTTCTTGATATGTAGTTCCACGAAACAGCATCTTGATATTCAAGGCATAGCTTGAAACTGATCGATCATCTTGTCGTAGCAATCTTTTCATCTCTTGGGCATGTTCAATCAAGTTCTTTATGGTAGATTGGATCTCCCTACATAGGGAATCCATGGTTCCTGGTCTTGATGAAGGTAGTCTTGCCAAAATGTCATGGGAGCACTAGATTGTGCTCTCTGACTACAGTAGACAAGATTTCGGAAATACACTTCTGATAACAAGAACACCCACGAAGGGAAAACAATACAAGAATATGTGATTGATACAAGATGTTCCACAACCCGGGACTGATAGGTATGGAAAACTCGACTAGAGATGATACAGGAGATCCCACAACCCGGGATTGTAAGTATGAGACAAGATTTCTGGATAACAAGAACTCCCTTCAGGGAGATGAACTGAATATAAGAAAGAACTTGAAAAGATCTCGTACTACGAGATTACAACAGGACAAGAAAGGATGTCCACGATACAAGACTACACAAGACTAGAGTAAGCAACAAGACTAGAACTTGAACTGGAACTTGAAAGTACTTACTTGGTGATCACGCCCCTTGAGCTCCCAAGACTAGCATTGGCAAGATTGATTATGAATGTGGCCAACCCCTCCTTATATAGGTTTTCAGGGGCGGCTCCCAAGGGCGGTTGGGACTTGATGATGTCATCGACTTGAATCAAGACCTCCGAGTGTCAGAATTCAGCAAATAGAGAATCGATCTTGGGGTTTTGACACGTTTCGGATGCAATGAAAGCATTAGTTTCTCCAAGATCTGTGAGTTTAAAAGTGTGTTTACCATTTCTTTATCTGAAATATTGACTCCAACATTGAGTAACCGATCTCGTTAGTCTTTGAGCTTCAAAATATGTGACCGAATTAACTCACC
This sequence comes from Ceratopteris richardii, assembly GCA_020310875.1. NCBI lineage: Eukaryota > Viridiplantae > Streptophyta > Polypodiopsida > Polypodiales > Pteridaceae > Ceratopteris > Ceratopteris richardii. The sequence continues at coordinate 148,809,927 of CM035431.1, forward strand.
AACTTTCATCTTTGTGTTGTCTAGCTGTCTCCTTAGATTAGCTTTCCTAGCAGGGTTTCTACTCTGATAGAGATTCTCTAATTCGAATCAAGCCCGACGCGAGGTCCTGCATGGCTTGATTAGGGTATAATATACCTCTTAACTTCCATAGTAATATATGAAAGTGCTTGTGTATCTCTAGAATTCCCATCTGGTTTGCTCTTCTGTAGGAAGTAATCTGGTAGTAGTAAACTTCTGATGATGAAGTAGTTCCATCTTCTTCACTAACCTCCTGTTGAGTAGAAATAAGAACAACGGGTCTTCTAGAAGATGAAGCAACATCTTCTCCAACTTGTCTTGGCTTTGGATAAGTGTCATTGACAATATTCCACAAGTCCTTAGATATTAACAGATTCATCATCATAAAACTCCACATTAGGTAATTAGACATTCCCTCAAGCTTGTCCTCATCCTCAAGTCTAGAGTCACTCATCTTGTTAACGGTGTATGTCAACTATGCTCAGATACCAAATGTTGGAAGTGGGGTGGGCCAAAATAGCAATATTAATCACAAGTGTACAGGATCGTCTAACACATGAACCTTAGCATACACACCTTAATACTAAAAAAAAAGATGAGCGAGAGGTAGAGAGAAAGTAGACAATATATTCAAGTGTAACGGTAAGCTAGAATGCTTACCTACACTATTTGATTATGAATATTAAATTTCAGCCTAAGAGGTATGAAGAGAGTGTATGTGAGAATGTAGAGAATATGAACAGTTTAGAATTGTTTTACAGAAAACCCTAATTCTGAAATTAGGGTTCCAAAAACCCTAAATTAGAAACTAGTGACCTAGCAAGTGAGAAACAAAAATAGCCTTTCTACTCATAGTAAATCAGCAAGGATGTGGATGGTTGGCTGACAAAATCTCCTCCACAGTTGCACCAAGGGTAGAGCACACCTCCAAGTGTGTAGAACACTTCCTCCTAGCTACGTTGATCACCAACGATGAGGTTGTATGCTTGAGTGATGATCCAAGAAGTGACCAAAGCCTTTTATATATAGGTTTTGCAGCCCCATGCGAGTGCTTTTAGAAAAAACTATGAAAAACTCTCCAAAAGCATGCAAAAAACAAATTCGTAATAGCGATTGGATTTTTAATTTGTTAAATCTTGCTTTTCGGAGTAAAACATCTGCTATCTCATGATAGGGCCATTAGTTGTTGAAGAGAAGTTGCTTTCCTAGCTGCTCATGCCATGAGGGTTAAGATAAGGTAAAAATCCATTTTATGATAGAAATTAGGGTTAGGGTTTTCTCTTGATATGTACTTCTGATGACTGAATATTATATACCAAATGAAAGCTCTCTTCAAGCTCTATCTGATAAGCTAATAAAAAAATTTCACCTTGTGTACCCAAAAACTGGCTAAGTACTAAAAAATTAGGGTTGTTGGAAATTAGGGTTTTGTGCTATTTTGACATTGTTTCCAACAACAATTGCATATACCAAAGCAAAATGGTGTTGCCAAGAAGAAGAAGTGTACACCTGTAGAAAAGACACATAGTCTGTTAACTTCAAGAAAGTCCTCTCACAAGTTTTGGTTTCATGCTATTCACACAACAAACATGGCATCTCTACCTCTATCAATCTTTAAAATCTGAATTTTATGTTGAGATTCCTTCTCAACCATAGCTGAAAATTTCTTGAATGAAGAATATTCTTTTGACTTTGTGCTTAAACCATAGATCCAATAATATCTTGAAAAATCATCGATACATGTGACAAAATACTTTTGGCCATGAATTGAGTCTGCATTCATAGGTCCATTCAAATCTCAAAGAATTATTTGCAACTTTCTTGTAGAGTCTATAAATTCATGCTTCTTGGAAGGTAATTTGTGTAATTTTTCTTCCAAGCATCTTTCACATGAATTCGCATCATCCAGTGAAGCAAAAGTAGACAAACTTTCAACCATCCCTCTTTCTTTCATGTGCATGGGAGTTGCATAATTGATGTGATCATATCTTGCATGCCAGAGCTCTATGTTTGCCTTTGTTATGTCGATGACTTTGCAACATTAGCATGGCTGATTTTTGATAAAATAGACATCCTACTTTGATGTTCACCTTATAGAAGACAATGCTCTTCATTCGGAGTGGGAATCTAACATGAATCCTTCTTGAAGTCCACTTTATAACCATTTGTAGTAAAACCTGACATAGATACCAAATTCTTTTTGATCTTTGGTACAAGAAAGCACTAGAAATCTTGAAATTTCCGTCGTCTTTTAATTTTAATATAGCATCAACCGTACCAACAACATCCAAATCATGACCATTTGCAATAGTCACTCTTCTACTTGAAGAATTAGTAAGAGAAGAAAATTCCTTTTTGCAATGTTGGAATTTGGGGCCCTAGGATCATCCAATACTAAAAAACCTTTGAGCATACACACTTAATTAAACAAGATGATAAGTGAGAGATAGAAAGAGATTTTGAGACAAGAGTAAGTAACGTAAGCAAATTGCTTACTCACTAATATAGATGGCCGAATTACAATATGGGAGTACTACTCAACCATATGATGGTGCACTCACTAAATGGAAGAATAGACAAGAAGATGATGATGTACAGAATTCAGATTATGCTGTTATAATCTGAGTGTGTGAAGTAAATGAGCAACGGAGTGATCCTAACCTCTCAAGAACAAATCTGAAAATCAGCAAAACCTAATTCTGAAATTAGGGTTCAGAAACCCTAAAAACAGAAAATAGGATTAACTTACAAAAGATAGCTGCCACAAACTTGTAGAAGAGTCCTTGTTCCAAGAGAGTAGCCTCTCCTTCACCTCTCCTTAGCCTCCAAAGCTTAAGAACTCCAAAATTGACATTATGTGAGCATCAACTCTTGCTTGAATTGTCAAAAAGTGTGCCCATGGTCTCTCTTATATAGTGTTGGGCCTCCAAAATAAAGGAATCGTAATTTTTTGCGAAAAAATTAAATCGCTAGCTGAAAAGCTGTTTATCGTGTTTTTTTAATGGGATCGTTAAAAATTGCTTTTTGCAATTTTTAAAACTAGCTTTATTATTTTGATCGCCCAAACTTATGTGCTTTTGCCATCTTTGACTAATGACCTAGCTTTTTTTTGTGTTTTATATTTTTAGAACCTGAGAAATATGCATCCACCATTTTAGGGCAGAAATTAGGGTTTGAGTTTTCTCCTAACTCTGACCTCTGATTACAGAATGAAGCATATCGCTAGATAGCTCTCATGAAGCTCTATCTATCTAGCCGAAAAAAGTTTTACCTAAAATGTACAAAAAAATTCTCTGATATAGTATGCAATGTTGTGTGATCAAAAGATACCGCACCTATACGGACACATGCAAAAGCATCATCATTTGAAGGAAGCCTTTTTCTTTGCATTGTAAATTCTTTTCCTTCACTCTACTATGTGACGGCCTTGTTTTTGCAGCAATGGTAGATTGTGGTAGCAGAGGTAGATATAGATGAAGTAGTAGACTTAGAAGTAGAAGAAGATGTGGAAGCGAATTTAGAAGTAGAAGATTTTTCTTTATCTTTAATCAAGTTTCCTTCTTCTTATTTTCCTTCTTCTTGTTCTTACCTTTTGATGAAGAAACCATAGCTTGATCATTCTCCTCCATATTTTTTTTGTTGATGCTCATCTTCAAGTAACAAAAAATAAAGTTCCTCAAGTGTTATCTCACTCTCTCTCTCTCTCCATGGAAAGAGAAAGAAGCATAACAAAGGAATGATATGGTGAAGGAAGAGAACTGAGTAGAGTAGTTATCATTAGAAATATTTACACCAATATTGAGAAGTTGATCAGAAATATCTTCTAACTTAAGAACATGTGATTGAATTGAATCAGCAACCTTCATATATGTGTTGTCGAAAAGCCCTCTGAGATGAGCTCTCCTTGCAGGATTTCTGCTTTTGATAGAGATTCTCCAACTCCAACCAAGCCTGACGTGAGATTTTGCATGACCTGATTTGAGGTATTATATGATGTAGGGTAGATCTCGTGCTATGCACTGCATAGTTTTTCCATTCAAAACGTTCAACTCATTTCATGCGTAATTTATCACCGAGTTTCTCTCTTGGTATTTGATCAATTTTTTTGACAGAATGTTTTGGGTTCATAAAAAAATCCTTGTGCCTCCACTTTTTGCAATCCCAAGTGTGAGTGATTGTCATATCATCCACTTCCATTAGCATTTACTCGTGAGTGCTTGTCCTTTCCCCAAGAGGATTATATCTTGTTTAAGATCGGGACACAGAGATAACCATTGGGATAACTCTTGCAGTGGAGCCAAACTATGATGATGAGGGAAATGTCATTATCCTAGATGACATTTTCATTTCGTGTTCTTCATTAGAAGATTAGGACTTTGTCCCTATGGATGATACCAATTCAAAGCAGAATTCATGGCGTAGAGAATAGAGTTTACTATCTAGATAGATCATGATCGATGTCAGACTCTAATAGCTACATGTCACATGTAAACCTTTATTACCTTGTATATTTTTTATGATGATTTATGGATATATTGCTATTGTTGTTGACTCTTGACTAATTTTATGGGTCACGTGCATACCTTTATTAGCTTGTATATTTTTATGATGGTTTATGGATATATTGATATTGTTGTTGACTTATGACTCATTTTATGTGTGTATTGTGTTCATTGTGCAATGTGGAACTCATTAGTGATATCATGTGTGTAAATTGTATATGTAAATTTGTCTTAATGATAAAGGATTTTGGAAATTGTATATGTAAATTTGTCTTAATGTCACATTGTCATTTATGTCTTGGAGACATATATCTCATGGTTTTTTGTATTTTAATTTTTGCTATAACACACCTTACACACCTTACCCTTGGATGCCATTCTTCACTCGCACCTTATCCGCATGACTAAATACACCAAACCACCTTGATATGACGTTTCACACCCATCGCAATAAGAGAGTGCTTGAACATCTCGTGAATCCCATCTAGACTGCCTCTCAATAGGCTGTCAATCTTGTATCTCCTTGTCTAGAGATGGAGAGAACCTCTTCTCCTTCCTTGGTGTGCAGGGCAGAAATCGGAAGCTGGTCGGTTGGAAGAACCAACATCGTTTGTTTTTCTTGGATACTTTCCATTGACAATATTCCACAAATCCTTGGACAATAAAAGATTCATCATCATGAAACTCTACATACAATAGTTAGACGTTTCATTAAGTTTTATCTTCTTGTTCTAATCTATCTTTATAATCTCCCATCTTGGGTTTTCTTCAATTCTTGTTGCTATACGAGGTTTTCAAGAGGAGAAGTCTTGTTCCCCTTATTTCAGAGGAGAAACCCTAATCTCTGTTAGAGTTGCAAATTTTCATCCTATTCCAACACATAGGTTGTATCTCCTACATATAGTCTTTTATTTTTCTATTTCCAGCACATTCACACCTTCTTATAACTCTTAGGCATTGTTCTCTCATACATTTGTACCTAGAACCCTTCTTTTTCAGTCTATATTCAGTTTTGTAACATTATTCACATTGTACATTGTCATTAAGCATACTTTTAGTGAGTAGTAAGCATTTAGTTGCATCACTTTTACAGTTGTCTCTAGCATTTAGTTGCGTTACTCTTACAATTGTCTCTTGTCTATTGTCTAGATCTTGTGTGAGGATGAAGGGTTATGAAAAGGCTAATAGAACTTCACCCGTACATAAGAAACCTAGGTGCTTCCATTAGATGATACATGTACTCACGAACGCCTTTAAGTTGATGATGCATATTCTCCAAGCAGCCCACGATGACCTCCTCCAAGAGTATGTGAGAGGAGAACTCCACCTCCCTGTGATAGATGATACAAGTGATCGATAACCTCATACTTGTACAGGTGCCCAACTTGCAACAGCTTTCTAGGAAAGCAATTCCAAAAAAAGTCTCATGAACAGCTTTATTTGGGGTTTGATATTTTTACTATAGCATGATGAGGTGGCATTAACTTATATGAGGTAATGTGGCATGTGCAATTTTTTCGCAAGACTTTATGGCTGCCAAGTTCAAGATTTAATTGACTTTTGACTTTTCAATTTGATTACACCTGCAAATTAGGGTTTCAGGCCAGAAATTATGGTTTGGGCTTTGGTGGCGAAATTAGGGTTTTCTTTTGTAGGATATTTGGTATCATTGTAAAGCTCTCAAGATGTATTTTATGATTATCTTTTTTATTTAAAAAAGTCTAAACGACTTTTTGACCATATCTTTGACCAATTTTGACCTATGACTGAAGATTGAGTCAAATTTGCAAACTAATCATGAATGTATTTAATATATATTACATACGATGATTTAATGATCTTAAACTAATATATACAAATTGAATTTGTTATATTGACAATTTCCACACACACACACACACACACACACACACACACACACACACACACACACACACACACACTAACACACACACACACACTACACAATGTCACATACGGAGGTTACAAGGCAATGCATTCTAGGGTCCTAAGGACACGTGGATGCCATCCCTGTAGGATGGAGTTAAGGGATGCTTAGCTGGGATCATGGATCTGAAACAAGGGGCATCCCCGGGACAGTTTGCCGTGCGAAACCCAATTTAGGACAGATTTGGGGATGGCTGAATATGGAAGGCCCCTCTTTGGTGACGAAAAATTCATTTTTAAAAATTTTCGGTTTACCACTTTTTCTTGGGGCGTCTTGAGCCCACTTTACAAGCATAAATAGAGGATTTTCTTATTCTTTGAACACACAAACTCAACTTCAGCCTTCATCCTTGAATCTTATGTGCATGGAGTCTTAACTCTTGTTATGTATATGACATGATGATGATATAGCATCTCGTTTTTTTAACACGATGAAATATATATGACATTTGACTGGTTATTCAATCAAATTATCAATAATCAATGTTTATGATGTTATGTATCGAGACTGGAGAGTCCACTCTGAATGTTCAATGTTTTACATACATGTTTCCTCTAAAAAACCTCTTTTTTTCATAGATTTGTTTTGATTGGGCTTTTCATATGTTAATACATTCATTGTACATGATTTTCATATGATTTTTTTGAAAAAAATTCCATTTTGTAAGTGTCGTCTCGGATCCTTGTCCCTTAGACACCCTAGGTCTGGTCCTTGTCCTGGGGACACTACCATTCCCAGGATATATCCTCGTCCCCTGTTGACTTTGTCAAATACATGTACTACCTTTGTGCAGTCAGTGGTCACACATATGCCGACAGTCAATTATCGGGCTACACACACACACACACACGTGTAATACATACACACTGTAATGAGTACAACATGCCGATAGGCGAGGTATGAGTTTCTACCCGTCAGTGCCACTAGTTTGTCTCCACATGGTCAAATATAGGCATCAAATCATTCATGGACAAACAATCACAAAATAAATAGCATCTTATGGCTCATTCTCTTTATTGTCGATGATGGTTTCCTTCTGAATGATTTTCGATATTGAATGTACAGTGCTACAACGTTTAAGAAATAGATTGCATCCTTGAGTGCCAACAAGCCACCTTGTCATGTGCCTATTTTTTAATCATTGAGTGGAGATGTATAATACATCATTGAGTTACTCTAGTCTCTCATGCATGCACTGTGCAGCATGTGCGAGAAACTGGATTTCACTGTATGCATGTACTCCATATATTCTTCCTATTCGAGCCGTTTAATTTCTTTGAGCTTAGTCTATATTTAGCAGTTCTTGAAACACATGGAGATTCCCCACTTTGTAATATATTTCTCCCAGGTCATCGCCTCTTGAAGATGTTAATATGTCGATTCTTCGTCCCCCCATTTATAGCAGTTAGGACTGCTACAAATGCCTTGAGATTGGGACTGAAAGCACACTCAAGTATCCACACAGCACAAGTGAGCTCACAAGATTGCCAAAAAATGATTGAGGGGCTGAAATATGGGGCAGATGCTTGAAAGCATTTGATTTCTTTTTTTATTTAGAGACTGATGACAGCAAGTAGGGTTATTTTTCAGGAGATAGATGAGATGATAAAAGGCATTGACAAGGATGGCAGCGGATCCATCGATTTTGAAGAGTTTTTGCAGATGATGACAGAGAAAATGGGTGAGAAAGATACAGATCGAGAGATATCAAAAGCGTTTCAGCTTTTAATGGATCCTGGAACTGTGAGTGTTTCGATGTATACAGAACACTGATGAAATTTTTTAGTAGTAGTTTTAATAAGAATGGATTAGTTTTCTCCATGTACAAGAGATTATCATGGGACTACTCTATGTATGTTTCTGTTAAGTTTATGTCTTGTAAATTTAACCTGGTCGGCAGGGCACTATAACGTTTGATAAGTTGAAAGCAGCGGCAAATGCAGCTGGAGAATCAATCAGTGATGCAGAGTTGTGGCAGATGATAACTGAAGCAGATAAGAATGGTAAGAGAAGTAGTCTCTACTCCACAGGGTTAGTTTCTCAATCGACCAGGGTAGAAAATGTGAATGGCAAAGCTGTCATAAGTAATTTTGTACAGGCAGGCACGTCAGGGTTAATCAATCAGGTCAGGGCACTGTGTACTGTCGGTCTATATTTTTCTAGTATTCTTTTAGTCTCCTCCCCACTTTACCTAGGAAGGTGAGAACTGCAGAGCACGTTATTTAATGTAGAACACACAAGGGAGAACACTGGTCAAAAGGTTTAAAAATGGAACGAAGGTTTCAGGCATTCATAACAGTAAGAGCTGAATATATTTAATACTCTATTTAATGTAAGGTCTTTTACATGTTTAGAAATGGAACGAAGGTTTCAAGCACGCATAACAATAAGAGCTGAATATATATATAATACTCTATTTCTTCTTTGATCCAGGTGATGGAGAGGTCAGTGAAGGTGAATTTGTAGCCATCATGAAGAGAGCAAACTTGTTCTGAGACACACCTGAGGTATTGGAAATTCAACTCATCATGCAGTAAATTGTTTATAAAGAGAGAAAAATTGCATGCCATTTTGAGCTAGTTTCAGCATCTGACTAAATTTTTCTGTAAATGTGATATGAAGGTCAATGGAAGTGAAGCTATTCATCATTATGAGAGCAAAAGGCAGTCTAATAAAAATAGACTGATTCTTTTGTATGTATGAGGGATGCTGTTACAGTAGTTTTATGTAAATGATAGAGTATGAATGCCTCTTTATATATGGGGACAAGAATTGATTTTTAAAGATTTGAAATGTTGTACAATAGTTGATAAGACCCATGTCAAATGGGGCCTTGCAGATCCATATGCCTGTAGTCTCTAATTGGATTCGTAGTGGAAAAATGTTGACATTGGAGTGTTATGGATCATTTGATCCATCTTCATTTAGGCTGTTCTGAGGTATTGATACTCTGGTCAATATTAGCTCAATTGAATCCCAAGGATATCCAGGTCCTTTCGAAGAAACAAATGGAATAACTTTCATAACCGTCGTACATGTCATTGGATTAAGATACAGAGTACTCACCCGATTGCATGGCAACATCAGTCCACATGACTTTTAGATGTTTTGGAAGGATACTTTTATCTTTGCCTCAGTATATACTAAATGATCTTGTCAGCACAGTGTGGAAACCGAATGTGCCTTCTCACATGCACGGTTGTCCATGTGCACACTCAGATCTTGCATCAATTTCCACTTGTGTGTATATGTTGGCTACATGTATGAAGGTTGTCATCCCAACCAGGATATTTCACTTTTTCTTTCTTTCAAATGAGGTGATTTATCTCATCAAGTCGCGTTTAATTAATCCTGTCTGGCACTGTATGTATTCAGTATGTAAGGGTTAATTTTTACTGGTGTATTGTATACTTAACCCATCTTAAGTTTCGTAATGCAAATACACTTACACATTTTGCCTGCAGCAATTGGCTGTAATTATGTTGTTTTAATAATAACTATTTTTTAAATGGGACTGGAGATCGGGAGTGTCTTTCCCAGTTCTCTCTTTGGTCTTAAGAAACAAGTATGCATCGATGCATGGAGACATACATACATGCGAACATACATATGCATGCACATGGATGTACGTACACATAAACAACATTCCAGCTTAGGTCAGCCATTCAGTTTGAAAAGTGGTATAAACCAAATGTGTCAACATTTCCAGAAACCTTCATATGAGGAGTCTTTCTGATGGAGCTTGTTTGTACTCCAGGGCATTGATGGTGTGAGTAGGGATCTTGTAGCTATTTGTCGAAGTAATGCTTGTAATGTTTCAAACTCGTTATATCTTGTTTGGGTAGACATAACAGTCAAAGATAGCCTGTTTCTTTATTTATCTGATATTTCATTGCTTTAATTAATATTTTTGAAGTTCAAAATAATTGTCTTGTTATTATTAGTTTATGTTTTATACCTTCCATTGTTTCTTACTTTTACTAAGGTTTTTTCAAAAAAAAATTCCTACATGTTTCATATTTTCTTTTAAATTTGTTGCGTTGGAGCCTTCTTTATGTTACCTTTTTTTTTGTGACCCATGCTGAAAATTTTAAAGCATAGGTTTAACTTTTATAAGGGCACCTTAGGTTTTCTAAAAGACAAAAATTCCTATGTTTTTATATTGATTCTTTTAAAAAAGAAATATTTAAACATATTTTAAAAGGGGAGTCGATGTAAGAGGATACTTCATAGAGCTTTCTTTGTTTTCTACCAGATCTTTTTGTAAAAGATATTGTTATGTCTATCAAAAATTTCTCGGAGTAATTTCTTGTAAAATCCAAGGGGCCTTTCATTTGTATACGAAAACCTTTTGAGGTTACATCCATTAGAGTGAAATAGTGTTAAGACCTTTTGCAGATCTTGTGCACACGTCTTTCTTCAAAATTTACATGCTCTATCTATTCTCTTCCCTTCCACAGCCACTTCCTCTTTGTTGATTAGATTAAACTTTCTATCCCTAATCTAGAGGGCTGTTATCCCTTTAATTCAAGTTCTTGAACATTAATGGTGACATTTGATGATATTTTCTACTAATTTTGGAGTCCCCTCTTTGGTTGGTATTGGAGCAAGGTCTAATTATGAATTCCCAACTTGGGTGTAATGAGGGTGACAGTGTGCATAACAAGAGAAATGCTTTCCTCTCATCGTCCATTTTCATCTTTCAAGCTTGCAATTGAGAAAATAGTGCATCAAATTCATTCAAATGAGCAACAATACTATCTCTGTGTTTCATGTGCAAGTCATACAAATAAGCTGTCTTGGAGACCCTCTTTTTCTCAAAGATGTTGTAAATCTTCTTCTACAACTCTTCTGCTATCTCACAATCCAAAACATTGAAATAAACACTATATAGAAGGTGTAGGCGAATCATAGATATTGCCATCTAATCATACTCTTCCCAATCATTATCATCCATATGAGGAGGTTTCTTTGCAATATCACCAATCCATTTCCACCACTTTGTATCAAGACACAATGGATTTGATTCTTCCATAGAGAAAAGTTGGTGCCAAGAAATTTGTGAATCTCAAAATGGTATTTTCCTTGCAAGTTATAGTTCTTTTTGGAGACAATTGCACTAGACCTTGATATGTTTGATGTTGCTAAACTTGTGATGCAGTGGTGATGAATAAGTGACCAGAATTTTGATCATGCAAGTAATGACCAACCACCATTGATACTTTCAAAATATGACTGTCAAGTTTTCGAGAATATTTTGGTAGATTTTTCTAGAAAAAATGAGTAGATGGGCAAAATGATCGATGAGAAATTGTCAAATTGATAGTTTGCAAGCTCATATGCTTTCATGTAGAAGAAATTTAGGGAACATGAAATCTTTGAAAAATTCAATAAATGAGCAATTGTGAATGAGCTAAAAGAGTTCAAAGTATTTCCAAAAGTAGCTGTACACAAGGTTCAATGCATTCTTGCAAACCAGCCTGACAAGTATCGATGAACTGTCGATGAACTGTCGATTAGAGATGACTGCTTCCAGCTCAACTCAAACCTATCCAAGAAACCTATAAATCACTAATATGGCTAGAAAGGAAATCCTAAATCTGAATAATTATTGTTGAGGAAACACAAAGAACACTCTTTCTAGGGTTCTTGAACATGCACAAAGAGAAATATGCATGAACAAACACCAAAACAACTCCAAGAATCACTAAAAAGATACTTCAAATAGGCTCTTAAAGGTAAGAATAAAAATGCATTGAGGACCCAAAAATTGCTCAAGATAATGTCAAACTTAGTCATTCTCCCTCCTCAATATCATAGGATTGTAGCTTAGAGGCAAGAGATCGCTACTTAAGCGAGCTTTGGGAAGAACGGTACTGGGATGGCTTACCTCTTGAGAAGTACCAAGAACCTCTGTCTTTCTTGATCATTGAAGTTCTCCCTCATGCATAACAATGATACCAATGATGACATGGTGACTCGGATGACAAGGTATGCCAATGTCTATGCCTTGGTTATCGCCCTAGTTGTGAGCTATGGAGTTGCGGAGGTGTTTTAATGCTCTTGTCTATGTCTCTGTAGATCTACAAACAAAGAATAAAGGAACATAGAGTACAAGTTTTAAATGTGTCGGTTTCACAATATGTTGGTTCCACAAGTTTGCACTCTCGATTCAGTTTGTGGTTGACCAAGGTCCTACATGTTTTATTAGAACAACCATATACAAGTGTTCGACCATCATTTGGCCTTTCACATAGACAATAAGCATAACAATTGTAACAAAACCATGGTTGATGATTACTTCTTAATCGTCCTTCTCATTGCTGAAAATTATTTGAATGTTGTATCTAACATGAGTAAGTGCATTGTACATGATAAAAATAGAGAAGTGATATTTTTTAGAGTACTTAGGAATAATCTATTAATCCTTAGTATGCATCATAGTCAAAAAACCTATATAATATCTGTGAATGTACAATAAAAATCCTTGTCTAGTAATTGTGATTGGGAATTAAAAAATCTTGTGTATGAATCTTTCATAGAAAGGTGTCCATAGTTCGTTATCGAATTTTATGCTATGTGGAAGATATAGTGGTACCTTCTCGAGAAGATGGTGGTGAAGATCTTTTTGCGAATCCGATATGGAGCTTGAAGCTTGTGAAAAGAACTTGAAAATCTTCAATGTTTAATCCAAGTTGAACATCAATCAAACGAGAATCTTCACCAAGTTCAAAAGACAATATTTTTTGCATAAGCCAAAAGATATATGGAACAACAATTTCATATTTTGGCTAAATCTTTGGACTTTAGTTTGTAACAGAAGACTTGTACTTCAACGCAGTTTGAAGTATCTTCCAATGGAGAGATTTATTCCACACCGAAAAATTATGGGAAAGAGAAGGCAAAATAATGTTGGATGTTTGAAATGTTTTGCAAGTCTCCTTCTACCCCCAATTAAAATTTAGGCAAGAAGATATGAGGGTTTTAGATTTTAGGATTTGTTAGATGTTCTAATTTATACATTTTTAGGCTCGGTTACATCATTCATTGGAGACATTTATCAACGTTTTGATTATATTAGGTCAAAGTCAAAAGTTGACCAAGATCAAAATAGGTCAAAGACTTGAGAAAAAATGGTGGATTTGTGCATCTATCCAACCATATACAACACCATCTGATCCCATTTTATCTTTCAAACCCTAGTTCTAGTCAAACCATCTAAAAAACTAAAAAATCATATTACATTATAAGGTGAAAAACTTAATACCTAAGAGCTTTAAACATCTACATCTAGATTAAACCTTGTTAACCCATCATGATATGACACACTAGTCCACACGTAAGTCATATGCAGAATAAAGCTAGTAAGCTGAGTTTCTTTTGCTTAGCTTTCTTGAAAAGTTGGTCACTCCGTTTCGTATATAAAGATGCAAGGTTCTCACTCATTATAGCATGCATGTTCACTTGGAGTGCTTTGATGCTTCAAGTGTTTGTAGGAGCAGGGGGAGTAGTAGCTTTTCTACTCTTGGAGGTGTTGGAGTTGCTTGGAGTAGTGTATGTTCATACACTATTGAATGTCTCTCATACTCTTGTGAGAGGTTGCTCTAAAGATCTTGGCCTACCATCTTTATGCTTTATCCCTTACCCTTCTCTTGCTCTCTATTATATCCATGAATTATGAGTATTCGTTGTGTTTTCTTGTTATTATATTTGGATCATATCATCATCTTGTACATGCTTACTCATTAATTGGAGCATATTACTTTTGACCATAGTTTGTGTATTGTGTGACCTGCTTTATTGTTTATGTGTGTATATTTTCATATGTGTGCTATTTTTTCTCTATCTAGGATACCATGTATGTATGTATGTATTTATGTTTGTTTGTATGTATGTATGCATGCATGTATGTATGTATGTATGTATGTATGTATGTATGTATGACTATGTATTTGTATGTATGCATGTATGTATGCATGTAAGTAAGTAAGTATGTATGTATGTATGTATGTATGTATGCATGCAAGTATGTATGTATATGTATGTATATATGTATGTATGCATGCATGCATGTATGTATGTATGTATGTATGTATGTATGTATGTATGTATGTATGTATGTATGTGTGTATGTATGTATGCATGCATGCATGGATATTTCTATGTATGTATGTGTGCATACATGCACGAATGTATGTATATATGTGTGTATGCATGTATATATGTATGCATGAATGTAATGTATGAATGTATGCATGGTTGAATGTAATGTATGTATGTATACAAGATGTTAATATGCAGGTGTGTGCGTGTATGTATGTATTTTCATATATATTTTTATAATGTGTTCATTTTCTAGTTTTAATGTGTCTATGTTTGTGTTACCCTTCTATTAATAAAATTTATCTAATTTTGAACTTATAAATATATGTAATTGTACATCCATACATACACATACGCATGAATATATCACATGTAAATAAGTATATGTATTTGAGATGGAGTGTCTGTGCTTATATGAATCCACACATACACACACACACACACACACACGTGTATGCATTTGCATGCTTGCATATGCTCATGCATGTATGGATCTCTATGGATGTGCATATTTCTCACATACATGTGCAAGTGTCTTGTAGATATGTGCATGTTTGTGTTGTTGTGTATGTATGTTGTATATGCTTGCAAAAGTGTATATGTACACACATATATGCATGAACACTATACACATACACACATGTTTTGATACATAGTGTTATAGTCAATGGAAGTCATAGAATTAGGAAGCCTATGCATTATTGTTTTGCAACAATTTTAAGCCAATATATTCTGTAAATATGTTTGTAGATGTTTTTGTACATACAAAATGAGTCTTCCAATAGAAAACTCCAAGAGAACTAGAATTTGATTGCATTTTCAGATTTTAGTACTTCTAGACTTCCTTTGAAGTGGTAGAAGAGGGGACCACTAAGAAAAGATTGAGCCCACAACTTGTGGAGAATTTTAGCTAGTGTAAGCAAGAAGTTGTTATAAAGTAAGTCTATGATATGAGTGTTTGACTGGTGTAGGATGATGTGAAATAGGACATCATTTGTCCTTCTCATGTAAGTCCAAAGATCTTGGGATTAGACTTAATTGTAGGTTCATGTGTTTTACTCTAAAACAAGTAATCCATCTAGTCTAGTGGTTAAGTCTCAAAGGTGGGAAGGAGGAGGGTTTAGGTTCAACACCCATGGGAAGCTTGGGGAAGGAGTTTTGCCCACAGAGCTCTAGGGCCTTCTAATTCAAGTTAACATGAACTAACTTGAGTCCAACGAGACTTCAATTAAGTGGTGAGTACACCTACTACTAATGGACTCTAGTGGAAGGTGCTAACGCAGTGGTGGAGATTTCACATGCATATGTGGACTTCATTTAATCTAGAGGGCACCATTGATTTAAAGAGCTATATATAGATGCATAAGGTTGGTAGGAGATTCATCTCTCTAGCTAGTGGTGGTCTTGATGCTAATTCTTCACATTGGTATCCGAGTTCTTGGTTGAGCTTTCATGGAGAACTTGATGGGACTCCATCATCTTCATACTCTTCAAATTTAGAATACGCATTTCACATAAGTTTTTCTCAAGAGAAATTTGAATATGCTTTCTCTATCTATTCTTGAGTCCATTTGCCACCCACGTCTCTCTCCCAACTTGCTTAATGTGGCAAAAATTATATTGCTTCTCAACTCACATAGGAATTTGCTAGGATTTCAAACCACCACCTTGTGGCTAATAGAGGATTGAGCTATTTACAATGCCAATGGGCATCATTGGTTTTTCATACCAGAGCTTCTATACTCATTCATAGACATGCAAATAAAATGATAACATTTCAATGCACCAAAAGACAATTATTGAGGCATGTTATATGGCAAGGTCAAACACATGTTCTCTAGCTAAGAGAAGGCCATGCTAATCGAGTATTTTTGTGCATGTGTTTGAAGATATGCATACTTTCTTTAGTTATAGAAATCAACCACATGTTAGGCTCCAAATGCACAGAAGCCATGCCTAAAAGAATGATGACTCTTGAAGAATAAGCAACACCATTGACAAGGATTTGAACCCCCAGAATTGTTACAAGGTTCTAGAAAGTTGGATGCATGTTGTATATCCCATTTTTCTCATTCTAAATCTTTCAAACTAACTTAAATATCTCTTATGCATAATCCACTTGGCATTGTACTTGTAAAAGGTATTTTTCATAGAGTGCGGAGAAGAGATATCATACCCTTGAACTTGCAAGGAGGGACTATTGAGCTTAACAACAAGCTCATGTCGCAGTTTGTACATCTTTTGTCTTCTATTTCTTTGTTCACACATCTCAACTTTTGTACATACACACCCAAGAGTTCATGCTCATGATCTTACCAACTCCCATAACATGATAAGAGGAGTTGTTGGCACTGTAATAGTATTCAATGTAGGGGCGGGCTCCAGTGAAGAGAACAAACTGCGTTGTGAGGTAATAAGTTTGGTCGCCCCACTATCAAAGTACCAAACATCTGAGTCTACTGCAAACATGCACTGCTCATGATAAGATGGGTCAAAACTGCAAACAGTAGTAAATGCCCATTCTTCATTCTCAGGATTGCGCTCCGTTGTCGTTGTTCGGTGGGTTTCTTCTCTTCCAGAGGTATCGGCCAGTGGTAGCAGCGACAGAAGTCTGAGGCGTCATTGCATCGACAACAGAGGTCCCGGTTCTTCGCGACACTCAAGAGTGTCTCGAGGCTCGCGACACTCAAAGAGTGTCTATCGCGACACACGAAGACTCACGACAATCAAAAGAGTCTATCGCGACACTCAAGAGTGTCTATCGCGACACACGAAGACGCTTTCCTTCTGAGTCTATCGCGACACACTCTGAAATTTGACAAATAATTAAAGCGGGGTCTCTCTATCACGGCCAAGCGTGGTCTGTCTGTCGCAAAGTACTCCGAAAACCGTCTATCGTGATTAGCGAAACCCTCTATCGCGCCTTTGAAACCCGTTTTTCTTGCCAGGAGACCCGGTTTTCGCGATGGCTTTCCTTCTATCGCGCTTCTCAAATCCCCTTTTTTCTGGCGGAGAAACCCGGTTTTTTGCTAGCAATCCATCTATCGTTGTTTAGCCAAACCATCTATCACGTCGGTTGTAACCTGCTGTCGCCATCGTAGTCCGCGTGGGTATTAGACCGTTAGTCTGGTTCTTTCGCGACATAGTTATATTCTCCGTTCGTTAGTACTTTAATAAGGAAATAAAGGATTCAAGTAAAAATCTTAAGGAAGTCTTTCCCATTAAAAAGGGAGTGTTAGGCTTCGATGTGATCGGTAGGGGGACCTAAGTCCTCCTTGTTTGTGGTCAGTTTTCTCTCCATGTTGGAGGGTTTTGCTTTTGGGTATTGAAAAGTAAAAGTGGTGCAAGTTCCTTTTGGCCATGGATGTGGCTTCATCCTCTCTCGTGAAAAGTAATCGGGCCCCTCCCCCTGGGGAGACCGATATCCTGGCCGCTCTGCTGGAGGGGGGGTCGTGTGCCGCCCCTGGGGCATCCGAAAGTGTTGAATCCCCCATTGTATCCCTCAGTAGACCCGCAGTTCTGTCAGCTCAGGAGGAGCTCAAGAAAGTTTGCCTCATCGGCCAAGTGTTTGGCCCTAGGCCCCCGCTCGAAACTGTGCGACAATGGCTTCGAAAAGAGTGGTTCCCTCGAGGACTAATTGTTAGCAAATGTCAGTTCTTACCAGCGAGCCACATGCTGCTAGTCTTTGAAAATGAAGAGATGGCGTTCCAAGCCCTAAGCGTTGGCACCTGGCAGTTCGGTCGGGCGACCCTGTGCCTATTCAGATGGTCCCCGGACTTTACTCCCGACAAATCGAAATCGCTTCGGTACCCTCTTTGGGTTGAGCTCCCTAACCTTCCTTACTTCTTGTACAACTTCGTGTGGGACATTGTCTCTCCTATCGGCAAGCCGCTGGCTTCACGCGAAGACATTGGTGGTCTCATCTATGAAGGTGCAAGACACTCGTTCAATGCTAGGTGGCACCCCCAAATCTGTGTCGAGGCCGACCTCAGTTCGCCGCTTCCATCAAAGATCAAAGTGGACATGGGCGAAGGAGATGTATGGGAGCAGGACATCAGCTACAAAAACCTTCCCAACGCGTGCTTTCGTTGTGGCCAACAAGGTCACAGGATTAAAGATTGCCCTTTCAGGCAAAAAAACAAGCGATTTCAAGAAGCCTCCAAAACTGCTCAAGACAACATTGGTGATTTGACCCACTCGACCAAGGAAGGGGAAGGCAAGGGCCTCCTTAATCCACAAGCTGATGCTGATGGCTTTATTGAAGTTAGAAGAAGAAGGAAAAGAAGCCCTAGGGCCAACGGTGAGAGAAACAACCTGCCACTTACCCCCTATAGCAATTTGTATTGCAATCTAGGAAAGGAGATCAATGAGCTTGACTACCCAGGTGGGAAGCTACTTGAGGTAGACACCTACGACAAAGCCCTAGAGATCCCTGACAATAAAGAAACCCCCCAGGAGGGCTACACTACAAGCAAAGAAGATGGTTTCACCACTAGTAACGAAGACAACATGGATAGTGAAAGTTCCATCATTGGATCGACGATCCCGGAAACGGTGCCGAGCACAGGGCCCAAGTCTCCCCAGCAAGGGGCATCCCGCAAAGGAAAACAACCTATGGAGTTACCCTGGAAAAGCCCCCACAAGAACCGATTTCTAAGTCGGGATCAGATCCCAGCGAAAAAGAAAGATGAAGCCAAGAGAAGAAAGGACAAAGCTCCCTCCCGCAAAGAGGGATCAATACAAAAATGATTGTCATCTCGCTAAATGCTAGAGGGCTAACCGACCCCTCAAGAGAGACCATCATTGGTCAATGGCTTCGCGACATTAGCTTAAACCCAGACTTTATATGTATTCAAGAGATTAAAATTGACGGAGAAGACCTCCAGAAACGGCTCAGACAGGTCTCCTCGGCCCATGTGTGGATCCCAACGAAGCACCAGCGGGGGTCTGGAGGAACGGTTATCGGTGTTAAACAACTCTGGTTTGAAAAGCTTGAGAACTCCATTGAAGATGTAAGTCACCGTTGGATTGCTGTTTCTTTTGGTGCTCCTCTTTGTGTTACTATGGTTTCTTTGTACGCCCCTAACGGGGATTTGGAGAGACTGAACACTTGGGCCTCCTTAGACTCGCTTCCCCACAACGTGCTTATATGTGGAGACTTCAACATGGTGGAGGACCCTATGGACAGATGGATGGGCAAGGGCAGGGTCATCGACAGTCGGGAGAAAGAAACGTGGGACATGACCAAACTCCACTTGGATTTGGTTGAATTCAAAGACTCGAATGGCTTTTCTTGGTCGAATCTCCAAGCGGGCGAGGACCTGAGGAAAGCTAGACTCGATAGATGCTACATCTCTCAGAGTTTTACTCATCAGTGGGGCCACCCTACCATCACGCAACGCACTGACCTCACTATCTCTGATCACTACCCGATCGTTATCACTTTTCAACCTTCTAACAAGATCCGCAAGGCTCCGTGGTTCCATGCCAACGCAACCACCTTCTCTCTCCCCTCCGTCCATCAAGAAATTGCCGATGTGTGGAAGGTGGCGTTCGCCTCTGGCTTGGCCCCAGCCAAGTGCTGGAGAAGTGCGGTCGACAAGTCTCGTAAGATCATGATCAGAACTAAGAAGATGCTCGAGACTGTGCGGCGGGCTCGTAGGGAAGCTCTTTACCACAGACTCTGGCGGCTCGAGGAGGAAGTGAACAAAGGAAAACACCAAGCCCAGAAAGGTCTCCGAAAAATCAGAGCAGTGTTGAGATACGAGGAAGAAATACAAAGGAAAAACTTGCAAATCTTCTTCAAGGAGTGGTGGGCTGGCAAAGCCGACAAACCCACCAAAGAGATGTGCCGTATCCTTAAAAGGAAACACAATAGAGAATCGATCCCCCTACTGCTAGATCCACATGGCAATGTATGCAATTCGGAAGAAGATAATTTTGGCATCATCGAAGGGCACTTCACGAGACTCCTGGGAACCTCGAACCCCCTCTCCCACCATAGAAGGGACTGTATGGCTGCCATTTCTAGGGTTTCCCCCCGGAGGATACCACCCAACCTCCACTCCCTGCTTCATGCCCCTATCTCTGAATCAGAAATCATGGAGGTCATTGATGCCCTCCCTCTCGGTAAAAGCCCGGGACCCGACGGACTCACTAACGAGTTCTTTAAATCCTTCAAGCTGGTGGTTGCCACCCCTCTTCGGATGGTTTGGCAAGAAGCGCTAAAGTTTGGTGCTCTTCCTTCTTGTCTAAATAATGGAATTATCAAGTTGATACACAAGAAGGGGAAAAAGAACAGAATCGAGAACTGGCGGCCTATTACGATGCTCCAAACAGGATACAAGATCATCGCCAAAGTCATTGCCAACAGACTCTCGTGCCACCTGAGATCTTGGCTTAGTGAGGACCAAAAAGGTTTCATCAAAGGCAGGTCTATCCTGGAAACCATTATGGATATTTGGGAAGGTATTCAATTTGCAAATGAGTCTAATCAAGATGTGGTTTTCCTCAAGATCGACTTTGACAAAGCCTACGATAGGCTAGAATGGGACTATATTCTGCAGTCGCTCCAAGATCTCGGTTGTAGTCAGAAATTCACCAAGATGATCGCGACCCTTCTCGGAAACGCAACGACCCAAATTAACGTTAACGACAAACTTTCGAAGGCGATCCATCTTAGAAGATCTATTAGACAAGGGTGCCCTCTGGCCCCCCTTCTTTTTGCCATCGCCACTGAGGGGCTGAGCAGACTTGTGGCACATCAGGTGGAGGCTGGCAATATCAAAGGCCTCCGGCTGCCTCACGACCACAGTCAAATCATCATGAGACTTTTTGCCGATGATATGAACGCGTTCGTTCACAATGATAATACCAGCCTGGAGACTTTCTGGAGGTGTCTTGCTACCTTGTGTGATGCCTCTGGATCCAAAATCAACCACTCTAAGACCGCCTTTAGGGCTATTGTGGGACATCATCCTGGCCTTCTCATTGATCATGGCTGTCAAATCATTCCGCAGGGCCAAATCTTTCGACTTTTTGGAATCCCCTTGGGGTTTGGCGTCTCTATGGAGCAGCGATGGAACTGGGTGTTGGCCAAACTCGAAAACAAGCTTAACTATTGGAGAGGTATGCAAATCAATCTCGCTGGGCGTGCGATGGTTATCAACACGTTCCTCCTCTCTTCTACCATCTATTTCCTTTCTTGTTGGAGACCGAATGAGCAAGGCCTGTCCAAACTGAATAGTATTTGTAGAAACTTTCTTTGGACGGGCGATCATAACAGAAGGGGGGTGCCTAAAATCAAATGGGCCATCTGCACTAGCCCTAGAGATAGCGGGGGGCTTGGTATCCTGGACATTCGGTGTATGGCTAACAAACTGGCAGCCAAATGGATGATTAAGGCTTGGTGCAATAGGGAGGCCTCGTGGGCCAAGCTGATCTTCAGAAACAAGAATGAGTTGGCCCTCATGGGGTTCCCGAACTGGAAGAATCTTGACATCATGACCCTGCTATTCTCCCCGATCCCCGTCTTCCCGAAAGGCTCCAATCTCGTGTGCTCCCTTTGGAAGGGCTGGAATAAAGTCAAAAGCTTCACAAGAATTAGTGAGGACTGGAAGTGGGCGGCCGGAATCAGACAAAACGACTCTATCTGGTTTCCGATACATGGCATCCGGAGTGTGGAGTCGTGGAACATTCAAAATGCCAAGAAGTTATGGAACAAAGGATTCAAAAAATGGAAACACCTCTGGAAACATGACACCAACAGCTGGATCAACTTCGAGGATATTGACCCTCGCATAAACATCTCCTACGAAGAATGGAACACTTTGCAAAGCAGATGCCTCGCATGGGATCATCACAAGACTCGCCTTCTCATGGGACACGACACACCGAACTCGCTTGGTCTCAAGTGGCACAATGGAAATAGCCTACTCAAAATCCCGAACATCAAAGAAACGGCTGACCACCAGATCAGCCTC
This sequence comes from Ceratopteris richardii, assembly GCA_020310875.1. Classification (NCBI taxonomy): domain Eukaryota; kingdom Viridiplantae; phylum Streptophyta; class Polypodiopsida; order Polypodiales; family Pteridaceae; genus Ceratopteris; species Ceratopteris richardii. The sequence continues at coordinate 148,832,480 of CM035431.1, forward strand.
AACAAGAAGTGGTGCCTGTCTTGGACGCGGCTTCGGTGGGACATGAAATTCATGGGTATCTGGCACCCCGTTATAGAGATTAAGAAGTCTGTCCTCTTATGGCAAATTCTTCATCGAGGAATTTGGACCAACCATAAGGCTAGCAAACTTTGTGGGATCCCTCCTTGGTGCAAACGCTGCCACCGGGCTATCGAAGATGTCCCACACATCTTCCTTACTTGCCCCAACTCCTACAGAATCTGGCAGACGGTTGGAATGAAAATCAGACTTCAAAAACAGCTTAGTTGGAAACAAGTCCTTTTGGGAGAAGCGATCGGCTGCTCTGCGACACTCTGGAACGCCATCAGAGGGGAAGTCCTGTGGAAAATTTGGCGGGAGCGGTGTGCTCTCAACTTCGGCGATCCCCCCAGGGAGTGGTCGATTGAGAAATCACTATTCCTCCTTGGCAAAAGGATTGTTAACAGTAAGAAATCCCCCCCCTTCAGGCACCATCAAGTCCTCCTTTTGATCAACAACAAGCTCAAACCCAAGTGGGCCCCGCATGAGGGCGATGAGAGGGTGATTAACCTTCTCTGTAATGCAACCTAGGATCCAATCAAGCTTCCCATGCTTTGTGGGATTTGGGGGGTCCCGTGGGCACTAGTCCCCTTCTATTGTACCTTTGTTTCTTAATTTAATTCAAGTCCGGGAGAGTAGGCTATTGCCGAACTTCCTTTATATTAAAAAAAAGATTAGCAAAATCTGTATTCGATGTAGAGGCCTGTACAACAACCATTCCGGCCTCTTTCTTCTTTGCCTCCTTAGCAGCCAATTTTGGACAGCTCTTAATAACATGAACATTTGTTTTAGAGTATTTGAAAAAAAAATATGCTTTTCTGATTTCTTCTCATCTTTCTCTTGCTTGTTCGAATGTGCAACATTTGCATATTTCTTCTTACTAAAAGATGAGCTCCATTTACCTTTGTCATTCTAACTAGCCAAGAAAGCTTGATCTACAACACACATAGTAGACTTGTTCTAAACGTTGAACAGAGTTACCCAAACAAGTTCTGCTATACCTGTAGGAGACTTCGAGATGCATATATTGGCGAAATGACACCCGTATATATCCTTGGCACAGAAAGACAAAATAGCCTACACAAGCATTGCGATAGTGCGTTTGGAGGCCGAAACAAGCTAAGATCGTAATTTTGGCACCATAGAGCCAAGATGTTTTGATCTCCTAATACCCTGAGTTTGCACACCAAATTTTGTGCCATTCTGAGACTATAACTAGAGCAGTGTCCATGATGCCCTAGATGAAACAACGACCTTCTCTGATACCAATTGTTGGAGTTAGACGTCTGCAGAAGCACGCAAACAGCACAAGGAAGAAGAAGAAGCTCGGAGCACAACACACAATACTAAAAGTATTACCACTACAATGTACAAAGATGAGTAACCCTTTAGGCCAATGGGGATATATACAAGCCAGGGGAAAAAAACCTCCTAAAGAGGGAAAAAAGTGCCCTGGCAGTCCTAGTGTGTTCATACATCACTACCGAAATATATCAACAATTATGACCTTAACTATTCTCATAATTTATATGACAAGTACCTTGTCAATTACATTACCAATAAATTATATATGAACGCCTTAAAGTTTACTATTAAACCCTTTATAGTTCTTTCTCTCTTATATATTCATCTCATGTTCACATCCATGTTGTATAATAAATGACTTGGATATACATGGTAGATAACCATGAACTAATCAAGATCAATTCATAAACTAAAGTCAAGATTGTATTTCTTCCAACCACGATGGTCTCATAACCTTCCAAATTATCATCTACTTTCATTTTAAACTTTAATTTTAAATGCACAAACTTCAATACTATGCATCTTTTCATGCATGCATAATCCTTTCATTTGGGTACATGCATGGTGTATGCAAAGAAGTATACTAATGATTTTCACTCATGCAAATGCATGTGCTTGCATGTAGATACATGTGCTTGCATGCCAATGCATGTGTTTGCATGCTATAGCAGTGAAAATGCATGCTCTTCATGCAATTCTTTTCTCTATTTTAATGCACAAACATGTTAAATCATATGGTCTTGGTCATTTTGAAAAGAAGGTTGAATTTGTGCACTGAGAAGTCATCCTTTTAATTTGCACATATTCTTTTTGAAACAAATTTGTGTTGAATGCAAGCTAGTGCTTAACCAATTTTGTCATCTATGACTAAACCTTAAAATTATTGAAGTGCTTCCTCTACTTCAGCTTTTAAATAAGATTGTGCAAAGTGATCAAGACAAGCTCAATCAAGAATTGAAATCAAACGTCACCTTCGAAAATATTAGCTCGTCTTTGAGCTACATCCGTCCTTTAATTTCTTGAGAAGAGCCATAGTCCTTCTTTCCCATCTTGTGATGCTCCCAATCCTTGGGAACAGCTTCATGGCATGGCTTCATGAGCCTCTAAACACATCCCTTGAAAAGAGAAAACAATCCTCTTTCATGTCCTTAAGAAATTTTGAGGAAGAGAAAAATTCAATGAATGTATAAGGAAAATCTTATAATGTTGATGGCATGTGGACTATGGAGTATAATACAAACATGGATCGATAGAAGGATTTGGGGCTTCTATCTTGAATCAATTCTTGCGAAAGAAGACTGGCAAGAAAATCCTTTATCAGATGCTTATTTGTTAGCCAAGATTGGCTTGGTTGTGAAATTTTTTGATGATAGGTGTATATTTCATGATGTGTCAGATTTTAATGTGATTATTGCTTCTCGCATTTTATGTTGTGGGTTGTATAAGCTCATAGTATATGAAAAATCTGTGAATGATTCAGCATGTGTAGTACATGATTCTTAGGCTATGCCAGATGCAAAGCTTTGGCATGCACACTTTGGTCATATGAATTTTGCTACTTTGCTACACCTGCAGAAATTTGAAATGGTGTCCTCTTTGCCCAAAGTCGAGGCACGTGGTAAACATGTATGTGAAGGCTGTATTTTAGGCAAAATGCAGCATTTCTCCTTTCCAAAAGATGGTTCAGTTCCCGCTACTAAAAAATTGCAGCTTATTCATGGTGATGTCTGTGGTCCTAGCAGACACCCTCTTTTGGAAACTATCTTTACTTCATGACTTTCATCCATGATTTTTCCAGGCATGCATGGGTATATCCATTGAAGGCAAAGTCCAAAGTGTTTATGTGCTTCAAATAGTTTTTGGTTTTGGCTGAAAATCTGTCAGCATGTAAAATGGGAACCCTCCATTATAATTGAAGGGGGGAATATATGTCTTCTGACTTTAATGCATTTCTAGCTGAACGTGGGATAAAACATGAGTGTAGAGTGCCGTATACACCTCAACACAATGGATTTGCTAAACAGAAGAAGAAGTCACACATGGAGATAACGAGGTGTATGGTCAAGAGTGAGGCTTTACCACATAGTTTCTGGCTTGATGTTGTTATGTGTGCAACATATGTACTTAACATGTCCTAATTTATACATTTTTAGGATCGATTACATCATTCATTGTAGACATTCATCACCGTTTTGATTATATAAGGTCAAAGTCAAAAGTTGAACAAGATCAAAATAGGTAAAAAACTTGAGAAAAAATGGTCATTTTGTGCATGAGAACCTATTTATATATTCCTCAAGCTAATTAAAGAGAGCTATTTAACCATATACAACACCATCTGATCCCATTTTACCCTTCAAACCCTAGTTCTGGTCAAACCATCTAAAAGACTAAAAAATCATATGAGATTATAAGGTGAAAAACTTAATACCAAAGAACTTAAAACATCGACACCTAGATTAAACCTTGTTAACCCATCATGATATGCCGCACTAGTCCACACGTAAGTCATATGGAGAATAAAGCTAAAAACTTGAGTTTCTTTTGCTTAACTTTCTTGAAAAGTTGGTCACTCCGTTTCGTATATAAAGATGCAAGGTTCTCACTCATTATAGTATGCATGTTCACTTGGAGTGCTTTGATGCTTCACGTGTTTGTAGGAGCAAGGGGAGTAGTAGCTCTTCTACCCTTGGAGGTGTTGGAGTTGCTTGGAGTAGTGTATGCTCATACACTATTGGACGTCTCTCATACTCTTGTGAGAGGTTGCTCTGGAGATCTTGGCCTACCATCTTTATGCTTTATCACTTACCCTTCACTTTCTCTCTATTATATTCATGAATTATGAGTATTCGTTGTGTTATTCTTGTTATTAAATTTGGAGCATAACATCATCTTGTACATGCTTACTCATTAATTGGAGCATATTACTTTTGACCATAGTTTGTGTATTGTGTGATCTGCTCTATTGTTTATGTGTGCATATTTTCAAACGTGTGCTATTTTTTCTCTATCATGGATACCATGTATGTATGTATGTATGTATGTATGTATGTATGTATGTATGTATGTATGTATGTATGTATGTATGTATGTATGTATGTATGTATGTATGTATGGATGTATGTATGTATGCATGTATGTATGTATGTATGTATGCATGTATGTATGCATGTATGTATGTATGCATGTATGCATGTATGCATGCATGTATGTATGTATGTATGTATGTATGTATGTATGTCTGCATGTATGTATGTATGTATGTATGTATGTATGTATACATGACTGTATGTATTTGTATGTATGCATGCATGTAAGTAAGTTAGTATGTATGTATGTATGTATGTATGTATGTATGTATGTATGTATGTATGTATGCATGCATGCATGTATGTATGCATGCATGTATGTATGTATGTACGTATCTGTATATGTATGTATATATTTATGTATGTATGTATGCATGCATGTATGTATGTATGTATATATGTATATATGTATATATGTATATATGTATGTATGTATTGGTGTGTGTATGCATGCATGCATGCATGCATGGATATTTCTATGTATGTATGTGTGTATGCATGCATGAATGTATGTATATATGTGTTTGTATATATGTATGCATGAATGTAATGTATGTATGTATGTATGCATGGTTGAATGTAATCTATGTATGTATACAAGATGTTTATATGCAAGTGCGTGTGTATGTGTATGTATGTATTTTCATATATAATTTTATGATGTATTTATTTTCTAGTTTTTAATGTGTCTATGGTTGTGTTACCCAAATTTTAATAAAATTTAGCTAATTTTGAACTTATAAATGTATGTAATTGTACATCCATACATACACATATGTATGAATATATAACATGTAAATATGTATATGTATTTGAGATGGAGTGTGCATGCTTATATGAATCCACACACACACACATATGCATGTGCATGCTTGCATATTCTCATGCATGTATGTATCTCTATGGATGTGCATATTTCTCACATACATGTGCAATTATCTTGTAGATATGTGCATGTTTGTGTTGTTGTTGTGTATGTATGTTGTATATGCTTGCAAAAGTGTATATGTACACACATACATGCATGCACACATATATACACATACACACACGTTTTGATACATAATGTTATAGTCAATGGAAGTCATAGAATTAGGAAGCCTATGCATTATTCTTTTGCATAATTTTTTAGTCAATATATTTTGAAAATATGTTTGTAGATGTTTGTGTACATACAAGATGAGTCCTCCAATATAACAATGCAAGAGAAGAACTAGAGTTCGATTGCATTTTCAGATTTTTGTACTTTTAGACTTCATTTGAAGTGGAAGAAGAGGGGCTCACTATAAAAAGAGTGAGCCCACAACTTGTGGAGAATTTTAGCTAGTGTAAGCAAGAGGTTGTTATAAAGTAAGTCTATGACATGAGTGTTGTCATTCTCATGTAAGTCCAAAGATCTTGGGATTATACTTAATTATAGGTTCATGTGTTTTTCTCTAAAACACGTAATCCACTTAGTCTAGTGGTTAAGCCTCAAAGATGGGAAGGAGGAGGGTTTGGGTTTAACCCCCATGGGAAGCTTGGGGAAGGAGTTTTGCCCAAAGAGCTCTAGGGCCTTCTAATTCAAGTTAACATGAACTAACTTGAGTCCAACGAGACTTCAATAAAGTGGTGAGTACACCTACTACTAATGGACTCTAGTGGAAGGTGCTAAAGCTGTGCTGGAGATTTCACATGCATATGTGGACTTCATTTAATCTAGAGGACACCATTGATTTGGACAACTATATATAGATGCATAAGGTTGGTAAGAGAGTCATCTCTCTAGCTAGTGGTGGTACTGATGCTAGTTCTTCACATTAATATCCGAGTGTTTGGTTGAGCTTTCATGCAGAACTTGATGGGATTCCATCATCTTCATACTCTTCAAATTTAGAATACACATTTCGCATAAGTTTTTCTCAAGAGAAATTTGAATATGCTTTCTCTATCTATTCCTGAGTCCATTTGCCACCCATGTCTCCCCCAACTTGCTTAATATGGAAAAAACTATATTGCTTCTCAACTCACATAGGAATTTGGTAGGATTTGAGACCACCACCTTGGGGCTAATAGAGGATTGAGCTATTTTACAATGCCAATGGGCATCATTGGTTTTTTATACAAGAGCTTCTATACTCATTCATAGACATGCAAATAAAAGCATAACATTTCAATGTACCAAAAGACAATTATTGAGGCATGCTATATGGCAGGATCAAACACAAGCTCTCTAGCTAAGAGAAGGCCATGCTAATCGAGTTTTTTTGTGCATGTGTTTGAAGATGTACATACTTTCTTTAGTTATGGAGATCGACCACATATTAGGCTCCAAATGCATAGAAGCCATGACTAAAAAAAGTGATGAGTCTTGAAGAATAAGCAACATGCATTGACAAGGATCTGAACCCCTACAACTGTTACAAGATTCGAACATGCTATCCATCATAGAATGTTGGATGCATGTTGTATATCCCAAATTCCTCATTCTAAATCTTTCAAACTAACTTAAATGTCTCTTATGCATAATCCATTTGGCATTGTACTTGTAAAAGGCATTTTTCATAGAGTGCGGAGAAGAGATCTCATACCCTTGAACTTGCAAGGAGGGACTATTGAGCTTAGCAACAAGCTCATGTAGTAGTTTGTACATCTTTTGTCTTCTATTTCTTTGTTGACACATCTCAACTTTTGTACATACATACCCAAGAGTTCATGCTCATTTTTCTTGGAATTTCTCGCCACTCTTCTTTTGCAAAAATTGATTCAAGATGGACGCCCCAAATCCTTCTATCGATCCATGCTTGTATTATACTCCATAGCCCACATGCCTTCAACATTATTTTCCTTATACATTCATTGAATTTTTCTCTTCCTCAAAATTTCTTAAGGACATGAAAGAGGATTGGTTTCTCTTTTCAAGGGATGTGTTTGGAGACTCATGAAGCCATGCCATGAAGGTGTTCCCAAGGATTGGGAGCATCACAAGCAAGGATATGGGAAAGAAGAAGGATGATGGCTCTTCTCAAGAAATTAAAGGAGGGATGTAGCTCAAAGACGAGCTAATATTTTTGAAGGTGATGTTTGATTTCAATTGTTGATTGAGCTTGTCTTCATCACTTTGCACAATCTTATATAAAAGCTGAAGTAGAGGAATCACTTCAATAAATTAAGTTTAAGTTTAGTCATAGATCACGAAATTGGTTAAGCACTAGCTTGCATTCAACACAACTTTGTTTCAAAAAGAATGTCTGCAAATTAAAAGGATGACTTCTCATTGCACAAATCCAACCTTCTTTTCATTAGTTTAAGTTTTTAATGACCAAGACCATATGATTTAGCATGTTTGTGCATTAGAATAGAGAAAAGCATTGCATGAAGAGCATGCATTTTCACCGCAATAGCATGCAAACACATGCATTGGCATGCAAGCACATGCATCTACATGCAAGCACATGCATTTTCATGAGTGAAAATCAATAGTATACTACTTTGCATACACCACGCATGTACCCAAATGAAAGGATTGTACATGCATGAAATTAATTGAATTTAGTTTACGAATTGATCTTGATTAGTTCATGGTTATCTACCATTTATATCCAAGTCATTTATTATACAACATGGATGTGAAGATGAGATGAATTTATAAGAGAGAAAGAACTCTAAAGGGTTTAAAAATTAACTTTAAGGCATTCACATATAATTTATTGGTAATGTAATTGACAAGGTACTTGTCATGTAAATTATGAGAATAGTTAAGGTCATAATTGTTGATATATTTCGGTAGTGATGTGTGTGAACACACTAGGACTGCTGGGGCACTTTTTTCCCTCTTCAGGAGGTATTTTTCCCCTCGCTTGTATATACGCCCATTGCCCTAATGTGTTACTTTTCTTTGTACATTCTAGTGGTAATACTTTCAGTATTGTGTGTGGTGCTCCAAGCTTCTTCTTCTTCCTTGTGCTGTTCATGTGCTTCTGTAGACGTCTAACTCCAACAATCGGTATCAGAGCAGCTCATCGCTTCATCTAGGGCATCATCGACACTCCTTCAATCACAGTATTAGAATGGCACCAATTTTGGTGTGCATACTCAAGGTGATTAGGGAATCAAAATATCTTTCTTCTGTGGTGCCGAAATTGTGGGCTGAGCTCGTTTCAGCCTCTGAATGCATTCATAATGATTATGCAGGCTATTGTGGCGTCTTGTGCCAAAGATATATATTGGTTTCAATTCGCCAGTATAAGTGCCGCAAAGTCTGCTAGAGGTCTAGCAGAACTCATTTGGGTAACTCTGTTCAACTTTTTCAGATACAATCATTTTTTTGCATGAAGGTATTTTAGTCAGTGGCCATGGCTAAAAGCAATGATGTATTTCGTATGTTGGCGATTGAGGATAAGTTTTATGGTACGAATTAGGCGTTGTGGGATTATATGATGCATCATGTATTGGTCACAAAAGGACTATGGAATATTGTGCAAGGTGTTGAAAGACATCCTATTACACTTGTGAATACAGGAACGACAAATACAGGTACTGAAGCTGATGCAGATGGCATTGATGATGATGATACTTCGTAGATTCTTGTTCGTGCTATGGTTCCTATTGCACCTATTGTAGAGAAAATCGTTTGGATGGGAGAGATGCTCAGGCACATGCATTGATAGCTTTGTCTGTCAAACGTGCCATTATTCCTCACATTTTCTCTTGCAAAACAGCTAAGGATGCTTGGGATATACTTATCACATTGTACCAGGCTAGGAATGAGGCTCATGTTGCTTACCTCTGAAAACAATTGGAGAGTGATTCTATGGACGATTTTTTGACAAAGATCAAGGATTTGAAGGCATGGTTGATTTTTGCTAATGAAATCCTTCCTGACAGTTCAATTGTGCAGATAGTTTTGAATGGTCTTCCTAACTCATATCAGAGTTTTGATTCTACTCTTCGGTTGATGATGAAAGGCAACCCAAATGCCTTAAAATTTGAAGAGTTAGTTTTTGTTTTGTTACAAGAAGATCAATCTAGGTAGAAGAAGTCTATTATGTGTGTTGTAGATCAAGCTTTCTTGGCTAGTCAGAAAGGCAAAGGTAAATAGAGCTCATCTACTAGTAAGCACAAATTTCCAAATGCTGCACATTTGAAGAAGGAAGACAAAGATGAGAAGAAATTAGAAAAGCAAAATTGTTTTGCAAATACTCTAAAGCAAATGTTCATGTTATTAAGAGCTGTCCAAAGCCGGTTGCTAAGGAGGCAAAGAAGAAAGAGGCTGGAATGGTTGTTGCAGAGGCCTCTACATCAAAAATAGAGTTTGCTAATCTTGTGTAGAATGAAGAATGGGCATTTACTAATGTTTGCAGTTTTGACCCATCTTCTCATGAGCAGTGCATGTCTGCAGTAGACTCATATGTTCTGTACTTTGATAGTGGGGCGAACAAACATATTACCTCACAACACAATTTATTCTCTTCACTCGAGCCTACCCCTACATTGAATATTGTTACATGCGCCAACAACTCCTCTTATCTTGTTATGGGAGTTGGTAAGATCATCCTGACTACTACTGATGGTAGTTCTTTCACTTTTTCACATGCTTTATTTGTGTCAAGGATCAAGAAGAATTTGTTATCAGTTTCAACTTTAGCCAAGATTAGCTTGGTTGTGTAATTTGTTGATGATTGGTGTACAGTTCATGATTTGTCAAATGGCAAGGTGATTAATGCTTCTGGCATTTTGGGAAAGGTGGATGGACACTCAAAGACATGAGCTGGTACTTCAAATCACTGCTTTGTATCAGCCCTCTTTCACTTCAGAGTTGCCTTTTAGGACCTTTTAGCTTTCCAATGACACTAAATAAGTGCCTATGTACTTTGGAGAGGATCCATGTAATGATTGATCCAAAACAGATAACTTCACAATTCACAAATCATCAAAAACCTTCTATTTTGGTTCACACATCTACTTCTTGTTGAGTTCAGTGCTCCCAGTACAATAGGAATTAGAAAAATTCCTTTTGCAGATATCTAATTAGCTTAGGGAGATAATGATTCCAAGTGGAATCACTTAAAATGATTGACTATACATAGAGCAATAAATTTAGCAAGGAGCATGTTAGCCCCAAAAATGGTGAATTTTTATGCACTAATGTGGTTTTATTTGGCAGGAAAATATGTTTAATTGCAGGTATTTGAAGAGCTAACCAATTGGATGGAAGGTGTTAGTAGATTTGGCAGTCATCATTATGATTTAAAATTCAAATGAAGCAGAATTTCATCTGTTCAAAAACATGTGAACTCTTAAATTGAGCGACAACCACCAACTCCAGAGAATATAGCCAAAAAAATCCTATTTCTATCTCTCTATGCCCACTATTCTCTCACCAATATGCAGATTGGATGCAAAGTCCCGCCATTGGATTGTTAGAATGTTAAGTGTCATTCGTTTGTCGCAATCAAAAAAATGGTGCAGACTGACCACATTCATCCAATCACGGGAATCTCTGCTGTCCAAATGTTATCTTCTAATCTGCTCAAGTGGCGCGCTACTGGATTAGCTTATTGGGTGTGCTACTAGATTCTTGGCCTCGAGGTCAGTGAGCCCACAACGGATTACAAAAATATGCGGCTATATTGAGTGAAGAACGCAGAGAAGAAGGACCATACAGAAAAGGCGTAGAGCGAGTCTATCGGAAGGCTCTGCACACCACACCTGCAAGCGAAGCATGGAAAAAATTCTCGCTCTCTCTATCGTGCGGGACTACGTGGAAGCGGCTGCTATGGCTTGAAGAGGATCGAACAAACCAGTACTTGGCATGAGGCACCAGTACCAAAATGGTGGACTGTTACGACTCTGTGCGATTGGAAGGGGGTTGGAGTTGCATAAAGTACATCCCCCACAGACAGGTTCTGAACAGTATGGATCAAGTTTTGACTCCTGAGAGGATTGCTGAGCTTCACCTATAGTCAAAAGCATCATCACATGTGAATATCATCCAGGCTATTATGGTGGCGGCGAAGAAGGTCCTTCTAAACACTGACTCTTATGTTATAGAATCGAAGCCTCCGTTCAGTTTTGCTGGTTTCATTTCTGTCTGCAGCAATCCCTGATCTGAAAGAAGGTTTTTTGGTAAGTCTTCTTTCGGAGTTGCTATTTATGTATAAATGTGAATACTTACGAGGCGAAAACAATGCATTAGCCAGTTACTATATTGTGGCATTTAAAGATATAGATTCCTTGTTCACAGCAAATAAGAGAGTTGGGATGACGAGAAATTTCTATGTTTCATCGAAATTTCGTAAGCTTGAATTGTAGGCCTGGGGAAACCAGGCATTGCTGTGGACTTGACGTTTTTTATTTTTATTTTTACCAGTTCCAGTTTGAAGAGCAGAATATTGTACGTGGTATTCTCATGCATGGACTATGTTAAATGTATGGGTATAAATGCACGTAGCTGTGCAGAGTAGATTGTGGCTCTTATTACTGGCGACGGATGATGTAGAGCATTTTCACCTTGTTATGATCGTCCTTGTAACACATTTTCGAATGCGTATAATCACATAGACTTCATGAATGTCTTTATAATGAAATTTGTACTGTCGCAATGGTTCTGGATTCGATTGACTTTGATCTGCAGTATTTGAAACCGCATCCAAGCTCAAGGCCTACCACAAACGGTAAATGATTGTGTTATAATGCTGGCCATTGGATTCAGGTGAAGCAACTGCTCGAGTTGTTTTCAGTGTCAGAAAGAGAATTCTTTTACGACAAAGGTAGGATGTCCTTGCGAAATGAGAGGGACATACTATGGTGAAGACGATTGAGCAGAGAACGATCATGGGTGTAATAGTACTATTCAAACATACTTGCCGCATAGCAGCCAGTACGTGTGTGATGATTTTAATCTTTTGACTCTGAAAAATACCCAAAATATTGACAAGGGAAATGATGGAAAGGGAGTGAGAGAGAGAGAGAGAGATTGTTAGAAGGAATCACTAGAGTTGGATCTCCATTTGTACATGTGCTCTCCATCTACTCCACCGATACATTGGAGCTAAATTGCAGACTTAGGGCAATCAAATCTTCTCTAACATCAGAAAGTTTGGGGCAAAATACCCTTTTGTAGGCACTTTTCCTTGGGCTTAGGAACCAAATCATTTTGGTGCGTTTGCCGGGAACATATGAGCTAGTGCATAGACATAGGAAGAATCCATTGTGCGATAATTGTGGGCTCTAGGTAATCCAATTAGACCGATTCCGAGGGATTTGAAACAAATAAAGTCTTGTAAAACCATTTTTCCCGTGGGCTTAGAGCCGAAACATTTGGTGCGTTTGCCGGGAATAGCTTGGTACGTCTCTATAAGAGAGTGCCATAGGTTCGCCTAGCGCCACAGGTTGGCCGAGCTTGCGGACCCCGCGATCTAGTACATGAGCGAGGGGAGCTCATCGTCAGGAGCAACACAAACTCAAAGAGAGGAACGCGCTCAGAGAAGAGCCCTTGAAAGAGAAAGGAGAAGGTGGGAACCGCCAGGTGAGTGGACTTCGATTGGTTCGAAGAAGTCAGCCAAAAACGTGTACTCCCGCAGGAGAGTCGCGAATCAAGTACGACAATTTGAAGGAGGGATCCTGAAGCCACGGGTGCTAAATTTTTGGGATCGAAGTGATATTGATATCACACCTCTGTTCGAAATGGCTCAGCGGATTTCAGTTCACTTGGGGGACTTCACCAAATTTTTAGGTACTTGGGACGAAGATCCGGATAGCTTTATCCAGTTGTTTGAGGTCACCTGTGACGCCAATGATGTAGTTGACCAGGATCAAAGGTTGAGAATTTTTCCGGCTATTCTCCGTGATGAGGCAGCCAATTGGTATGGAAATCTGACACCACAAGAACGTGGAACTTATCAGATGCTTAAGGAAGCCTTCTTAGCAAAGTTTCGACGACAAGGAGTCAATGAAAGCATCGATAACTATATTCAGAGAATGGAAACGTTAGTGAGAAAGATGGGCGTGAATGCCCCGAACGATGAGACATTGAAACGTAGATTCATTTCAGGATTGCGAGATCCTACGGCACAACAGCATATCAGCCTGACAAGACCTGCGACCTTAATGGATGCTAAGGAACAAGCAAGGCTTTGGGAGGAAGTACAATTATGCCAACAAAGAAAGATGGAACTCTTATACGAGCCTATGGGAGGCACAGGAAACATACCGATGAAAGATCCTGGCCAAGTAAGTCCCGCATTGACAACTCCAGCTTTTGTAGCTGCCACTAGCACGCCAGGCGAGGTAAAGCCTGCGCTAACCGAAGAGCGAATATTGGAATTGGTCACGCAAGCTATAAAAGCTGCCACGATAACTCAAGAGACGTAGACGGTAAAACCAGAGATCACAACAAACCCGAATCAAGTGTTTTGATCGAATACATGGTGTGGAAAGTGCCATGGTTACGGCCATTTGGCTTCAGAATGCCCTACAGTCTCGAGAGTATTCACAGATAGATCGCCACCTAGGATGCGTTGTACTTTTTGTGGAAGGACAAATCACACAGAGGACCGATGTTACAACAAGAGAGCCTATGAAGAGAGGACCATGAAATCAGGAGATACAAGAGAAAGACCTTACACGGGGTTGCCTGCTCAAAGTGTCCCACCTACATCTCGTTGGGAAAACAGACCTACTTATGGATATGGTGCTCAGGGTCAAGGAGGAGACTATTCAAGAGGGGCCGCGCGTGATCAAAGAAGAGATGGTCCAATCCAGTGCTGGAGATGTCATGGCTTTGGCCATACTCAATCTAGATGTCCAAACGAAAAGAAGCCAATTGATTATACCCCGCTATGTAGGTACTGTAGTGGGGAGGGCCACTTTGATGAAGATTGTCCAAAACGAAGAGCTGCCGCCGGCAAGGAAAAAGGACCAGTAGGATCCTCGAACTATGTTGATACTCAGATGCATCCCACATCGAGAGCTCAAGAGCACGTTCCTACGATTGGAGTAGTGTTCAAGACACCGAACCCTCAAGAAGGCTCTAGCTCGTCGATGCACTTTGTGGATGCTTACGAGGCCAAGACACCACACAAAGATCCAACTGTGGCAGTAGTCACAAGAACTCAAGAGTACTCGAAGAAGAACCCAAGAGGCGAAGGTGAAGAAGGGAGTCAAGAGAGGATAGCTGAACACGAAGAGGTAAAGAATCAAGTTAGGGGACTTGTTGAGCAGCAAGAGTTTGAGGATGGGGAAGAGGTTGAGATTCTTCCACCAGTAACCAAGGAGTTTGTGCCGGGCATAGCACCATTCCCTGAAAGATTGAAAGCTCCTACAACTAGAAAGGAAAGACAAAGCTCGGAAGAAGTAGATATTGTGAAGTTACTTGCTGACACTGAAGTCACGCTGGACATGGGCACATTGCTAAAATGTTCGCCTATTTATAGGAAACAATTCTATAACGAATATATTAAGAAGCCGAGGAAAGCTCGAGATAAAAATAGACAAGATAAAGATGTCCAAGGAATCATTCAAAGTATTACGACGCAAATTGATTCGAACGCTCCAGCTGTGACAGTCGAGATTAAAGGGTATGCAGTCCCTGGTGCTCAGTTAGATAGTGGAGCCGCAGTCAACCTTATGACTGAATTCATGATGAAAGCCTTAGGCCTCAACCACATGGAAGAAACGCCGATGTCCTTGAGAATGGCGGATCAAACACAAGTGAAGCCTGCGGGTCTTTTGAAGAATGTAAGTACAATTGTGGGCGGTTTAGAGTTTAAAGTTGATTATCTGATAGTAAGACCAAGGACCTCGGAGGCTACCTTCTCGATCCTACTTGGACGGCCATGGTTGGTGCAAGCCGAATGTGTGCATGACTGGCGCACAGGTTTTATTTCGATAGGGCCAAAGTCTGATCGGATTCAGTTGCAAGTATCCCCACCCTCGAGCAACAAGAAAAAGACAATAATAGTAGATGAGATGGAAAAGAAAGAAAAGGAGAAAGCAAGGCACGAGAGTGCACGAGCTAGGTTTTCTTTGAACACGGACACCTACAAGAATCTGCTTCAAGACGGGTTCAACTTGCAGCTCTCCAAAAAGCAAGACACGAAGATGGGAGAATATCAAAATCCATTGCTCTATAAAGACGATTCCGATCAGGAACTACTAGGATGGTTGGCAAGTACAGGCGAGGCTGAGTGCTATACAATGCACATCGACCCGGTGGAGAAGGAGAAGAAAATGAGCCAAGTGGTGGATCCTCATGCAAGGAGGGAATACTCTTCGAAAAGTAGAAAATGCTCTTTTAGAACTCGTGATCGAGGATATCATCAAAAGTTGACAAGGAACCAAGAAAGTCAGCTATCGTCTAGCACCAGGAGAGTACATAATGCCATGAGCAAGGGTACATGCAAGGGGGAGCACGAAGGCAAGGGTAGATCCGGGAGAGAAAAGTGGTGTGTGGATCACGACAGTACTAGCAAGGAATTAGTTGATCGAAAGGAGAACCTCTTGAAAGCAAGAGATAAGGAGAACCAAGGTGTTGGTAAAGAGAGGATTTTCATACATGAAGGATTGGAGAAAAAACATGCATTAGGAATTGCACCAGAAAAGAGTACAGAAAGTAAAGTGCTTCATGCAAAGAATACGTGCAGGACTGGCGATGACCTAAAGGAGTTAGGATTGGCCCATGCCGAGCATGCCAGAGTTATTCGAAGGAGGTTTGATTGGATTAGATGTCAGGATAGCGAGCAGAACGTACAAGGATCGATAGGTGAATGTGCATGGATAGGACTTCGAGTGAGCCGTTGGATGATGGCACTTTTTTGTGTGATTTGGGTGTTCTCACGAGAGATGTGTGGTTGGATACGAGAACGAAACGAGAAGGCCTTTCTCTACTTGCTCATTCAATCTACCTTTTGTTTGTTGGAATTGCAGAAACTGGTAAACCAAGTGTGCTACTATGTAGGATCACTGAGGACTAGGCAACTAATGGCTGATCAAGTATACCAGAGCGCTCTGTTCGACCTTGTCGTATATTTTTCAGATCAAGCATTAGAAAGTATGGAAATATCGGTTGAGAGCTGGCAAAGAAACTATGACGTGGAGGAGGTACATTGGCTTGTACGCTTTTGGAATCAAGGTATGGACATTGACTTCCCATTTCCCAAATTCGAAGCGTATCTACTTAGTTGGGCCGGAGATGCCAAGGATCGGTACTTCTACTACGACAGCACGATGGAAATGCCTAACAAGGAAAACGATATCACATGGGCTTGGGCAGACGTGCTAACGCTAGGAAGTGATGACGGAGCTCCTGAAATTGAGCCTGACTCGCCTTAGGGAAGTTGTCGGGATGCGAGTACAAGGTGAGACTACATGAGACATTCCGGGGACTCACATTCTAGGACACCTAGGGATAGGTATACGAGGGACTAAGGCATAGCTGGCTGTAGTTACCAAGGGAAAAGTTGAATCGATGAATACATATGTAGTGTCTGTAGTTGAGAGAATGAAGTGAAGAGGTGGTTGATCTGTCAAAGGCTAGAGTGTATATGTTTGCATGTATGTGTGGGAACGGTGGGTAAAGTCCCTTTCTTCCTCTCCCTAATTCTCAGGACTTGGGTGGACTAATGAACTATGAAAAGAAAAACGAAGAAAAGAAAAGAAAAAAAAAAAAGAAAGTGTGTTGTGTGATCGTACCAATGCGCTATGGTGGGCTAGTAGGTGGGTGGATTTATCCTCGCCGGGTGGTTAGGACCACGAGCCGCAGCTAGTTTCGCCATAGGCTTGGGATGTATGTGATTGTGTCTTAGCTACGCGCCATAACGGGTTGGTAGGCAGGTGGAGCCATCGTGGCTGTGTAGTCACGACCATGAGCCGCATCCAGCTTCGTTATGGGCTAGCTGATATATGTTATGTGTTATCATTGTGTGTTTGTGTGTTGTGCGCTGCATTGCATTGGTAGATGGGTGGAATCAACCTGATCGGGTGGTCAGGTCCACGAATCGCATCCAGTGTCAATGTAGGCCAACGTGTGATTAAAACAAAATTTTCATATGGAGATATTCCCCACTCCTGAGGGGGAGAGAAAGAGAGGAGAGGGCGATGATCGCCTGGAAGGGAACATTAGTTGCTTGTGTGATTAGTATGTGTTGGCTTGCGACAGATCAGCTCACTTTGGATCAACGTTCTTGAAGGCACAGAGACTGTATATGTACTTATGGATGAAGCTTTAGCGAGGTAATGCAACGGTAGTGCTTTATAACTTGTGTGCTATATCTAAGGGTTTTTCTAGTATGTGTGACACTCCAGGGTTCTGATGTATGTCTTCACTTGCACTCGAGTTTCGATGGTTTTTGTAGGACGACGATGGGATTCTTCAGAAGTATCTAGTCATGAAATGATTGTACATAGCGAATAGTAGGTCAATAAAGGGGTATGCATTTTGGGTATTTTTGCATCTCCGATTGTGTTCATTTCAGTTGTCGTTGTTCATTTCAGTTGTTGTTATTTTCTTTTCTGTTTGCCGCAATAGTAGTTGCATATCTAAAACATGGAAAGTGTGCATGTGTTATTTTGATTGAGATCATTCTCATAATGGAATGTATGAGCAAATTGATGCATGGCTGAAATGGAATTGCGTATATGTGCATGTTCTTGGATCATTTTGGAAGTGACTGATTTGAATGTATTTACGAGTGATTTTTGAGCACTAATAGCTTCGACGAGTGCAGGTTCAGTGGAAATGGCGGCTCGATGAAAGGTATGTGAACTAATTGGAAATTAACATATTCATGGTTGTTTGGATTTTACTGCAGCAATAGTGGCTTGTCGAGGACGACTTCGCAAATAAGAAGAGGGAAGTATGTTAGCCCCAAAAATGGTGAATTTTTATGCACTAATGTGGTTTTATTTGGCAGGAAAATATGTTTGATTGCAGGTATTTGAAGAGCTAACCAATTGGATGGAAGGTGTTAGTAGATTTGGCAGTCATCATTATGATTTAAAATTCAAATGAAGCAGAATTTCATCTGTTCAAAAACATGTGAACTCTTAAATTGAGCGACAACCACCAACTCCAGAGAATATAGCCAAAAAAATCCTATTTCTATCTCTCTATGCCCACTATTCTCTCACCAATATGCAGACTGGATGCAAAGTCCCGCCATTGGATTGTTAGAATGTTAAGTGTCATTCGTTTGTCGCAATCAAAAAAATGGTGCAGACTGACCACATTCATCCAATCACGGGAATCTCTGCTGTCCAAATGTTATCTTCTAATCTGCTCAAGTGGCGCGCTACTGGATTAGCTTATTGGGTGTGCTACTAGATTCTTGGCCTCGAGGTCAGTGAGCCCACAACGGATTACAAAAATATGCGGCTATATTGAGTGAAGAACGCAGAGAAGAAGGACCATACAGAAAAGGCGCAGAGCGAGTTTATCGGAAGGCTCTGCACACCACACCTGCAAGCGAAGCATGGAAAAAATTCTCGCTCTCTCTATCGTGCGGGACTACGTGGAAGCGGCTGCTATGGCTTGAAGAGGATCGAACAAACCAGTACTTGGCATGAGGCACCAGTACCAAAATGGTGGACTGTTACGACTCTGTGCGATTGGAAGGGGGTTGGAGTTGCATAAAGTACATCCCCCACAGACAGGTTCTGAACAGTATGGATCAAGTTTTGACTCCTGAGAGGATTGCTGAGCTTCACCTATAGTCAAAAGCATCATCACATGTGAATATCATCCAGGCTATTATGGTGGCGGCGAAGAAGGTCCTTCTAAACACTGACTCTTATGTTATAGAATCGAAGCCTCCGTTCAGTTTTGCTGGTTTCATTTCTGTCTGCAGCAATCCCTGATCTGGAAAGAAGGTTTTTTGGTAAGTCTTCTTTCGGAGTTGCTATTTATGTATAAATATGAATACTTACGAGGCGAAAACAATGCATTAGCCAGTTACTATATTGTGGCATTTAAAGATATAGATTCCTTGTTCACAGCAAATAAGAGAGTTGGGATGACGAGAAATTTCTATGTTTCATCGAAATTTCGTAAGCTTGAATTGTAGGCCTGGGGAAACCAGGCATTGCTGTGGACTTGACGTTTTTTATTTTTATTTTTACCAGTTCCAGTTTGAAGAGCAGAATATTGTACGTGGTATTCTCATGCATGGACTATGTTAAATGTATGGGTATAAATGCACGTAGCTGTGCAGAGTAGATTGTGGCTCTTATTACTGGCGACGGATGATGTAGAGCATTTTCACCTTGTTATGATCGTCCTTGTAACACATTTTCGAATGCGTATAATCACATAGACTTCATGAATGTCTTTATAATGAAATTTGTACTGTCGCAATGGTTCTGGATTCGATTGACTTTGATCTGCAGTATTTGAAACCGCATCCAAGCTCAAGGCCTACCACAAACGGTAAATGATTGTGTTATAATGCTGGCCATTGGATTCAGGTGAAGCAACTGCTCGAGTTGTTTTCAGTGTCAGAAAGAGAATTCTTTTACGACAAAGGTAGGATGTCCTTGCGAAATGAGAGGGACATACTATGGTGAAGACGATTGAGCAGAGAACGATCATGGGTGTAATAGTACTATTCAAACATACTTGCCGCATAGCAGCCAGTACGTGTGTGATGATTTTAATCTTTTGACTCTGAAAAATACCCAAAATATTGACAAGGGAAATGATGGAAAGGGAGTGAGAGAGAGAGAGAGAGATTGTTAGAAGGAATCACTAGAGTTGGATCTCCATTTGTACATGTGCTCTCCATCTACTCCACCGATACATTGGAGCTAAATTGCAGACTTAGGGCAATCAAATCTTCTCTAACATCAGAAAGTTTGGGGCAAAATACCCTTTTGTAGGCACTTTTCCTTGGGCTTAGGAACCAAATCATTTTGGTGCGTTTGCCGGGAACATATGAGCTAGTGCATAGACATAGGAAGAATCCATTGTGCGATAATTGTGGGCTCTAGGTAATCCAATTAGACCGATTCCGAGGGATTTGAAACAAATAAAGTCTTGTAAAACCATTTTTCCCGTGGGCTTAGAGCCGAAACAGAGCATTACCCCTGATTTTTTAGGACCTCTGCAGAGAATGACCAGTGACCACTTCGAGGCGCTTTTCTCCCAATCCACCAAATGGAATGTCTTCAAAATTTGTAACCATGTAGTAGACGTAGAGCTGAATCCACGAAGTGATATAACATTAAAAATGGTGGAGTAATTACTGAGATATGTGCAAGACAAGAATACTGTTTTGAGTGACAATGATAGAGAGATCAATAGATATAAGCAACGTTCTATTGTATTATATGACAATGTTGTACCTTTGGTTCGTCATGCTTGATTCTCTCAGTCATGTATGCATAATGAAGCTTCATAGACTTATTGTATAGATTTAATATATCCATAGGATGTTTTACTCTTGTAGATCGTCTCAAAGGTGTTTGTTCTTTATCTGATATTGACGGTGTCTCTTTCCTTGCCTGTGAAGAAACATATTTCTCCTTCATATTTTTCAACATGCCAGGTGTAACTATCTCATCTTCAATATCTCAATCAGACGTGTACGTATCTTTCCCTTTCTCCTTTCTTCTTGCATAGTCTTTTGCATTTTCACTCCATGACGTTTGAGGTGTAGGAAACTCATATGAACCATAGTCTTGGCTTTCTTCATGGTCAAACTTCCTACGACTTGTTCCTCGCTCATCATGAATATTATGCATAGAATCATCCATATCATTTTCTATCATAACCATGTCTTTGGATACGTACCATGATGCTTTTTCATCGAATATAACATCTCTACTCACTATACATTCCTTTGTAACAGGATTATAACATTGATATCCTTTCTTCTCTTTTGAGTATCCAATAAATATGCACTTTTTAGATTTTGTCTCAAACTTGTGTCTCAACTGACTAGGCACATGCGCATAACAAATACTTCCAAAAATTTGTAAATAGCTAACATTGGGCTTATGCTTCCATATCCTCTCACAAGGACCATGCATGTGGGAGCTCTATTTATAACATGCATAGCCGTATGAGAAGTTTCTACCCAAAATATATTTGGTATGCTCTTTTCATTCAACATGGCTCTAGCAACTTCCTTAATCACATAATTTTTACGTTCTTCAACAATATTTTGTTGTGGTGTGTATCTACAAGATAATTGCCTTCTGATTCCATGATCACTAAGGTATTGATCAGATTCTCTTGAGATATATTCTCCCCCTGAATCTGATCATAGGCATTTTGTATATATTTCCAACTATTTTTAGCCATATTTTAATCTCACAAAGCACTCAAAAACTTCACTCTTATGCTTCAGGAAGTAAATCCATGTATATGGGCTATAATCGCCAATGAATATCAAAAAATATAGTGATCCACCAACTGATTTTGTTCTGGCAGGTCCAACTACATCACTATGGATTAGCTCTAGAGGTCTCCTCCTGTGCATTTCTCTTCTTGGAAACTTCATACGTTGATGTTTTCCAAATACACATGCTTCACATATTCTTTCAAAGTTTAAATGACCAAATCTTGGTAATCCACGCACAATATTTGATTTTTCATGGACTTCAATTTTCTCAAATTGATATGACCGATTCATTTATGCCATAATTCAGCTATATCTAAATATTCACTATTCTTGGCATACATGTTATCATAAAGGAGTGTACCCATGTCAAATGTGAACAATCTACCCATCTTCTTTCGATGACTAAGTAATTTTTCTCTTTTTCCATACTTGAAATCATGTATAAAACAACCATGTTTATTGAAAATAACTTCCATTTCTTGATCCGCAAGCTGACCAACCGAAACTAGGTTCTTTGTAATGCTAGGCACATGTAAGACATCACTTAATGTGTTTCGAATACCATTTTTTGTACTAGTGGTACATTTCTAATATTATTAATCACATGTAAGATATCATCACCAGTTACTACATACTCTTTAGTCTTCAAAGCTTCCTTTGATTCAAACTAATTTCCAATGCTCGTCATATGATTTGTGCAACCAGAGTCTATGTACTAGTTTATATCGTTTCTAGGTTTTGACATACTATTCAACACATGCTCCATCGCAAACATATTATCTTTGCCATAGACTCTATATGAACTTTCTGCAGAGAAATTTCCATGTGCCGCATTATGGCTTCTACCTCTTCCTCTTTGACTATTCTGCTTATAAAAATAATCTTTCTCAAAATATCCATACTTATCGCAATGATAACGGTGTCCAAGTGCCTGTGATCTTCCTCTACCTCTCGAGTATGATCTTCCTCTATCTCTTGGCATATCCACTGTATTTGCATTTCTAGAAGATGATCGTCTACAACTAGAACCTCTTCCTCTATTCTGAAAGAATGCATGATCTCTTGAATTTCCACTTCCCAATGCATTCAAACCAAGTTTTACTTCTTCTGTCATGCAAAGAGCTACTAGCTCGTCAAAATCTGGCATAGTGCCTCTCACTCAGATAGAAGTATCTAAGCTCTTGTACTACGGTCCTAGAGCATTTAGCATAACTGAAACCATATCATCATCATCGACCTGCAATTTATAGAATCTAAATCATCAGTGATCTTTCTAATTTCAGCCACATAATCCGTTATGGACTTATTTCCACACCATACGCTATGCAACTTTTGCTTTAAGTGAATTTTTCTAGCTTTCGTCGATGTACCATATATCTTATGGATTATATCCCAAGCTTCCTTCGGTGTGCTAGCTTTCATAATATGTGGAATCAGGATCTCTGATATACATATCGAAATCCAATGGAGAACCTTTCTAGATTTTTCTATCTATGTTTTATTTCTCTTTGTTGTTCTGCATTCGGGTTCTCTGGCAACTCAGGACACTAGTCCTCTCTATTCAGTAATCCCCAAAGACCTTTTCCCATCAAGAAATTTTCCATCCAATTCGATCATATGTGATAATTATCTTTATTCAGCTTATCATCTACTATTTACGCAATGTTATCACCCATTCTTGCAATTTAAGCACTTCTCTATGCAACAGTAATTTTATGGCGAGGTGTAGAAAAAATTCGACAGCATTTCGACTGTTTTTCTAGATATATGCACCAAAAACTGAATGTTCACATGTAATCTTAATGGTTTCCTTCTTTTTCTAAGCACTCCCTATATCTCTATGCACTTATATGCTCAATTTTTACCTCTCTGAAAAAATTTCGATAGAGTCTCTTTTGTCCAAAGTGTATATGAGCTAAGTCAACTATAGTCAATCCACTCCAAAAACACAAACTCTGGGTAAAAGCATCAATAACAGCCCCTAAGGTAAGCAAACATACTCTGACGGGAGGCCTCAAAAATCATGCATTCACCCGTGATCGATACACGAGGTCTTTGGACGGTCTTCTCTTTGGTCTTCCACCTATATCACCAGAGTATCTCCAAGCATGAGAATACCCTAGTTAAAAACCTTACCACGTCCCTCAGTTTTTGTTTAAACTCAAGGTTTTTAGCAGGGTAATATAAAACCTCACACGGCGCGTGAGTTACTAAAATTAAATATCTACCTGACAAAAGAGGACCTCTCAATAATTCCAAATTTCACTGCCTCCGAATCATGCAAAGCTTGTATTAAGCTCTCCATAACGATTGATCGAGCTGACTGAATCAAATGCGCACTGCAGACCACGTGCTTACTAATTATACTGTCTAAGACCACTCGCAAGTTGCACTCCTACCGAGTAATAAAAACCTTCAGAAACAAAAGGTTGTCATGGTAGCGTTGGCTGGCCGCCAGGGATCTGAGTGCCTGTTCACTGGCCTCGTTGGAAACCCCTGGAGGATCCCATGATTGAGCGCCACCAGCTTCTCTGCTATTGTTCATACTCTTAGGACTCCCCTCTTGGCTCTGATACCAGATTATCGAGCTCCTCTACTGTAGTGATTGCGCGACTATGGCGCTGTCACGATACACAAAGATGAGACCGCGAGAGAGATAAATTTTTATTGATTATGGAAAACGCGCACGCTACCAGCCGCGCGGCTGGTTGAGAGTATATTAGATATGTACTTGGCTTTTTGTTTTTTTAGATTGTTGTTACGTCATCAGTCACATGCACGAATTGCTTCTCTGCTTCAAACATGAAACCTGAGTCATAGAAATAGCCAGAAGACGCATGACGACTAGTTTCGTCCTCACTCCTCATTCATGCATTGGCATCTGGCCATTTTGTCTCTCGCCTACAGTTTACTTCAGCTTCAGCTAGTCGCTCATTCCAGACAATTGTCTGCTCAAGACGACGTGAGAGTCTATCCCCTACTGAGTGTTCTCTATATTCTTGTTTTTTTTCTTTTTTGACAAGCAAGAAAATGTATTGATATTAACGAAGAAAAGTATCTGTATATTCTTCGTACTATGTTTTCAAAGAACTGAAAGTAAGTCAAAGAAAAAACAATTGTGGAAGATTACAAACTTGGTACTTCCTTTTAAGCTCAAGAGTTAGCAACTTTCCAAAATACTAACAAATGCTGCTTAGCAGCTCTCCAAAATACTGTCAAATGCTGGCAGACATTAGCTGAGCTGGTTGGGTCTGCCTCTCGGGGGGGGGGGGGGGGGGGGGGTTCAACCCTTGCATACTGGGGTTGGACATCCCTCACCAATTGCAAGGTGAGATGATTAAACCAGTCCCTTAAGGGATTGTTGAGTTTTGAAACTACTCAGATCAAATTAGTTACCTTATCTATTTTATACTGAGGGATTTTTTAGTGTTCAAGCTTCTTAGCTCAAACCAATTACATTGTCTAACTGATCTAGAGGGGTCCCTTTTTAGTCTCTACCTTAACAAAATACTTCTCAACTTTGTATCCAAGTAGTTGCTTGACATCCCTCCTTTGTGGACTGGGGGGGGGGGGCGTGGGGGTCCCATGGCTGCTATGCTTGTCTTCCTAATTAATTCAAAGTATGCAAAAGAGTATATCTCAATGGTCGAAGTTCCTCAGAAAAATAATGTCAAACATTCTGCAATACCATTAAAAATCAAGAAAATGAAAATGAAAAATCTTAAAGTCCATGTCCAAGACCAAGTGATTGGGTTTCATGTTCAAGGCTTTGGTGTGGTTGGGTAAAAAATCTACTTAGGAAGTGCGTCACACATGCATACAAATTTTTGTGTATGAGTATCAGAATCTACCACACATCATGCATGTATATAGGATGGCTTCAAAATGGGGCTACGCAAACCGTGAGAGGTACTCAACCTCTCCATTCACACATGCCATGAATAGAGTAAAGAAAAATCCATTGAAAATCTGAGCTGGTAGCTATAAGTGTTTCTGGGTGTGTCGAAACAATAAACTGCAATTCGTTCCGTAAAGATGATTGCCTCCACTCAATGTGAAGCAATAGATGCTGGCCTTGCGGGCATGGCACATAGTCATTGGCTCATGACTCAAAATTTTCAAAGCCACCGTGTAGTCTGAATTACGCCATGATGCTCCGTGCCTACTCACCCTAAGAGCCGTATACAAATAAATGTTCACCTGAATAGAATAGAAGTAAAAAAACTATACTTGTAAAATCATAACTTGATTTTCGTACTAAAAAAATGGTACTCCTTGCCTTGAAGTAGGAAACTTAAGCTACCTTGTAAGCCTTTCTTATTTTTCTCTGTAATTTTCCCTTTTAAGCTGCTTTGTAAGTCCCTTTGGCTTCTCTTCATATTTTCCCCTTTCCACTTATTTAGGGCTCGTGTCTTTAGAAAATAAGAATATGAAACAAATTATTTTCCTTCTTTCCTTGTGGTTCCTAATACTCATGTCCAACATGGAAAGCGTAGCTATGCAAGGAATGCTTAATTTGTTTGTTAGCAAATACAATGGCATTCCTAGTACACGATAGATTGCATAATGTTCCTCTTATCAGACTCCACATGCTTCTACAGCAACCCATTGTTTCATCCAGAACTACTTGTTGCCTACTAGTTCTTTGGATGGCATGTATGATTGTTTGCAGAACTTTTGTATATTTGAGAACTTCTCTGTCACGAATAGAAGTGAATGACTTGGAAAGCAACGTGAGAAAGTGTTTCCTTTTCTATCCTACCAATGTTTTCCTAAGTAGAAACTACCTCTAAACCTCTCTTTAGAACACCAAAGAATACGTTGGAAGAGTGCTCATAAGCCACTTGCAAGTTATCTTTGTTTGAAGAAATAGTAATATCATCTATGTTCAAAGTATGATGGAGAACGTCCACATATTTCTTTCTTTATAAGATATGAAACATATGTTTCATAAGTCTATCACTCCTTCCTATCAAGAACTCTATATGTTTAACAAGGGCTTGTTTGCTTGAAATACATTTTTTATGTAAGAGGAACCCTGGGCTCAAAAATTCTATAATCGTCACTCTGAAGAGAGATAGCTAGCCTCTCAAGATAGGCTAACTCTATCAATATCATCATCCATCTCGAGGGTCTCAACTCCTTTGCCTTATGCATGTGTTTATTCTTAAGTATCTGGATATTCTTTGCAAAGGAAGTTTGGCCGAAGCCTAGTCTTCCAAGCTTGAATTGGTTATAGAAACAATTGTACAGTGCAAAGCTAAGAGTTTCTGGGAGTCACAAGAGGATAACACTCCTTAACACTCAAGGACCAAGACCAAGGTAGGGCCTTAGACAGAGTTACAAATGTGGCTAGTATAGTTCTCATCCCCCTCATGGGCTATCCATTTACCATTCGGATTGTTATATATCCTTTAATGTCTAAAGGGACAGGATGTTTTACAAATATGGATTCATTTTCCTAATAGGCCAAGGGGGTTTTTGATTAACTATTTGTTTGGGTTCTCGCCAAAGTTGGCCACACATATTCTGTTTTTCCAAAGCTTCCAAATAACTTCCCCTCTACTGGCATTCCTTAAGGTTGTAGAGCATCTAATATCTTCACCAAGAACTGCTTGTTTCTAATTGATTTGACCCTTTATTTTAAGAACCCTCGCAATGGTTAATCAAAGTTATGGACTCTTTTGACATGCAAATAAGAGGTGCCCATGGCACCATGACCACCAAAACAATGTTTACGCCACCTAGGGACCCCAAAAATTTTATTATCTTTGATGTTGGTCTAGATTTCCCTATGGAGTGCCATTCATTTTTAATCTAATTCACACCCCATCTTCAATTGCATACCCTTCCAGTATGCAAGTTTATTTTCGAACTTGGCAAGAACCCAATTCCATCTATGATAGATTGTAAGTTCAAATCCCATTGAAATATCAAGTAGACGAAAAAATTGTTCATTGTCAAGTACGTAACAGCCATAGTTAACCAAAACGTGGGGTGGATTATTTGATAAAGCCTTGAAGGTTGTCTTACAGTGATTAATTGTAGATTTGGAATCAATGCAAAAGGTGTCTAGGTAGTGATAGAAGAAAATAATATTCTTGTAGTCCTTACAAACTAAGGCATTCGTATCGTCTACAAAAATCCTCATAATCAATGGTTTCTATTTGTGGGGGAGCATGAGTCCTTGCATGTTTTGAATCTCTATGTGATGATTCACCAGGATGCTCAAGTCATCGTTAGCAGTTGCAAAGAGGAGAGGCACAAGGGGACAACCCTTCCTAATCCATCACTTTAATCTGATCGCATGAGAGAGCTATCCATCGACATTAATCCAAATCCAAGTGTTTCCCATAAGGGTAGAGACCATCTTGACAAACTTGGTCAAGCACTTTAGATCATTTAGAGATTTAAGGATGAAGTCCGACTGAATTCGATGGTATGCTTTATCAAGAATGTTCTTGATGAAGAGGATGCCTTAGGAGGACTCGTAGCATATTTGATGCCTTTCCACACATCAATGATGGCCTAAGGAAAAGATCTATCCTTTATGAATCCCTTTTGGTTCTCATTGATCGAGAAGTGAAGGTGGTAGGTAATATGATTAACAAGAACCCTCACAAAGATCTTATATCCCATTTGCAGCTTAGTGATAGGTCACCAATTTTCAATCTTGTTTTCTTTTTTCTTTTTTGTGAATTAACTTAATCATCCCTTCATTGAAAATTGTAAGGTAGAATTCCAAATTATAGAGCTTCATCCCAAATACATCAGAGAGGGTTCATCAACATACTCCTGAAGGTCTTGAAGAATTCATTAGTGATATAGAACAAACCCATGCTCTTACCCGAGGGCAAAGAATCAATAGCATCGACAACTTACATCTTCAAAATGGGATCCTCCATGTTTTTCAATAGCCCTTGAATGGAGAGTGGAAAGGAGACCCCCAAGATCTATGTGAAGTGGTTGGTACTTGATTTATGTTCTATTTATCAGTTGTGCATTCGACACCATGGCTGTCATCATAAATGGGATCACTTCCTTCATCTATTTCTTTTTTAAAATCTTACGCATCTCTTTCAATGGTTTGTCTACTTTACCTACCAGCTAGTTCTTAAAAAATTCCTTTCTTTGGTTTGTCTGCTTTACCTACCAACTAGTTTTGAAAAAGTTCCTTTCTTTGGATTCCCTCTTCATACTTGAACCTATATCTAATTTTGGTGAGATTATTCTAGAGATAAGATCGTCTTTTATTCACTTCAGTCTAATGATCTGGATATCCTTATGAGCTTTCCTTAGAATATGCTGAGTCCTCTTGATAGGCACCTTCTAGCATTTGGCTGGGGAATCCACCATCTTAAATGCTTCAATCTAATTCGAAGAGATGAAGTTTTGAACCGATGGGAGAGCAAGGGAAGTTGGGTCCACCTTAAACCATGGGATTTTCTTATGTCTCATATGCTGCATCATAGTAAATTGGGTAGTGATCAAATAACACTAAGTCCTCATAGTGCAAAAGGGAGGTGGAGCCCAACTCATAAACTATGTTAGCTTTTCGCAAAAAGGACCTTGAGTAGAGGTTCAACCATGCGAGTATTTGCACATCTTTGAATTTCAACATGTTATGTTTGAGTTCCACGTGATCCTAGATATCCCTCTCATGTCCCTCGATGATGCACCCCTTGTACCCCCATCTGTCGGAAAGAGATTCCACCATATTGAAGTACCCACAAAGAAGTACCTCAGTAGCAAAAGAGTCAAGAGTTTGCCAGGTAAGGACCTTATCCTCTTCGTTGTTAGGTGCATACATAGAATCGATAGTGAACCGGAGAGGGTTATCAAAAGATGTTGCCACCCATCTATGAGTTTGATCCTCCGGAGCCTCAACCAATCGATCATCCTGATTTTGAATATAACAAAAAACAACGCCCCACTCGCTCTAAGGTGAGACGTTGTGAACCACACATGAGCACTTGAAAAATTCTTTACTCGCTGTGTGGTTCATCACCATCGACCTCTTGTAGACAGATGAAATCCATCTTAACATGTTTATCATGAATCCATCGGCCATGCACCGATGCTATTGAAGGAGAAAATGATATTCTTGACATCTCATGTCATAGTTGAATTCGGACTTGTCCCTAGTTTTTTGTTCTCAAATATTTTCCTTGGATTTGTAGACTTTGTTTGGAAAGTCATCGAACCACTAATGGAACTTTTGTTGTCTAGGTTTTCTTCTATAGTGTGTTCATCTTGCACCTTTTGTTTCCTTGTATCGGGGTCCTCTAGGATTTCTTCATATGACAATTGATTATACTTTTTGCCCAGGTAGTCTAGTTGGTTGATCTCCTTTTACCTAATGAAACTCAAAACTCAAAGTAAGTTAACGAAACAACAGTTGTGGACGATTACAACAACTTCATGCTTCTTTTGAAGCTCGAGAGTCAGAGGCTGTCCAAAATACTCACAAATGTCGTCGAACACTAGCTGAGTCGGTTGGGTCTTTCGCCTCACCAATTGCAAGCAAGGAGATGATTAAACCGGACCCTTAGGGGGGTTGTTGAGTCTTGGAGCTATCGAGATCAAACCAGTTATTTTGTGTGAGATTACAAGCCTCCTTTTCTAGTTGGTATGAATTCTGTTCTTTAGCAAGCTTTTTGTTCTTGTCCTTGATAGGCTACCCAATATGGCAATCTCTTGCCACGATTGTGAGTTTAGAAAGGAAAATCAATTGGAAATAAGCATTGCTCGGTGAAATAATTGGCTGCTTTTCTCCCTTGTGGAATGCCATGAAAGGGGAAGCGCTCTCCGAGATATGGATAGAAAGATGTGCAATAAACTTTGATGCCCATCCAAAATACTGGTCAATTGAAAAATCCCTCCATTTGTTAGGCAAAAGTACATGTGATTGTAAAAAATCACCACCCTTTAGACACCATGGAATGTCTATCTTAAAAAACAAAATCATTAACCTTCTTATAGATCACTTTAAACCATTATTCATCCACTAAATCTTATATCTCTTACTAGTTTTAGACCATCATATCTATAACACCTCTAAACCATCCTACCCTTGCTTTGTGGGATACAAGAGCTCCCAAGAGCACTAGCCCACTGACTATATAATTGTTCTTGAAATGTCGGGATCCTACTTGTGATTTCTCAAGCATATTTCTCACACTTTAGGCAGTCAAAATTTAATTTATAACTCGTAATACTTCCTTCATATTAAAAAGCAGTGCCAAAGGAGAAGGTTTTCTCTTCATACTCAAAATATGTCGTGTCACAAAGTTTCGAGTTCATGGATCCAAAGTACTATGGCCACATCTATGCATCATTTTCAAGCTTTGGAAGTCTTTCATGTTTTGAAGCAAGAAAGTGGCATGCCTAGAGCAAGTTTATGCAAAGAATCTCTCATCTTTGTACTCTACCATCACCTCCTCACATTGATCAATTTTCCTTGATGAATTTTTCATAGTCAGAGTGCATTAAAATTCTAATGAACTTGGTGTTTCAAACCTTTTCAAAAAGGCTTTTCCAACAAACGAATGTAAATTCTCACAAAGATTTGATCGTACTCCCTTTTCTCGATTGTCAATAGGACTTCAAATATTTTGGTATATCTTTATGTTTCTCCTAAGGAAAATCCATTTGTACATTTTTGAAGTCATGTGTGTAAACATACTTAGATATCTTGGGAAAGTGTTCCTGCTGTTAAGGCCCCTCCATGTACATTTTGAAAGTACTATGCGAACATACTTAGGTATCCCAGCGAATATTTTTTTTTTGTCTTCAAAGGTACCCTTCGTTTCGTCCTATCGTGTGAACGTATGCCCATAGTTTGGATAGGCTGCCTATTTGTATATGTGATATTACTTTTTGTTCTGATTGTTAGCTCTTTCTTCTACCTGTTAGTCGTGTGCATTCGCTTCTCCCCAAAGTCCAAAACCAATTAACTATACTATACTCTTAAATTTTCTCTTGCAATACGAGAAAAACATTGCACATTTTTGCAAAAGAATTTTGAATGCGCTGGAATGTTGCGAGCTGGTTTGTGAAGATGTGATGATCGGAAGAACAAGAAGCTGAGCATTGGTGATAATTTTCATCTTACCAATGACTTTGGAAAGTTGCACCATAACAAATGGAGAGACATGCTACTATCTTTGTATTTTAGCAAAGGTTCTCATGGTTTTTTCCTTCATTAATTTATGTTCCAACTCTTGTGTGTGTGCCATCTTGGGGGAGGGGTATTTTTTATCTTGCCTTAGCACCTGCGCCTTCTGTAAAATCCTTCATTAATCTATAATTTTTTTTTCGTTTGTTTTTTTTAAATGGAGGTTCCCCCGAAGCCTACTCCCCCAAACTTTAACTTCAAAACTGTTTAACTTCAAAACTGCAATTGAATGAATGAATAGGCATAGTACTCCCGAGATCCCCCATATCCACAAAATGAGAGTTAAATAAGATTACAATATTACAACTAGTTTAACTGATCAATACCATACATCTGCACCCCAACTAGTTTAACTGATCAAGTAGTTTAACTGATCAATACATACATCTCCAGCCCAAAGCTTGAACGCTGGATCTCTACCTCAAGAGGTCAAAAGCTCATCCATTTTCTTCTTGTTGTCTGCGCCAAAAAAAACAGGGAAAGAAGAAGAAGAAGCGGAAGGGATTGTGCGTTTTCTTGGGAAACGCATTACATATTTACCGCCATCCTGCAAAGCTGCTTTTGCTGATTTCTCAATGAGAGCGGAAATATAGCTCGCGAAAGCAGTTGCCAGCGGAATGGAAGTACCACTACTCAGCTGTCCAGTGAATTGAGTGTGTGGAATTTTCTGTCGGCTTAACAGCAAAGTTTTCAGTGATGAAATTCAAGCTTTTGCGGAGGGTGTTGAATGAACGTCCTGAAAATGTGAGGAGAAATGA
Source organism: Ceratopteris richardii (assembly GCA_020310875.1). Classification (NCBI taxonomy): domain Eukaryota; kingdom Viridiplantae; phylum Streptophyta; class Polypodiopsida; order Polypodiales; family Pteridaceae; genus Ceratopteris; species Ceratopteris richardii. Next base: position 148,865,184 of record CM035431.1, read on the forward strand.
AACACGAACAAACTCCGAGGGACATTTTAACAGAATGTAGGTCGAATTCATTAATGGTATATGATTTAAAAATGGTTTGCGACTTCTCGCGACGCCATGACCCATCTCATGTGGGTGACTTATTCAGCAAAGCAAAAAAAAGAAAAAATGCACCATCGCATTGGCTTCACTGAAGAGATTGAGGCGCTGAATGAATGTCCTCAAACTTTGCGCAAGTACGAATCCGAACAAATTTAAGCAAAATTCTAGCAAGATATAAATTTGAATTTGTTAATGGTTTCGTGATTTGAATATTGTTTGAAAATTTCATCGATGCCATATAATATTAATACTTTAAAATCCATATTTCATTGATGTAAGAATCGGAAATGGCTTGGCTATATTATGACATTCTCAATGCGCTTGAGAAGAGGAAAATGGTTTCTATTGGCAGAATAGAAGGTCGTGTCCAGAGATTAAAAATTTCAAAGCGAGCAAAAAAAGATGGGTGCCTGGCTTCTTGGAAGGCTCCATGTCTATGATACTTTATGAATCAATGACAGAACCTTTTTGAATCGCTGTCTTCCGGTCCTCCGGATTCATAAAGCTCTGTTTAAACTTCTTGGAATGCACAACTTGTTTTGTTTCTTTTCCAAGATTTCTGCGCAATATTGAGTGACACAAGCCAACTAATTGACGTCGAATGCTTTGAAATCACTGCCATTATGTTTTGCATTTAATTGGTCGGAGTAATTTTCTTTTTTGCATAAAGGAAGTTTGCCCTTGGCCTAATCCCCTAGACTTTAATTAAAATAAAGGAGAAAAGTTACAAGTGAGTGAGACTAGTGCCCATGGGACCCCCAAATCCCACAATATCGGGAACAAGTTCGGTAAGCCAGAGGGCATTACAAATGAGGCGGAAAAATCTATCATCTCCCTCATGTGGGACCCATTTGGGTTTCAACTTGTTATTTGAGGAGATAAATACAATGATGTCTAAATGGTGGAGATCTCTTATCTCTGGAGATCCTTTTACCTAGAAGAAATAAGGATTTCTCAATCGATGATTCCTTTGTAGTTTGGCCGAAATTAACACCACGTCACTTCGTCCAAATCTTCCAAAGAGTCTCACCTCTGATGGCATTCCATAGCCTAGATGAGCAGCCCACCGCCTCACCCAACAGTGCCTGCAGCCAATTGATTTTGTTCTTGAGTCTCAATACTCGCGTCGCGTGATGCTAGTTAACATGTGACTTGGGGCAATCAAAGAAAAGGTGAACTAAATCTTCGATGCATCGATGGCAATGCTTGCACCAAGGAGGCATACCACAAACTTTGTTGGCCCTTGCTTGGACCAGATATCCTTATGCAAGATTTGCCACATGAACTTTAGTTACCATCAAAGCTTGGTCCAAGAAAGGCACCACATCTTGTTAAGGGTGTGATGAACATCTAAGTTCTCTTTGAAGCTGGGGATTCTGGATAGTTTATTACCATTGCTCCATTTGAGGTCCTCCAGGCAAGGAAGATCCTGTTTGCAGAGAAGGCGAGTAGTTGAGTAGTCCCACGCTAGACACTTGCCTTGAAGGAGAGTCCATTCCTCGGGGGAAACTCTATGACTCGGGTCTAAGTCTTTGAACCCGATCCACTGGCCAGTCTCTTGTTTCTAGATTTGTTACCACTTTTTGAACCCCTTGTTCCATAATCTCTTAGCAGTTTGGAGGTTCCAAGTCTTCACCCCCCCTAATGTCGATGATCAGGAACCAGATAGAGTCATTTTGTCTTATCCCAGCCGCCCACCTCTACTCGTCACTCATTCTAATGAAATGTTTGGCTGGAGTAAATTTTACAATATACCTTAAAAAGAACATGAATTTTTTTTTGAGAGTACAATGAATTGGAAATACACAGTCACACACCCAACCTCGTAAGGTAAAAGCACCCATCATGAGAGACTTATGAACATGTCTAGCCAAGACTTGAAGTCAGGACTTCTTTCCATAACTTCTTCTTGTTGCTTGAATTTTCTTTTTATATTTCGTCCATTTTAAACGTTTCCCTCATAATTGCGTTTGCGTTTATTTGAAAGTCTTATCAAGAGGTATTCTACTTTTTTTTTGTACATTTGGGGGTTACACTTCTTCTTCATCAACTTTCATCATTACTCTCATAGTCTTTTCATTTTCATAAGAGCTTTCTTCATGCAGTAGATGGAGTCCAAGGTCAATATAATAAGTGATAATCATCCGTTTATGACGTTTGTTTGTTTGAATGAACACTATTGCTAACAAATTCCATATCATCATTCCTCAACCTTCTTCATTATTCTCTTGTATGTTGATCTTTGATTTCTTCATTATTCTCTTGTATGTTGATCTTTGATTATAAGATACATGCAGCCAATCTCATTATAGAGATTTATATTTATCGATTGAAGCATTTTAAGGCAACATTATTGCTTGATCATTGGCATGATAATCAATGCCCGATGATAGTGAGAAGTGTGGGCTATGAGGTGAGCCACACACTCTCTACAACGTGATCAACTAAGGCACAAGAATGGAGTGGATATCCCGCGAGATTTTACAAGAGGTTTTTATAGATGCTTTCCCAAGTTTGAATTTTGAATTCAAATGTGGCTCTCACTAGAAAAGTGATCCCTTAATTTAGGAGATATTCTCTCAAGCATGATTTGTAAATATAGCTCTTCCAAACTCCATGAGTTTGTAGGCTTTACAAGATTCTTTTAATGTAAATCCTTTTTTACAAGAGATAAAAGGTAACAATCCATAAGCAATGGTTCTCATGGGTCTTCAATCATTTGCACATAAAGACTTATCATGCCTAGCCAAGTGTGTAGGCTTGGCATTTGCGCCAACAGCTCCCCCTCAAGCCAAACATTTTGGCTTGGGTTTCTTCATTAATCCTCTTGAATGTCCTGCAACCAATCATATCTTCAAACCTACAGAGTCTAGTACCATCAAGTGCTTTTGTCAGTAAGTCTACACATTGCAGTTGATACATATGCCAAATGAATTTCCTTGCTCAATAGCTTGTCTCACATAATGATAGTGGACCTCTATATGCTTGGTCCTAGCATGATAAATATGATTTGCTGCAAGATGTAAAAAACTTGTATTGTCTCCAAAAATCATTAGAGAGTTAGCATGTAATCCCAAGTCTGCATATAACAATCTATCCATATGGCTTCTTGAGTGGCCCAATCCTCTATATTCTGCCTCTGTTGAAGATAAAGCAAGAGTAGGTTGCTTCTTCAAAGACCATGAAATGGGCTTATCACCTGCAAAAGAGAGATAACCTGAAGTACTCCTCCTGTCATCCTTACAACCTGCCCAATCTGCATCTGAGTATATTTTGATATCCAAATCTGAAGTATAAGGAAAGTATAAACCTTGATTTTGAGTACGCTTAAGATACTTCAAGATTCTCTTGGTAGCTTCCAAGTGAGGTGCTCTAAGTTTGTGCATAAATTGACTTAAGACACTTACTTCATAAGCAATATCAATCCTTGTTAATGTAGCATAGTTTAGGCTTCCAATTACACTTTGGTATCTTGCAATGTCATCAAGTACATCACCTTCATGAGCATTTAGCTTTTGGTTTAGCTCCATAGGAGTATTAGATACCTTGGCATCCTACAAGTGAAACTTCTTTAACATGTCTTGCACATACTTTCTTTGAGTAATATAAATCCCAGAATTGGCATATATTAACTCAAGTCCAAGAAAATACTTTAGTGACCCTAGATCGCTGATTTTGAACTCCTGCATCATTTGGTTCTTAATCTGTTTGATGCTAGTGGCATCATTACAAGTAAGTATGATATCATCACATACACACATATTGGAACATCAAGCTTACACTATGATTGAGGTGATTGATCTACATCAAAGGCTATACCATTGAAAGAATATCCGTTGGAGAGTTCTTTTTCTTATGCTCATTTACTGTATTTTTTTGAGAGATTTTTGATGGTTCATTTACCGTTATAAAAGCCTTGAGCTTTAAACATGTAAAGGTGGAAAGGTAAAGCCAAAATCCCACGAATTTATGGTGGTTGAAGTTGCATTCAATCAAGCAATCAAATTGCCTAAAAGTAGATCAAACTAGATCTTCACTTTTCTTAGATTGTAGGAAAGTGAATTGATTCCCTCCAACAACCATTCCCACCTTCATTTGAATTCAAAATTCACTTGTAGAAGTCGTGGAACACTCCTAGAGTCTATATAAAGACTTGAAATGGCTTGTACATTACATGGAAGAAATATACATACACTTGTGACCATCATTGTCTTGCTCCTTCAATTCTCTGCATCATCTTTTTCGCCAACAATAATCTTGCAGAGGCAAAGCAAGAGGTGCAAGATGCAAAGATGCAAGAGGTACGAGGTATGGAAGTCAAGAGGCAAAACAAAGATGCAAGAGGTTGGAGAATGCTCCAAAAAAGTACCTAGAAGGTCAGAAAGAGAGAAGAAACAACCAGAAAGGTATGGATATGATTCCACATTTGTTACAAAGCATTCAATATACTTGGCGAAAGACTCTATTTCAGAGGAACCCTCAACCTATGAAGAGTCAAAGGGAAACCCTAATTGGGAAAAGGCCATGAAAGAAGAGATAGATGCATTGAAGCAAATGGACACTTGGGATTTGGTTCCAATATCGCCGAATCAAAAGATAATTGGTTGCAAATGGGTATATAAAGTTAAAAGAAACTCAGATAGATCAGTTTTCAAGTACAAGGCAAGATTAGTTGCCAAAGGATGCTCACACACTCATGGTATAGACTATGAGGAAACATTCTCACAAGTTGAAAAGATGACTACAATAAAGACATTGATAAGTGTAGCTGCTGCAAGGAATTGGAGACTCCTCCAACTTGATGTGAAAAATGCATTCTCAAATGGTTGGATAAGTGAAGAGGTATACATGTCACAACCACCACGTTTTGAAAACCCTAATCATCCATCTTATTTTTGTAGACTTAAGAAAGCATTGTATGGATTGAAACAAGCTCATAGAGCTTGGAATTACATGTTGGTTACATATCTTCAAGATCAAGGGTTCAAAGCTAGCAGTTCAGATCCTTTCTTATTCATCAAATGGAATCCCAATGAGGTTATCTATCTATGTGTATATGTAGATGATATTATTGTGACAAGTGATGACCTAAATGGCATTCAAAGGATCAAGAGACACATGCAAGAGGAGTTCAAAATCAATGACCTAGGTGAGCTCACATATTTCCTAGGTATGCAGGTGATATACACAGATTAAGGAATGTATTTGACTCAGAGAAGATACAGTCAAGATCTTCTTCTCAAGTTCAAAATGGAGAACACTAAACCTGTAGGTACACCTTTGGAGATGAATCATAAACTAAGTGTTTGTGAAGGTGAGAAAATTGAAGACATTAAAGAGTATCAAAGATTGGTAGGTAGCGTGATATATGCTACCCATACAAGGGCATACATCTCATATATTGTGGGAGTGCTTAGTTAGTGCATGCACTCACCGAGAAGACCACACATGGATGCAGCTAAGAGAGTACTTAAGTATCTCAAAGGTACAATCAACGAAGGTTATTCTATCCTTACTCTTCAAATTTGGATATCAAAATCTACTCAGATGCAGATTGGACAAGAGCTAAGGATGATAGAAAAAGTACATTTGGTTACTTAGCATTTGCAGGTTCGAAGCTAGTGTCATGGAGTTCCAAGAAGCAACCAACAGTTTCTTTATCCTCAACTGAAGCAGAGTAGAGAGGCTTGATCATAGCAACTCAAGAGGCAATATGGTTAAAAGCATTGTATACAGATTTGGGACTTGTGAGTTCCAAACCTCACATATTTGGAGATAATGTAAGTTCCATGCATCTAGCGGCAAATCCTATTTTCCATGAGAGAACCAAGCACATAGAAGTCCATTACCACTTCATCAGGGAGAAGCTCATGGCAAAGGAGATTGACATTTCTTTTGTTCCAACTGAAAAGCAAGTAGCAGATATGATGACGAAGGCACTTGATGGAATAAAGCTTTGTAGATTCAAAGATATGGTAGGTATTCAACCTATTAGAGAATGAAGACTCAAGCATATTTTAGCTTGAGGGGGAGATATTGGAACATCAAGCTTACACTATGCTTGAGGTGGATTTGATCGACATCAAAGGCTATAACGTCGAAAGAATATCCATTGGAGAGTTCTTTTTCTTATGCTCATTTAGTGTATTTTTTTGAGAGAGTTTTGATGGTTCATTTACCGTTCTAAAAGCCTTGAGCTTTACACATGTAAAGGTAGAAAGATAAAGCCCGAATCCGACGAATTTGTGGTGATTGAAGTTGCATTCAATCAAGCAATTAATCCACCTAAAAGTAGATCAAACTAGATCTTCACGTTTACTATATTGTAGGAAAGTGAATTGATTCCCTCCAACAACCATTCCCACCTTCATTTGAATTCAAACTTCACTTTTAGAAGTCGTGGAACAGTCGTAGAGTCTATATAAAGACTTGAAATCACTTGTACATTACATGGAAGCAATAAACATACACTTGTGACCATCATTGTCTTGCTCCTTCAATTCTGTGCATCATCTTGTTCGCCAATAGTAATCGTGTAGAGGCTGCTGCTCTCTCTTCAACGCTCAAAATTGAAAGCACAATAGCTCATTGGAAAGGTATTAGTGTCTAGTTTATTCATATACATTTTCATAGCATTTTCTTCAGTAGATTGGGAGAAATCTGAGTTTTTGTGTCTCGGGGTCAATCTCTATGTATTCCTGAAAAATAGGAAGTACCACCGGTGAATGTCTCATTCATTCCTATAGCATATTTTGATTATTCCTAATAATTTTGTGCATTATATACACTCAACCCTATGTTTATCACTCCCATAAAAGGATTTTTTCTAATTGTAATCATGGAGGTCCCTATGGGCATTTGAAGTTAATTGTCTCTTCCATAGATAGTAAATTTTTTGAGCCAGAGGACCCGCGAACCTATCTGTTTTGTATCGAATCATTATCCTTGATTCTCAAAGTACATAGTGCATTTCTTTGCACTTATCACATGCCTATAAGGTCTATTTGAGTCTCCATAAGCTCAAGGGCTGGTCTTGTGCCGGTTGGCTAAACCAAACTCGTCGCTTCGAAACACACTTTTCTACCTTCTACAAGCTTCTCCAAGTTTCTTTCAGTCGTATCAAAGCTAGATCAAGATGGAGGACGACTTTCCCTCAATGATCGAGAAGTTTGATCAACACAACTATGTGGCTTGGCAAATCAGAATGGAGGGGTATTTGCAAGGTAGAAATCTTCATGGAATTGTAGGAGGTGATGAAGCTATGCCTATTCCAAGATCCAAAGGAGGACCTCCACTGTTGATATATTTAGGTAGTGATGTGTGTGAACACTCTAGGACGGCCGGGGCACTTTTTTCCCTCTTTAGGAGGTTTTTTTCCCCCGGCTTGTACATACGCCTATTGCCCTAATGGGCTACTAATCTTTGTACATTCTCTAGTAATACATTCAGTATTGTGTGTTTGTGCTCCAAGCTTCTTCTTCTTCCTTGTGCTGTTCGTGTGCTTCTGCAGACGTCTATCTCCAACAGTTGGTATCAGAGCAGGTCGTCGCTTCTTCTAGGGCGCCGTCGCCACTCCTCCGTTTGCAGTCTCAGATTCGCACGAAATTTGGTGAGCATAATCAGGGTGTTTCCGAGATAAGAACGGCTTCGCTTTGTGGTGCCGAAATCGTGATCTGAGCTCGTTTCGGCCTCCGAACGTACTATCGCAGCGCTTGTGCAGGCTATTTTGTCCTTTTGTGCCAAAGGTGTATACCAGTTTCTGTTCGCCAGTTTAAGCGCCTCGAAGTCTGCTACAGGTCTAGCAGAACTCGTCTGGGCAGTTCTGTTCAACTTTTTGAGATACAGTCAATTTTCTGCATCAAGGTATTTTAGTCACCGGCCATGGCTGAAAGTAGTGATGTATTCCGTATGTTGGCTGTTGAGGATAAGTTGGATGGTACCAACTACCCATTATGGGCTTATATGATGCGACATGTACTGGTTGCAAAAGGATTGTGGAACATTGTGCAGGGTGTTGAAAGACGTCTTGTTACACCTGTAACGACAGGTACTGCAAATACAGGTATTGGAGCTGATGAAGATGGTGTCGAAGATGATATTCCACAGATTCATGTTCGTGCTACTGTTTCTGTTGCACCTACTGCAGAGCAGATTCGTTGGGATGGCAGAGATGCCCAGGCACATGCATTGATAGCTTTGTCTGTCAAACGTGCCATTATTCCTCACATTTGCTCTTGCAGAACAGCAAAGGATGCTTGGGATACACTTACCACTTTGTACCAGGCTAGGAATGAGGCTCGTGTTGCTTACCTCCGAAAACAGTTGGAGAGTGAGCACATGAATGAAGGTGATTCTATGGACAGTTTTCTTACAAAGATCAAAGACCTGAAGGAACAATTGATTTCTGCTAATGAGGTTATACTAGATAGCTCACTTGTGCAGACCGTTCTGAATGGTCTTCCTGATTCATATCAGAGTTTTGCCTCTACTCTTCGGTTGATGATGAAAGGCAATCCGAATGCCTTGTCATTTGAGGAATTAGTCTCTGTTCTGTTGCAGGAAGATCAGTCCGGGCAAAACAGGTCCATTATGCGTGTTGCAGATCAAGCTTTCCTGGCTAGTCAGAAGGGCAAAGGAAAATGGGGCTCTTCTACTAGTAAGTAGAAATCTGCAAATGCTGCACAATCGAAGAACCAGGATAAAGATGAGAAGAAATCAGAAAAGTAGAAATTGTTCTGCAAGTACTGTAAATGAAATGATCATATTATAAAGAACTGTCCAAAACTGGCTGCTAAAGAGGCAAAGAAGAAAGAGGCTGGAATGGTTGTTGCAGAGGCCTCTACACCAAAAACAGAGTCTGCAAATCTTGTGCAGGAAGAAGAATGGGCGTTTACTACTGTCTGCAATTTTGACCCATCTTCTCATGATCAATGCATGTCTGCAGTAGACTCAGATGTTTAGTACTTTGACAGTGGGGCGACCAAACATATTACCTCGCAGCGCAATTTCTTCTCTTCACTCGAGCCTGCCCCTACAGGGAATACTATCACATGCGCCAATAACTCCTCTTATCCTGTTATGGGAGTTGGTAAGATCATTCTGACTACTGCTGATGGTAGTTCTTTCACTTTGTCAGATGCTTTATTTGTGCCAGGGATCAAAAAGAACCTGTTATCAGTTTCTGCATTAGCCAAGATTGGCTTGGTTGTGAAATTCGTTGATGACAGGTGTACAGTCCATGATCTCTCAAATGGCGATGTGATTATTGCTTCTGGCATTTTATGTCGTGGGCTGTATAAGCTCATAGACTATGAAAGATCTGTGAATGATTCGGCATGTGCAGTTCATGATTCTCAGGCTATGTCAGATGCAAAGCTTTGGCATGCACGCTTTGATCATCTGAATTTTGCTAGTTTGTTACGCCTGCAGAAATTTGAAATGGTGTCCTCTTTGCCCAAACTTGAGGCACCTGGAAAACATGTTTGTGAAGGCTGTATTTTGGGCAAAATGCAGCGTTCTTCCTTTCCAAAAGATGGTTCAGTTCGGGCGACACAGAAATTGCAGCTTGTACATAGTGATGTCTGTGGTCCTATGCAGACACCCTCTTTTGGAAATTACCTTTACTTCATGACTTTCATTGATGATTTTTCCAGGCATGCATGGGTATATCCACTCAAAGCAAAGTCCAAAGTGTTCATGTGCTTCAAACAGTTTTTGGTTTTGGCTGAAAATCTGTAAGCATGTAGAATGGGCACCCTCCGTTCTGATCGAGGGGGGAATATATGTCTTCAGATTTTAATGCATTTCTGGCTGAACGTGGGATAAAACACCCGTATACACCTCAACAGAATGGAGTTGCTAAACGAAAGAACAGGTCACTCATGGAGATGGCGAGGTGCATGGTCAAAAGTCAGGCTTTACCACATAGTTCTGGCTTGAGGCTGTCATGTGTGTAGCATATGTACTAAACAAGTGTCCCACTAAAGCGTTGCAGTCTATCACTCCATATGAGGCTTGGCATGACCGCAAGCCATCTGTTGCTGATCTGCGTGTTTTTGGTTGTTTGGCATATGCATTAGTGCCTGAACAACATCGTAGAAAATTGGATGATAAGGCAGTAAAATGTATTTTTGTTGGGTACAGTTCTGAAAGTAAAGGCTATCGTCTGTATCATCCACAGACTAAACGCATTCTAGTTAGCCGTGATGTTGTTTTTGTGGAAGATGCTATTCGGCCATTGCTTTCATGTACTAAGGAGACATCTGTTAGCTCCAAAGACATGTATGATACTTTGATGCCTCTTTTTACAGGTGGACAGGCTAGTGCTGGTCCTAATGAGGCAACTTCTCAGCCTTTGCAGGTTTCATATGATGATGCAGATCATTCCATTTCTGATGGAGATTTACATGATGCACTTGTTGATGAGAGAGCTGATATTGAGCAGGCAAAAACTATGCCAAAATGGCTGGTGCAGACTTTGCGTGACAGCAAATTAGATGCACCTTTGTCATATCGTACTCGTTCAGGCTCTCATAGTGCCTCCTTTGCATTAGATTGCTATGCTATGGCTGCATCTAGTCTCTGTGATGAGAATGAACCTGTTTCTTTTGATGAAGCACAAAATTCAGAAAATTGGATGGCTGCTATGCAATCTGAATATGATGCTATAATGAAGAATGGTACATGGTCTTTATGTGACTTGCCTCCTGGCAAGAAGGCCATTGGCACTAAGTGGGTATACAAGCTGAAGCGTAAACCTGATGGTACAGTTGACAGGTATAAGGCTAGGCTTATTGCAAAGGGTTATGCACAGGAAAGAGGCATTGCTTTTGATGAGACCTTTGCACCTACATGCCGTATGACTACTGTTCGGAGCATTTGTGCGCTTGCAGCCCATCATGGTTGGAATGTACACCGGTTGGACATTAAAACAACATTTCTGAATGGTGACTTGCATGAAGAAGTGTATGTTTTTCAGCCCCGTGGCTTTGTGCAGAAAGGGCATGAAAACCAGGTTTGCAGGTTAAAGAAGGCATTATATGGTTTAAAGCAAGCACCACGTGCTTGGTATGAGAAGATACATGCCTATCTGATTGCACATGGTTTTGAGAACAGTCCAACTGAAAGCACCTTATATGTTAAACATGCTAATGATGTGCTTCTGATCATTGTTGTCTATGTTGATGACATGCTGCTCACTGGTCCTATTGAGACACATATTGCTGATTTTAAGGCTGATTTGCATGCCTCATTTGAGATGTCTGATTTGGGGCATTTGCATCACTATTTGGGCATTCAGTTTATGCACATTGATGGTGGAATGGCTTTGTGTCAAACGAAATATATTGACACATTATTGTAGCGTTTTGGCCTTGAAGACTGTAAGCCTATTGCCACTCCTATGCAGACATGTTTACGATTGAGTCTTCATGATGCTGGAGATGCATTTGATGCTGTTCTCTATCAGCAGGCTGTTGGATGCTTGATTTACTTATGCATTACTCGGCCAGATATTCAGTTTGCTGTCTCACAGATGAGCAGGTTTATGCATTGCCTAGGAGTCACGCATTGGAAAGCGGTTAAGCGCATCTTTCGCTACCTGAGTGGTACTCGGCTACTTGGGTTGTTTTATCCCAAGGGGGGATCACTACCGCCAGATTTGCATGCTTTTTTTGACTCAGATTGGGCTGGTTGCTATGACACTCGTGTGTCCACCAGTGGTTTTTGCTTCATGCTTGGTAGCTCATGTATATCTTGGTTGAGCAAGAAGCAGCCTACTGTGGCCACTTCCAGTTGTGAGGCTGAGTATAGGGCAGCTTTCACAGCGACTGTTGAGTGTGTGTGGCTCAGACGCCTTATGGCTGATTTGGGTGTTGGCCAGTCTTCTGCCACCACCATCTTCACTGATAGTCAGAGCGCATTGGCAGTTGCGAGGAACCCTGTGTTCCATGCTTGCACTAAGCACATTGAGGTGCATTATCACTATGTCAGGGAGAGGTTCTCTGCTGGGGAGATCAGCTTGGCATATGTGCCCACGCAGGAGAACATTGCAGACCTTTTCACGAAGGCTCTGCCTAGGGAGAAGTTTGAAGCTTTCCGCAAAGCTTTGGGCTTACTTCCTTTTGTGGAGTGATTTCCACATAGCTTGGCACTTCCTTATACATGAGTGCCAGCTCCTTGTTCACCGCATCACTCCCAGGGGGGATTTGTTGATATATTTAGGTAGTGATGTGTGTGAACACTCTAGGACCGCCGGGGCACTTTTTTCCCTCTTTAGGAGGGTTTTTTCCCTCGGCTTGTACATACGCCTATTGCCCTAATGGGCTACTAATATTTGTACATTCTCTAGTAATACATTCAGTATTGTGTGTTTGTGCTCCAAGCTTCTTCTTCTTCCTTGTGCTGTTCGCGTGCTTCCGCAGACGTCTATCTCCAACATCCACAAGAGGAGACTGATAAGCTCACACTTTTGTGCGCAAGGGATGCTCAAGCAAGGTCCTACATACTAAAATCTATCTCTGACTTTCTATTACCACATATTAAAGGATACAAGACATCTCAAGAGACTTGGGATGCCCTCGAGACTTTCTTTTCTGCTAGTACCAAAGCAAGAGAGAATCATCTTTGGAACGAGTTCAACCAAATGAACAAGACACCTAAGCAAACCATCACAAAGTTTGTTACTAAGGTCAAGGAGGTTGCAGATTAGTTAGCATCCATTGGACAACATTCGTAGTGATTAGCAATGGCAATCCTTCACGATGGCTTATGATCTCATCATGGATGTGCAAACTCGAGACTTAAACATCTTTCTTGGACAACTCTTCAATCAAGAAGCCAACAATAACATAAAGGAAGGTAACTCTTGTCACGGTAATTCAACTAGTGCTCCATAAGGAGATAAGGATAACAAGCAGAAAGGAAAGAAGAAGGAAGAAGATGAAGAAGAGATCTCCCAAGCCAACTTTGCAAGCAAGAGCAAGTGGAAAGAGAAGAAGAAAGGACCAAAGCAAGACAAATCCAAAGGTCAGAATGTTCAACCTTGTGCCATATGCGATAATACCAACCACACCACTCAGAATTGCTGGTTCAATGGGAAGACCCAGAAAGGAAGTGGAAGAGGTGGATATGGCAGCAATAGAGGCAAAGGTGGACACAACTTTGACAATAACAATAGAAGCTATAATAGAAGGGACTACACTAATTATTCAGAAGATCAACCACACGAAGAATCATTGCTTCTTATGAATCTAGGCCACAAAGAAGGTAAAGAAGATGATCACTTGTTCTACATATATTCACGATGTTCGGATCATATTGCAGGAAACATTCCTCTTCTATCTGATTTGGAAAGTCCAAAGCATAGACATGAAAGAAGTAGGAGAAACCAGGAACATAGCTCTATTCAACTTTGGGTCTCAAACCCTAAGTGAGCATGAAGTGTGGCATAAGAGACTTGCTCATGTGAATGAAAGAACCTTGAAGGATATATTCTCGGACTACCGAACATTATCAAAGCAACACATGATCAACAGGTGCGATGCATGTTAGATTGGGAAGGCACAAAGACAACCATTCAACCACAAAGGCTACATCCACAACAACTTATTGGACTTAGTACATACAGATGTATGGGGACCAAGTCAAGAACCTTCATTGGCAAGATCAAGGTATTATGTATCATTTATTGACGACCATAGTAGATGGACTATTCTATACTTTATCAAGAGTAAGAATGAAGTGTTTGATTGCTTCAAGAAGTATCTTGCACATGTGGAAAATCATACAGGTAGATCACTAAAGAAGCTTAGACCTGATGGAGGGGGAGAATACTTCTCCAAAGAGTTTGATGAGTTCTTGCAAGACAAAGGTACCAAAAGGGAAGTGACGACTAGGTATTCTCCTCAACTAAAAGGAATTGCAGAGAGGAGAAACAAGACACTGATTGGATCAGCCCAAACAATGGTTGAAGAGAAGAAGTTGCCACATTATCTATGGGCGGAAGATATTTCAACTGCTGTGTACCTTGTCAATAGACTACCATCCAAATCACTTCAAGGTATGACTTCTTATGAAGCAGGGCATGGAAGAAAACCTAGTCTTGGACATTGCAAGGTTTTTGGTTGTTTAGCTTATGTTCATGTACCATCACAAATAAGAGGTAAGCTAGATGAAAGCGCAACAAAGGCAATGCTTATTGGATATGATTCAACTCAGATGGGTTACAGGTTCTTCAATTCTTCAACCAAGCAATTCACTACAAGTAGAGATGTGGTGTTTGAAGAACACAGATTTTGGTATGATGAAGAAAAAAAAAGGTAACACTACCATATGATCTTAATTGTGACTCTCATCAATTAGGAAGCAAGCATGATACACAGGTCAAGGATCCAAGAAGTGATACAGACAATGACCAAGATGACGAAGCTCAGATCTGATGGAGGGGGAGAATACTTCTCCAATGGGTTTGATGAGTTCTTGCAGGACAAAGGTATCAAAAGGGAAATGACTACTAGGTACTCTCCTCAACTAAATGGAATTGCAGAGAGGAGAAACAAGACACTGGTTAAATCGGCCCGAACAATGGTTGAAGAGAAGAAGTTGCCACATTATCTATGGGCAGAAGCTATTTCAACTTCTATGTACCTTGTCAATAGACTACCATCCAATTCACTTCAAGGTATGACTCCTTATGAAGCATGGCATGGAAGAAAACCTAGTCTTGGACATTGCAAGGTTTTTGGTTGTTTGGCTTATGTTCATGTACCATCACAAATAAGAGGTAAGCTAGATGAAAGGGAAACAAAGGCAGTGTTTATTGGATATGATTCAACTCAGATGGGTTACAGGTTCTTCAATCCTTCAACCAAGCAATTCACTACAAGTAGAGATGTTGTGTTTGAAGAACACAGATCTTGGTATAATGAAGACAAACAAAAGGTAACACTACCATATGATCTTGATTCTGAATCTCATCAATTGGCAAGCAAGCATGATACACCTGTCAAGGATCCAAGAAGTAATAGAGACGATGAACAAGATGAAAGGGAAAAGGATTACAAGCTATGGAAGTCAAGAGGCAAAGCAAAGATGCAAGAGGTTGGAGAATGCTCCGAACAAGTACCTAGAAGATCAACAAGAGAGAAGAAACAACTAGAAAGGTATGGATATGATTCCACATTTGTTATGAAGCATTCAATATACTTGGCAAAAGACTCTATTTCAGAGGAACCCTCAACCTATGAAGAGACATAGGGAAACCCTAATTGGGAAAAGGCCATGAAAGAAGAGATAAATGCATTGAAGGAAATGGACACTTGGGATTTGGTTCCAACATCGCCAAATCAAAAGGTAACTGGTTGTAGATGGGTATATAAAGTTAGAAGAAACTCAGATGGATTATTTTGTAGGTACAAGGCAAGATTAGTTGCCAAAGGATGCTCACGAACTCATGGTATAGAATATGAGGAAAAATTCTCACCAGTTGCAAAGATGATTACAATCAGGACATTGATAAGTGTAGCTGCTGCAAGGAATTGGAGACTCCTCCAACTTGATATGAAAAATGCATTCTTAAATGTTTGGATAAGTGAAGAGGTATACATGTCACAACCACTAGGTTTTGAAAACCCCAATCATTCATCTTATGTTTGCAAACTTAAGAGAGCATTGTATGGATTGAGACAAGCTCCTAGAGCTTGGAATTACAGGTTGGTTACATATCTTCAAGATCAAGGGTTCAAAGCTAGCAGCTCAGATCCTTATTTATTCATCAAAATGGATCACAATGAGGTTATCTATCTATGTGTATATGTAGATGATATTATTGTGACATGTGATGATCTAAATGGCATTCAAAGGATCAAGAGACACATGCAAGAGGAGTTCAAAATCAATGACCTAGGTGAGCTCATATATTTCCTAGGTATGCAGGTAATATACACAGATGAAGGAATGTATTTGACTCAGAGAAGATACATTCAAGATGTTCTTCTCAAGTTCAAAATGGAGAACACTAAACGTGTAGGTACACCTTTGGAAATGAACCATAAACTAAGTGTTTTTGAAGGTGAGAAAATTGGAGACATTAGAGAGTATCAAAGCTTGGTAGGTAGCTTGGTATATGATACTCATACAAGGGCATACATCTCATATAGTGTGGGAGTGCTTAGTCAGTTCATGCACTCACCAAGAAGACCACACATGGATGTGGCTAAGAGAGTACTTAAGTATCTCAAAGGTACAATCAATGAAGGTATATTCTATCCTTACTCTTCAGATTTGGATATCAAAATCTACTCAGATGTAGATTGGGCAGGAGCTTAGGATGATAGAAAAAGTAGATTTGGTTACTTAGCATTTGCAGGCTTGAAGCTAGTGTCATGGAGTTCTAAGAAGCAACCAATAGTTGCTTTATCCTCAACTGAAGTAGAGTAGAGAGGCTTGACCATAGCAAATCAAGAGGCAATATGGTTAAACGCATTGTATACAAATTTGGGACTTGTGAGTTCCAAACCTCACATATTTGGAGATAATGTAAGTTCCATGCATCTAGCGGCAAATCCTATTTTCTATGTTAGAACCAAGCACATAGGAGTCCATTACCACTTCATCAGGGAGAAGCTCATGGCAAAGGAGATTGACATTCCTTTTGTTCCAACTGAAAAGCAAGTAGCAGATATGATGACGAAGGCACTCGATGGAATAAAGCATTGTAGATTCAAAGCTATGGTAGGTATTCAACCTATTAGAGAATGAAGACTCAAGCATACTTTAGCTTGAGGGGGAGCTATTGGAACATCAAGATTACAGTATGCTTGAGGTGGATTTGATCTACATCAAAGTCTATCCGTTGGAGAGTTCTTTTTCTTATGCTCATTTATTGTATTTTTTTGAGAGATTCTTGATGGTTCATTTACCATTGTAAAAGCCTTGGGCTTTACACATGTAAAGGTAGAAAGATAAACCCCAAATCCCAGAATTTGTGGTGGTTGAAGATGCATGCAATCAAGCAATCAAATCACCTAAAAGTAGATCAAACTAGATCTTCGCTTTTCCTAGATTGTAGGAAAGAGAATTGATTCCCTCCAACAACCATTCCCACCTTCATTTGAATTCAAAATTCACTTGTAGAAGTCGTGGAAGACTCCTAGAGTCTATATAAAGACTTGAAATCACTTGTACATTACATGGAAGTAATATACATACACTTGTGACCATGATTGTCTTGCTCCTTCAATTCTCTGCATCATCTTCTTCACCAATAGTAATTGTGTAGAGGCTACTGCTCTCTCTCCAGAGTTTCAAATTGAGTGCAAGATGGCTCGTTGCAAAGGTATTAGTGTCTAATTTATGCATGTAAATTTTCATAGAATTTGATTCAGTAGAGTGGGAGAAATTTGAGTTTTTCTGGCTCGGGGTCAATCTTTGTGTATTCTTGAAAAATAGGAAGCACCACAGGTGAATGTCTCATTTATTCCTATAGCATATTTTGCTTATTCCTTATACTTTTGTGCAGCTATACACTCAACAATATTTGTATCACTCCCATAAAAGGATGTTTTCTAATCGTAATCATGCTGGTCGCTATGGGCATTTGAAGTTCATTGTCTCTCCCATAGATAATAAGTTTTTTGAGCTAGTCGACCGGCAAACCTATCTGTTTTGTATCGACTCATTGTCCTTGATGCTCCAAAGTACATAGTGCATTTCTTTGCACGTATCACATGCCTATAAGGTCTATTTGAGTCTCCATAAGCTCAAGGGCTGGTCTTGTGCCGGTTGGCTAAACCAAACTTCGTTGCTTCGAAACACACTTTTCTACCTTCTACAAGCTTCTCCAAGTTTCTTTTAGTGGTATCAAAGCTAGATCAAGATGGATGACGACTTTCCCTCAATGATCGAGAAGTTTGATCAACACAACTATGTGGCTTGGCAAATCAGAATGGAGGCGTATTTGCAAGGTAGAATTCTTTATGGAATCGTAGGAGGTGATGAAGCTATGCCTATTCCAAGATCCAAAGGAGGACCTCCACAAGAGGAGACAGATAAGCTCACACTTTGGTGCGCAAGGGATGCTCAAGCAAGGTCGTACATACTAAAAATCCATCTCTGAGTTTCTATTACCACATATTAAAGGATGCAAGACATCTCAAGAGACTTGGGATGCCCTCAAGACTTTCTTTTCTGCTAGTACCAAAGCAAGAGAGATTCATATTTGGAACGAGTTCAACCAAATGAACAAGACACCTAAGCAAACCATCACAGAGTTTGTTACTAAGGTCAAGGAGTTGCAGATCTGTTAGCATCCATTGGAGAGCTGATTGAAGAGGAGGTCATCATGAGGCTAATTCTCAACGGCATTCGTGGTGATAAGCAATGGCAATCCTTCATGACGGCTTATGATCTCATCATGGATGTGAAAACTCCAGATTTCAACATCTTTCTTGGACAACTCTTATCAAGAAGCCAACAATAGCATAAAGGAAGGTAACTCTTGTCATGGTAATTTAACTAGTGCTCTATATGCATATAAGAAGGATAAGAAGCAGAAAGGCAAGAAGAAGGAAGAAGATGAAGAACAGACCTCCCAAGCGAACTTTGCAAGCAAGAGCAAGTGGAAAGGGAAGAAGAAAGGACCAAAGCAAGACAACGCCAAAGGTCAGAATGTTTAACCTTGTGCCATATGCGATAAGACCAACCACACCACTCAAAATTGCTGGTTCAATGGGAAGACCCAGAAAGGAAGTGGAAGAGGTGGATATGGAAGCACTAGAGGCACAGGTGGACACAACTTCAACAATAACAATAGAAGCTATAATAGAAGGGACTACAACAATTATTCAGAAGTTCAACCACATGAAGACTCATTGCTTCTTATGAATCTAAGCCACAAAGAAGGTAAAGAAGATGATCATTTGTTCTACATAGATTGAGGATGTTTGAATCATGTTGCAAGCAACATTGCTCTTCTATGTGATTTGGAAAGTCCAAAGCATACACATGAAGTGCAAACAGGGGATGACACAAAGCACAATGTGGAGAAGATTGGTAATGTCAAAGCTTCCATAGGCATGAAAAACATTCTAAGAAAGGTTCTCTATGTACCCACTATCACGAAAAACCTAATAAGTGTAGGCCAAATAGTTGAAAAAGGCTTCCAAGTTAGGTTCAACCAACATGGAGATTTTGTGGAAGATCCATGTCAAGGCTTCAAAAAGATAGCCCGAGGTGAGAAGCATGGTAGGCTCTTTACTTTTGAGGTAGGAGAAACGAGGAACATAGCTCTATTCAACTTTGGGTCTCAAACCCTAAGTGAGCTTGAAGTGTGGCATAAGAGACTTGCTCATGTCAATGAAAGAACCTTGAAGGATATATGCAGGGATCACAGTGTGCTAGGACTATCGAACATATCAAAGCAACACATGATCAATAGGTGCGATGCATGTCAGATTAGGAAGGCACAAAGACAACCATTCAACCATAAAGGCTGCATCCACAACAACTTAATTGGACTTAGTACATACAGATGTATGGGGACCAAGTCAAGAACCTTCATTGGTGGGATCAAGGTATTATGTCTCATTTATTGACGACCATAGTAGATGGACTGTTCTATACTTTATCAAGAGTAAGAATGAAGTGTTTGATTGTTTCAAGAAGTATCTTGCACATGTGGAGAATCATACATGAAGATCACTAAAGAAGCTCAAATCTGATGGAAGGGGAGAATACTTCTCCAAAGGGTTTGATGAGTTCTTGTAGGACAAAGGTATAAAAAGGGATGTGACTACTATGTACTCTCTTCAACTAAATGGAATTGCAGAGAGGAGAAACAAGATAGTGATTGGATCATCCGAACAATGGTTGAAGAGAAGAAGTTGCCACATTATCTATGGGCATAAGTTATTTCAAGTGCTGTGTACCTTGCCAATAGACTACCATCCAAATCACTTCAAGGTATGACTCCTTATGAAGCATGTCATGGAAGAAAACCTAGTCTTGGACATTGCAAGGTTTTTGGTTGTTTAGCTTATGTTCATGTACCATCACAAATAAGAGGTAAGCTAGATGAAAGGGCAACAAAGGCAGTGTTTATTGGATATGATTCAAGTCAGATGGGTTACAGGTTCTTCAATCCTTTATCCAAGCAATTCACTACAAGTAGAGATGTTGTGTTTGAAGAACACAGATCTTGGTATAATGAATACAAACAAAAAGTAACACTACCATATGATCTTGATTTTGAATCTCATCAATTGGGAAGCAAGCATGATAGAGACGTCGTGGATCCAAGAAGTGATACACACAATGACCAAGATGAAAGGGAAAAGGATTACAAGCTATGGAAGTCAAGAGGCAAAGAAAAGATGCAAGAGGTTGGAGAATGCTCCAAAATGTACCTAGAAGATCAGGAAGAGAGAAGAAACAACCAGAAAGGTATGGATATGATTCCACAATTGTTACAAAGCATTCAATATACTTGGCAAAAGACTCTATTTCAGAGGAATCCTTTACCTATGAAGAGGCAAAGGGAAACCCTAATTGGGAAAATGCCATGAAAGAAGAGATAGATGCATTGAAGGAAATGGACACTGGGATTTGGTTCCAAAATCGCCGAATCAAAAGGTAATTGGTTGCAGATGGGTATATAAGGTTAAAAGAAACTCAGATGGATCACTTTGCAGGTACAAGGCAAGATTAGTTGCCAAAGGATGCTCACAAACTCATGGTATTGACTATGAGGAAACATTCTCACTAGTTGCAAAGTTGACTACAATCAGGACATTGATAAGTGTAACTGCTACAAGGAATTGGAGACTTCTCCAACTTGATGTGAAAAATGCATTCTTAAATGGTTGGATAAGTGAAGAGGTATACATGTCACAACCACCAGGTTTTGAAAACCCTAATCATCCATCTTATGTTTGCAGACTTAAAAAAGCATTCTGTGGATTGAAACAAGCTCCTAGAGCTTGGAATTACAGGTTGGTTACATATCTTCAAGATGAAGGGTTCAAAGCTAGCAGCTCAAATCCTTCTCTATTAATCAAAAGGGATCACAATGAGGTTATCTATCTATGTGTATATGTAGATGAGATTATTGTGATAGGTGATGATCTAAATGACATTCAAAGGATCAAGAGACACATGCAAGAGGAGTTCAAAATCAATGACCTAGGTGAGCTCACATATTTCCTAGGTATGCAGGTGATATACACAAATGAAGGAATGTATTTGACGCAGAGAAGATACATTCAGGATCTTCTTCTCAAGTTCAAAATGGAGAACACTAAACCTGCAGGTACACCTTTGGAGATGAATCATAAACTAAGTGTTTATGAAGGTGAGAAAATTGAAGACATTAAAGAGTATCAAAGCCTGGTAGGTAGCTTGATATATGCTACTCATACAAGGGCAGGCATCTCATATAGTGTGGGAGTGCTTAGTCAGTTCATGCACTCACTGAGAAGACCACACATGGATGCGGCTAAGAGAGTACTTAAGTATCTCAAAGGTACAATCAACGAAGGTATATTCTATCCTTACTCTTCAGATTTGGATATCAAAATCTACTCAGATGTAGATTGGGCAGGAGCTAAGGATCATAGAAAAAGTACATTTGGTTACTTAGCATTTGCAGGTTCGAAGCTAGTGTCATGGAGTTCCAAGAAGCAAGCAAAAGTTGCTTTATCCTCAACTGAAGCAGAGTAGAGAGGCTTGACCATAGCAACTCAAGAGGCAATATGGTTAAAAGCATTGTATACAGATTTGGGACTTGTGAGTTTCAAACCTCACATATTTGGAGATAATGTAAGTTCCATGCAGCTAGTGGCAAATCCTGTTTTCCATGCGAGAACCAAGCACATAGAAGTCCATTACCACTTCATGAGGGAGAAGATCATGGCAAAGGAGATGGACATTTCTTTTGTTCCAACTGAAAAGCAAGTAGCAGATATGATGACGAAGGCACTTGATGGAATAAAGCTTTGTAGATTCAAAGCTATGGCAGGTATTCAACCTATTAGAGAATGAAGACTAAAGCATACTTTAGCTTGAGGGGGAGCTGTTGGAACATCAAGCTTACACTATGCTTGAGGTGGATTTGATCTACATCAAAGGCTATAGCTCGAAAGAATATCCATTGGAGAGTTTTTTTTCTTATGCTCATTTATTGTATTTTTTTGAGAGAGTTTTGATGGTTCATTTACCATTGTAAAAGCCTTGAGCTTTACAGATGTAAAGGTTGAAAGATAAAGCCCAAATCCCACGAATTAGTGGTAGTTGAAGTTGCATTCAATCAAGCAATCAAATCACCTAAAAGTAGATCAAACTAGATCTTCACGTTTCCTAGATTGTAGGAAAATGAATTGATTCCCTCCAACAACCATTCCCACATTCATTTGAATTCAAAATTTACTTGTAGAAGTCGTGGAACACTCCTAGAGTCTATATAAAGACTTGAAATCACTTGTACATTACATGGAAACAATATACATACACTTGTGACCATCATTGTCTTGCTCCTTCAATTCTCTGCATCATCTTTTTCGCTACCAGTAATCTTGCAGAGGCTGCTGCTCTCTCTCCAGAGCGTCAAATTGTGTGCAGGATAGCTCATTGGAAAGGTATTAGTGTCTAGTTTATTCATAGACATTTTCATAGCATTTAAATCAATAGACTGGAAGAAATTTGAGTTTTTCTGTCTCGGGGTCAATCTCTACGTATTCCTGAAAAATAGGAAGTACCACCAGTGAATGTCTCATTCATTCCTATAGCATATTTTGCTTATTCCTTATAATTTTGTGCATTCTATACACTCAACCCTATGTGTATCACTCCCATAAAAGGATTTTTTGTAATTGTAATCATGCTGGTCGCTATGGGCATTTGAAGTTCATTGTCTCTTCCATAGATAATAAGTTTTTTGAGCTAGTGGACCCGCAAACCTATCTGTTTTGTATGGAATCATTCTCCTTGATGCTCCAAAGTACATAGTGCATTTCTTTGCACGTATCACATGCCTATAAGGTCTATTTGAGTTTCCATAAGCTCAAGGGCTGGTCTTGTGCCGGTTGGCTAGACCAAGCTTTGTCGCTTCGAAACACACTTTTCTACCTTCTACAAGCTTCTCCAAGTTTCTTTCAGTGGTATCAAAGCTACATCAAGATGGGTGACGATTTTCCCTCAATGATTGAGAAGCTTGATCGACACAACTATGCGGCTTGGCTAATCGGAATCGAGGCATATTTGCAAGGTAGAAATCTTTATGGAATTGTAGGAGGTGATGAAGCTATGCCTATTCCAAGATCCAAAAGAGGACCTACACAAGAGGAGACAGATAAGCTCACATTTTGGGGTGCAAGGGATGCTCAAGCAAGGTCGTACATACTAATTTCTATCTCTGAATTTCCATTACCACATATTAGAGGATGCAAGACATCTCAAGAGACTTGGGATGCCCTCAAGAATTTCTTTTCTGCTAGTACCAAAGCAAGAAAGTATCATGTTTGGAACGAGTTCATTCAAATGAAGAAGACACCTAAACAAACCATCACATAGTTTGTTACTGAGGTCAAGGAGGTTGCGGATCAGTAGAAGAGGTCATCATGAGGCGAATTTTGAATGGCATTCGTAGTGATAAGCAATGGCAATCCTTCACGACGGCTTATGATCTCATCATGGATGTGAAAACTCCTGACTTCAACATCTTTCTTGGACAACTCTTCAATAAAAAAGCCAACAATAGCATAAAAGAAGGTAACTCTTGTCATGGTAATTCAACTAGTGCTCTATATGAAGATAAGAAGGATAAGAAGCAGAAAGGCAAGAAGAAGGAAGAAGATGAAGAAGAGACCTCGCAAGCCAACTTTGCAAGCAAGAGCAAGTGGAAAGGGAAGAAGAAACGACCAAAGCAAGACAAAGCCAAAGGTTAGAATGTTCAACCTTGTGCCATATACGATAAGACCAACCACACCACTCAGAATTGCTCGTTCAATGGAAAGACACAGAAAGGAAGTGGAAGAGGTGGATATGGCATCAATGGAGGCAAAGGGGACACAACTTCAACAATAACAATAGAAGCTATAATAGAAGGGACGACAACAATTATTTAGAAGATCAACCACATGAAGGCTCATTGCTTCTTATGAATCTAAGCCATAAAGAATGTAAAAAAGATGATCATTTGCTCTACGTAGATTCAGGATGTTCGAATCATGTTGCAGGCAACATTGCTCTTCTATCTGATTCGGAAAGTTCCAATCATAGACATGAAGTGCAAACAGGGGATGACACAAAGCATAATGTGGAGAAGATTGGTAATGTCAAAGCCTCCAATGGCAAGAAAAACATTCTAAGTAAGGTTCTCTATGTACCCACTATCACGAAAAACCTAATAAGTGTAGGCCAAATAGTTGAAAAAGGCTTGCAAGTTAGGTTCACCCAACATGGAGCTTTTGTGGAAGATCCATGTCAAGGATTCAAAAAGATAGCCAAAGGTGAGAAGCATGGTAGGCTCTTTACTTTTGAAGTAGGAGAAACTAGGAACATAGCTCTATTCAACTTTGGGTCTCAAACCCTAAGTGAGCTTGAAGTGTGGCATAAGAGACTTGCTCATGTGAATGAAAGAACCTTGAAGGATATATGAAGGGATCAAAGTGTTCTAGGACTGTCGAACATATCAAACCAACACATGATCAACATGTGTGATGCATGTTAGATTGGGAAGACACAAAGACAACCATTCAACCACAAAGGCTACATCCACAACAACTTATTGGACCTAGTACATACAGATGTATGGAGACCAAGTCAAGAACCTTCATTGGCAGGATCAAGGTATTATGTCTCATTTATTGACGACCATAGTAGATGGACTGTTCTATACTTTATCAAGAGTAAGAATGAAGTGTTTGATTGCTTCAAGAGGTATCTTGCACATGTGGAGAATCATATAGGTAGATCACTAAAGAAGCTCAGATCTGATGGAGGGGGAGAATACTTCTCGAAAGAGTTTGATGAGTTCTTGAAGGACAAAGGTATCAAAAGGGAAGTGACTACTAGGTACTCTCCTCAACTAAATGGAATTGCAGAGAGGAGAAACAAGACACTAATTGGATTAGCCCGAACAATGGTTGAAGAGAAGAAGTTGCCACATTATCTATGGGTAGAAGCTATTTCAACTACTGTGTACCTTGTCAATAGACTACCATCCAAATCACTTCAAGGTATGACTCCTTATGAAGCATGGCATGGAAGAAAACCTAGTCTTGGACATTGCAAGGTTTTTGGTTGTCTAGAATATGTTCATGTACCAGCACAAATAAGAGGTAAGCTAGATGAAAGGGCAACAAAGGCAGTGTTTATTGGATATAATTCAACTCAGATGGGTTACATGTTCTTCAATCCTTCAACCAAGCAATTCACTACAAGTAGAGATGTTGTGTTTGAAGAACATAGATCTTGGTATGATGAAGACAAACAAAAGGTAACACTACCATATGATCTTGATTCTGACTCTCATCAATAAGGAAGCAAGCATGATACACAGGTCCAAGATCTAAGAAGTGATACAAACGATGAACAAGATGAAAGGGAAAATGATTACAAGCTATGGAAGTCAAGAGGCAAAGCAAAGATGCAAGATGTTGGAGAACGCTCCAAACAAGTACCTAGAAGATCAGCAAGAGAGAAGAAACAACCAGAAAGGTATGGATATGATTCCACATTTGTTACGAAGCATTCAATATACTTGGCAAAAGACTCTATTTCAGAGGAACCCTCAAACTATGAAGAGGCAAAGGGAAACCCTAATTGGGAAAAGGGCATGAAAGAAGAGATAGATGCATTGAAGGAAATGGACACTTGGGATTTGGTTCCAATATCACCGAATCAAAAGGTAATTGGTTGCAGATGGGTATATAAAGTTAAAAGAAACTCAGATGGATCAGTTTGCATGTACAAGGGAAGATTAGTTGCCAAAGGAGGCTCACAAAATCATGGTATAGACTATGGGGAAACATTCTCACTAGTTGCAAAGATGACTACAATCAGGACATTGATAAGTGTAGCTGCTACAAGGAATTGGAGACTCCTCCAACTTGATGTGAAAAATGCATGCTTAAATGGTTGGATAAGTGAAGAGGTATACATGTCACAACCACCAGGTTTTGAAAACCCTAATCATCCATCTTATGTTCGTAGACTTAAGAAAGCATTGTATGGATTGAAACAAGCTCCTAGATCTTGGAATTATAGGTTGGTTACATATCTTCAAGATCAAGGGTTCAGAGCTAGCAGTTCAGATCCTTCTTTATTCATCAAAAGGGATCACAATGAGGTTATCTATCTATGTGTATATGTAGATGATATTATTGTGATAGGTGATGATCTAAATGACATTCAAAAGATCAAGAGACACATGCAAGAGGAGTTCAAAATGAATGACCTAGGTGAGCTCACATATTTCCTAGGTATGCAGGTGATATACATAGATGAAGGAATGTATTTGACTCAAAGAAGATACATTCAGGATCTTCTTCTCAAGTTCAAAATGGAGAACACTAAACCTACAGGTACACCTTTGGAGATGAATCATAAACTAAGTGTTTATGAAGGTGAGAAAATTGAAGACATTAAAGAGTATCAAAGCTTGGTAGGTAGTTTGATATATGCTACTGATACAAGGGCACACATGTCATATAGTGTGGGAGTGCTTAGTCAGTTCATGCACTCATCGAGAAGATCACACATGGATGCGGCTAAGAGAGTACTTAAGTATCTCAAAGGTACAATCAACGAAGGTATATTCTATCCTTACTCTTCAGATTTGGATATCAAAATCTACTCAGATGTAGATTGGGCAGGAGCTAAGGATGATAGAAAAAGTACATTTGGTTACTTAGCATTTGCAGGTTCGAAGCTAGTGTCATGGAGTTCCAAGAAGAAACCAACACTTGCTTTATCCTCAACTGAAGCAATGTACAGAGGCTTGACCATACCAACTCAAGAGGCAATATGGTTAAAAGCATTGTATATAGATTTGGGACTTGTGAGTTCCAAACCTCACATATTTGGATTATAATGTAAGTTCCATGCATCTAGCGGAAAATCCTATTTTCCATGCGAGAACCAAGCACATAGAATTCCATTACCACTTCATCAGGGAGAAGCTCATGGCAAAGGAGATTGACATTTCTTTTGTTCCAACTGAAAAGCAAGTAGCAGATATGATGACGAAGGCACTTGATGGAATAAAGCTTTGTAGATTCAAAGCTATGGCAAGTATTCAACCTATTAGAGAATGAAGACTCAAGCATACTTTACCTTGAGGGGGAGTTGTTGGAACATCAAGCTTACACTATGCTTGAGGTGGATTTGATGTACATCAAAGGCTATAACGTCGAAAGAATATCCATTGGAGAGTTCTTTTTCTTATGCTCATTTATTGTATTTTTTTGAGAGATTTTTGATGGTTCATTTACCGTTGTAAAATCCTCGAGCTTTACACATGTAAAGGTAGAGAGATAAAGCCCAAATCCCAAGAATTTGTGGTCGTTGAAGTTGTCACGAGGAAGGAGATAAGGAAGAGAGCTCACACACATGCTCTCACTCTCAAGGAGAAGCATACACATAGATTGAGGCAAGGAAGAATGATCTTCTTCTTCTTCTTCTATTACATAAAAGGAATGTACAAGAATGACCTAAACACAAGAATACAACAAGTGCAATATATAAAGATCAGTACATAAGGAAAAACCTAATGTCTGCGAATGAATGAGCTGGCAAGAAACAAATGTGCCATCACTCTCGGTAGATAAATCTAATAATGCTCAATGAAGTATCCCTGGCATATACCGGTGTGACCACTATACATGTCAGAGAAACGAAAAACTGGTACGTGTCATCCTGGATCATCACATGTTGAGCTTGATATCTCAACACTCCCCCTCAAGCTCAACGTCATATCCTGTAATCCAAGCATCTCCCGAAACTTCTTCAACTTCTCAACTCCAAGTGCTTTGGTGAAAATATCAGCAACTTGCTCATCTGTTCTCACATAAACAAGATCAATATCACTTGCTAATACCTTGTCTCTGATGAAGTGATAATGTACCTCGATATGCTTTGTTCTAGCATGGAACACAGGGTTCCATGCTAGCTGTATGCTCCTAAGATTATCACAATAGATAGTGATAGGGTTTTGCACTTCCACACCTAAATTTGCAAGTAACATCTCCAGCCATGATGCCTCACATGCTGCCATTGCAACACCTCTATACTCAGCCTGTGTACTCGACAAAGCAACAGTGGGTTGCTTCTTACTGCTCCATGTAATAGCTGCACCTCCAAGTGAGAAAGAAAGCCACTAGTAGATCTTCTATCTGGAGTACTACCAACCCAATCTTTATCGGTGTATCCATGAACCTGCAAATCTACAGTAGCTTCATAAAACAATGCATAATCCAAAGTAGCACTCACATAACGTAGAATGCACCTCAAAGCATCCAAATGTGGCTTCTTGGGAACTTGCATAAATTGACTTTCAAGTCTAACAATATAGTTTAAATCAGGCCTTGTAATTGTGAGATATATAAGACTTCCCACAATTTTCCTATACATAGTAGCATTTTCCAATGCTTCACCTGATGTAGTATGCAACTTCAAATTCTGATTTAATGGCATAGAAATTGGCTTACAACCAGCCATACCATACTTTTGCAGCATATTCAAGGCATATTGCCTTTTCGACATCCATATACCTGTTTCTGTATGTATAAACTCAATGCCCAAGAAATAGCACAACACACCAAGATCTTTCATGTCAAATTCCTGCATAAGAAGTTGCTTTACCTCTTTGATGATTTCTTCATTATCGCCACCTGCAATCAAGTCATCAACATAAATGGCCATAATCGTGATGCCATCATCAACCTTCCTTGCATATAGTGAATGATCTGCGTCACACATAGAAAATCCAATGCTGGTTAAGTAATCAGCAATCCTTGCATGCCATGCACGCGGATCCTGCTTCAGCCCATACAAAGCCTTTTGCAACATGCAAACATATTCTGGATGCTTTGAATCTTCATATCCTTGTGGCTGGTCCATATATACTTCTTCTTGTAACTCACCATGTAGGAAAGCATTCTTCACATCCATATGATGCAAAGTCCATCCTTTTGCTGTAGCTAATGCAACAAGTGTCCTAACCGTAGACATTTTAGCTACAGGGCTGAATGTTTCCTCATAATCAATGCCATATGTCTGTGCATATCCTTTAGCTACCAATTGTGCTTTATACCTACTTATGCTACCATCAGCATTATGCTTTACCTTGTAAACCCATTTACAACCTATGGGTTTCTTTCCTTGTGGCAATGAAACGAGCTTCCATGTATCATTTCCATAAAGTGCAGCCATCTCCTCATCCATAGATTTTTTCCAATCTGCAATTCCAATTGCATCTTCAAAGCAAGAAGGTTCGGCATCTTGTATTACCTTTGGCATGTAGGCATAATGACGAGCCATGTAACTATCATATGTCAATCGTTGCACTGAATTCCTCATCCTCCTAGATCTTCTTGGTCCTGGGTCACTTCTCCTTGTATCATCTGCATGTGCCCTTCTTACTCCTGGAGTCTTCACAAAAGGCAATCCAAGTTCCTCATCAAGACTCTTTTCTGAACCGCTTGAGTCTCCATCAATGTCTTCAAAACCTGCACATGTTTTATGACCAGCAGAAAGCTTTTCTTTACCTTTCTTGGATGTATTTGATGAATTTGCTGGACTGAAATTTCCATGTAATATTCCACTCCATGGATTTGAGTTGGAACTATTGCTTGGTGATGCATCCGATTCACTGGCATATTCTTCTCAGCCATTAAGGCTCTTGCTTTTTCTGCAATATGTCTATTTTTATGTTCACCAACGCCATTCTCTTGTGGTGTGTATCTGCATGAAAACTGATGCCGAATTCCATGATTTTTTAGAAAACTGCTGATCTCATTTGACATGTACTCACCTCCTCCATCAGATCTTAATGTCTGAATGTACTTCCCTATCTGCTTTTCCACCATAACTTTAAAATTCTGGAATTGAGTGAACACCTTGCTCTTCTCTTTCATGAAATATACCCATACTTTGCGTGTATGGTCATCAATGAAAGTAACATAAAACTTGCAACCACCCATAGATGTCTTTGTTGGACCCCAAACATCTGTATGTACTACTTCTAGTACCTTCTCACTAACATGCTTGTCATGTGGAAATGATGCTCTTGACTGTTTACCAAATTGACATGCTGCACATACCTTTTGTATTTCTGCAACTTTGAAATTTGGTAGTCCATGGATAATCTCCTTTGATTGCATCAGTTTTAGCCTTTGCAAGTTTGCATGTCCAATCCGTTTATGCCATATCTCTATATCTGCAATAACTCCTCCACCTTTTGCAAACATGGCTGCATTCATTTTAGGAATCTTCACATTTAAGGTGAACATCCTACCCACTTTGTTTCCTTTGGCAACCAATCGTCCATCCTGCTTGTACTCTTCTACATTTAATCCATCAGCATTGAACCTTACTTGTAATCCCTGGTCAACCATTTGTCCAACGGAAACTAGATTCTTTATTATATTTGGAACATGCAACACATCAGAAAGATGTTTTACCTTCCCGTCCTCCATAGACAATGCTATGTTTCCTGTATGCTCAATAGGATGCGATGTATCATCACCTGTTTCAACATATCCAAGAACTGGCATTTTCTACAAACTACTAAACCATTCAGCATGACTGGTCATGTGATTTGAAGCACCCGAATCTACATATCAGACATTATCATTCGATTTTGAAACACAAGCAGCCATCGTATTCATCATGTGATGTTGAACCATAACCAACTTCTTAGAATCATCTGCACTTGTGGATGCATAGTTGTTTTTCTACCTTCTGTTATTTTGATTCTTCAACCTGCAATCACATTCAAAGTGTCTAGTTTTACCACAGTTCCAACATCCTTTACTATCATTACCTGAATCATTTTTTTGGAAATTTCTGCGACCTCTTTGGCTCCCCCTGCCTCGAAACTGTCCTCTTCCTCCTACATGATTCTGTTGTTGACCTTGGTCTTAGTTACTATTTTCTCTTCCAAAACCTCTACCTCTGCCTCTTCCTCTGCCAGAGTAAAATACCTGCTCAGAACTGGGCTTTCCTTGGGAGTTTGAAATCCTCACCAAGATTCTTTTCTTCAATAATCAGCATAGATACCAGATTAGCAAAATTCGGAATATTTTCCCTGGTCTGTATGGAAGTTCTGAATTGCTTATATGCAGCTCATAAACCATGAAGGCACACTTCCACCTTATCATCATCATCTACATTCATGCCAATAGATGCAAGTGACTCACATATGCTTTTGATTTTTAGAGTGTAGTCACTTACCAACATGCTCTTCTTTTCCAATGTATGCAGCTCCTTCTTGAGTTGCAATTCCGTGCCTTTGTATTAGTCTCATACAAAGTGACCAAATTGTTCCGAGCCTCTTTTGGAGACTTGGCATCCTGTATGTGTCCAATCATGCTATCTTGTATGCTAACAGAGAGCCAATACATTACCTTTCGTGCTCCTTGATTCCATTCCTCATATGCTCTTAGCTGCTCTGCAGTCCGATTCCTTTCTGGTAATTGCGGAGCATTTTCATTCTCTCCTTCGATGTACTTCCAATAGCCTTTTCCCATTAGGAAATTCGTCATTCTGAATCTTCAAGCATGGAAGTTGTTCTTGTCCAGCTTATCGCTCATAAGCTGACTCATTCCATCTACATTTGCCATTTTTTTGCAACAATTCACAACACTGCAAAACACTACAAGCAGCACTTCTGCTTGAACACTGTCGCACTATGATGTGACAGTTCGATCTCAAAAAAACACAGTTTTCATGTATCAATAGTACACAGAATCGCTTGAAATTCTGGATCTGGAATATATGAGTGTCGTCGAACACAATGCAAGTTACAGCTTCTGTGGGCCCCACTTTGCGGGCTCGAAACATCTTCTGACCTGGTTTTTCTGTGGGCCCCACTTTGCAGGCTTGAAACAGAGGTTGAGATGGCTCCGAAACTTTGATATGACAAAAACAAGTGACCCTAAAGGGATAATTCCCAAAAATATTTTGAGACCTTCTACCTTCACGCTGATTTTCGTAGCAAACGGAGGCTGTTTGTGAAATCACGTTTTCTCCACGCCTTGATATGTAGTCTTCACCGTCGCCTTCTCCACGAGCTCTCTACAGCCACACTGGCTCTGATACCATGTCACAAGGAAGGAGATAAGGAAGAGAGCTCACACACACACTCTCACTCTCAAAGAGAAGCACACACAGAGATTAATGCAAGGAAGAATGATCTTCTTCTTCTTCTTCTTCTATTACATAAAAGGAATGTACAAGAATGACCTAAAAACAAGAATACAACAAGTGAAATATATAAAGATCAATACATAAGGAAAAACCTAATGTCCGCAAATGAGTGAGCTGGAAAGAAACAAATGTGCCATCACTCTCGGTAGATAAATCTAATAAAGCTCAATGAAGTATCCCTGACATATACCCATCACATGTTGAGCTTGATATCTCAACAGAAGTTGCATTCAATCAAGCAATCAAATCACCTAAAAGTAGATCAAACTAGATCTTCACTTTTCCTAGATTGTAGGAAAGTGAATTGATTCCCTCCAACAACCATTTCCACCTTCATTTGAATTCAAACTTCACTTGTAGAAGTCATGGAACACTCCTAGAGTCTATATAAAGGCTTGAAATCACTTGTACATTACATGCAAGCAATATACATACACTTGTGACCATCATCGAGAAATTGAAGGGTCCTTACTTGGTCCCCATACATCTGTATGAACAAGCTCCAAGTAGTCCTCATCTATGTAGCCTTTCTTTGAGAAGGGTAACCTGTGTGATTTTCCAAACTGACAAGCACCACATTTACAGATCATGTGTTTCTTGGATACATTAGGTATCCCAAGCACGCATTGATCTCTACATATTTGCTTTAAGGTTCTCTCACCAATATGCCCTAATCTTTTATGCCAAATCTCAAGCTCTGACAATGTTTGATCTTTGTAGTTATAAAGTGCAATATTCTTTGTATCTTCAAGTTCAAATGTAAATATTCTACCTGTCTTTTCTCCTTTGGAAATTCTTTTGAATCCATGTTGGGGATCCTCCACAAATGCTCCATATTTGTTGAACCTAACCTGCAAACCCTTTTCCACAATCTGTCCAACACTCATCAACTTCTTGGTAATTGTAGGTACACATAGAATCCTGCTCAACATATTTCTATTTCCATCAGAGGTTTTAACATTTCCTACCTTGACCACTGAATGCTTGGTGTCATCACCTGTTTGTACTTGGTGCTTTCCCTTAGGTTCCTCAAGGTGAGAGAGAAGAGCCACATTGCCTGCCACATGGTTTGAACATTCTGAGTCAATGTAGAAGAGATGTTCATCATTCATACCTTGCTTTGAGGTCATGTTCATAAATAGAAGGGAATCCTCTTGTTCCTCTGTGTAATTGTTGTAGTCTTTCCTTGATTTGTAGCCTCCTTGGTAGTTGTTGTATCCTTGATGATGGTTGAACCTTCCTCTTGATTGTGTGTAGCCACCTCTTTGGAAACCTCTACCTCTTTGATTCTTGAAGTTCCTATAACACTCATCTGTGGTGTGATTTGATAAACCACAAATATTACATGGGAAAGAGTTGAAAGGTCTCCCCCTACCTTGCTTACCTCCTCTGCCTCTACCTCTTGGGTTTCCACCTCTCGGTGCATAGTTAGCGTGAGAGGTTGTACCTTCATCCTCAATTATTTTGCTTTTCCCTTTCTCTTTAGACTTGCCTTTATCTGTGTATAGAGCAGAAGAGTTATTACCTCTTGATGAATTTCCATTTTTGTTGAGCTTGGCTTCATGGGTGAAGAGTTGTCCCATGAGTGTGGTAAGATCTGGAATCTGCATGTTCATGTACAAGTCCATAGAAGTTGTGAAGCTCTCCCATTTGTCATCTGCCTTAATACCATTGATTAGTTGTCTCACAATCTGCTCCTCTTCAATCTCCTTTCCTATGCTTTCTAATTGGTTAGCCACATTGAGATGCCTTGCTTGGGTTGCTTTCTTTGAGTGGTAAACTCAATCCACAATTGGTTCTTCCTAGCCCTTGTGTTGGAAGAAAAATATGATGACAATGTATCCCAAGTCTCTTGGGATGTCTTACAATTCCTAGTGTGTGGAAGAAGGAAATCAGAAATAGAGTTAAGTAAGTATGACATTTTGTCCTTTGCTTCTCAAAATGGGCATCTCCTCATCTCTTGCTATGT
Source organism: Ceratopteris richardii (assembly GCA_020310875.1). NCBI lineage: Eukaryota > Viridiplantae > Streptophyta > Polypodiopsida > Polypodiales > Pteridaceae > Ceratopteris > Ceratopteris richardii. The sequence goes on from CM035431.1 coordinate 148,899,655, forward strand.
ATCCATAAAGACTCCTTCCTTGCAAGTATGTCTTCATCCTCAAGGACCATGATTGGGAGTTTTTCATGTCCAATTTATCAATGAAAGAAGGAAAACCATCTCCCATTTTACCTTAGCTTTGCTCTGATACCACTGTTGGGAAAGATGGATGGACACTCCAAGAAATGAGTTGGTACTGCAAATCCGTGCTTTGTACCAACCCTCTTTCACTTCAGATTTGAGTTTTAGTCCCTTTTAGCTTTCCAATGACTCAAAATAAGTGCCTATTTACTTTGAAGATGATCCATGTAATGATTGATCCAAAACAGATAACTTCACAATTCACAAATCATCAAAAACCTTCTATTTTGGTTCACACATCTGTTGCTTGTTGAGTTCTGTGCTCCCAACACAGTAGAAATTAGAAAGATTCCTTATGGATATATCTAGTTAGTTTAAAGAGCTAATGATTCCAAGTGGAATCACTTAAATTGATTGAATAAACACAGAGAAATCAATTTAGTAAGTGGAGCATTACCGTCGATTTTTTAGGACCTCTAGAGAGAATGACCAGTGACCACTTCGAGCCGCTTTTCTCCCAATCCACTAAACGGAATGTCTTAAAAATTTGTCAAGATGTAGTAGACTTAGAGTTGAATCCAACGAGCCATAGAACATTAAAACTTGTGGAGTAATTACTGAGATATGAGCAAGACAAGAACACTATTTTGAGTGACAATGATAGAGAGATCAACAGATATAAGCAAGGATCTATTGTATCATATGACAATTTTGTACATGATCATTGGCATGATAATCAATGCCCAATGATAGTGAGAAGTGTAGGCTATGAGGTGAGCCACACACTCTCTACAATGTGATCAACTAAGGCACAAGAATGGAGTGGATATCCCACAAGATTTTACAAGAGGTTTTTATAGATGCTTTCCCAAGTTTGAATTTTGAATTCAAATTTGGCTCTCACCAGAAAAATAATCCCTTAATTTAGGAGATATTCTCTCAATAATGATTCGTAACTATAGATCTTCCAAACTCCATGAGTTTGTAGGCTTTACAAGATTCTTTTAATGTAAATGTTTTTTTTTTTACAAAAGATAAAAGGTAACAATCCATAAGCAATGGTTCTCATGGGTGTTCAATCATTTGCACATAAAGAGTTCTCATGCCTAGCCAAGTGTGTAGGCTTGGCATTTGCACCAACATTTATGTCATGGGTTGTATAAGCTCATAGACTATGAAAAAGCTATGAATGATTCAGCATGTGTAGTACATGATTCTCACGCTATGCAAGATGCAAAGCTTTGGCATGCACACTTTGGTCATTTGAATTTTGCTACTTTGCTATGCCTGCAAAAATCTGAAATAGTGTCGTCTTTGCCCAAAATTAAGGCATGTGGTAAACATGTATGTGAAGGCTGTAATTTGGGCAAAATGTAGCATTCCTCCTTTCCAAAAGATGGTTTAGTTTGAGCTAGTCAGAAATCGTAGCTTGTTCATAGTGATGTTTGTGGTCCTAGCAGACACCCTCTTTTGGAAACTATCTTTATTTTGTGACTTTCATCCATGATTTTTCCAGGCATGCATGTATATATCCATTGAAGCCAAAGTCCAAAGTGTTTATGTGCTTCAAACAATTTTTGGTTTTGGCTGAAAATCTGTCCGCAATAAAATGGACATCCTCCATTTTGATCGAGGGGGGGGGGGGATATAGGTCTTTGGACTTTAATGCATTTTTGGTTGAACGTGGGATAAAACATCAGTGTATAGTGCCATATACACCTCAATAGAATGGAATTGCTGAATAGAAGAACATGTCACTCATGGAGATGGCGAGGTATATGGTCAAGAGTCAGGCTTTACCACATAGTTTCTAGCTTGAGGCTATTATGTGTGCAACATATGTAATTAACAGGTTTCCCACTAAAGCGCTGCAGTCTATCACTCCATATGAGGATTGGCACGGTTGTAAGCCATCTATTGCTCATTTGCATGTTTTTGGTTGTTTGGCATATGCATTAGTGCTTGAACAACATTGTAGAAAATTAGATGATAAAGCAATAAAATGTATTTTTGTTGGGTTACAGTTTTGAAAGTAAAGGCTATCGTCTGTATCATCCACAAACTAAATGCATTTTTATTAGCCATGATCGTGATGTTGTTTTTGTGGAAGATGCTATTCAACCATTACTTTCATGTACTAAGGAGACATCTCTTAGCTCCAAAGACATGTATGATACTTTGCTGTCTCTTTTTACAGGTGGATAGTCTAGTGCTAGTCCTAATGAAGAAACTTCTCGGCCTCTGCAAGTTTCATGCGATGATGCAAATCATTCCATTTTTTATGTAGATTTACATGATGCACTTGTTAATGAGAGAGCTGATATTGAGGAGGCAAAAAGTATGCCAAAGTGGGTGGTGTAGACTTTGCGTGATAGTAAATTAGATGCACCTTTATCATAACGTACTTATATAGGCTCTCGTGGTGCCTCTTTTGCATCAGATTGCTATGGTATGGTTGCGTCTAGTCTTTGTGATGAGAATGAGCTGCTTTCATCTAATGAAGCACAAAAATTGGATGGCTGCTATGCAATCTGAATATGATTCTATAATGAAGAATGGTACCTGGTCCTTATGGGACTTGCCTCCTGGCAAGAAGGCCATTGGCACTAAGTGGGTTTACAAGCTGAAGTGTAAACCTGATGGAACAATTGATAAGTATAAAGCTAGGCTTGTTGCAAATGGTTATGCGCAGGAAAGAGGCATTGATTTTGATAAGACCTTTGCACCTACATGTCATATAAATACTATTCATAGCATTTGTACACTTGCAGCCCATCATGGTTGGAATGTACATAATTTGGACATTAAAATTGCATTTCTAAATGGTGACTTGCATGAAGAAGTGTATGTTTTTCAGCCCCGTGGCTTTGTCCAAAAAGGTTAAGAAAAATAGGTTTGCAAGTTAAATAAGGCATTATATGTTTAAAGCAAGCACCACGTGCTTGGTGTCATGTGTGAGGATGGATTTTTACTTGATGAAGATGAAGTGGTGATGCGGAAACTTTGCATTACACAAGCCAAATGAACTCTAGAGTAGTGGGCCCTTTTAGCTTGCCAAAAGATGTATTGGACACCCTATGTACCTTGGAAGATCACTCTCAAAAAGTTGAATCAAAACAAACAAGTTTGATTGAGAGTCAACATGAAGAAACTTTCTATTTTGGTCATGTAGACTTCAGTATTTCACTCAGTGCTCATTCTCTGATTATAATTGACCAGAGAAATTTTAGATGAATCTAATTAAGAAGCAGCACAACCTATTGGGAGCTATTCCATAAAAAATGATTGATCATACTAAGAGAAATACGTTTAGCAAGACAGGTATGTAATCTCGACTTTTTAGGAAGTAGAAGATGCACAGATAAAGGAAACTTCTAATGAATATATCTCACGATTATGAACTCCAAATGCAAAGAAACATTGGGAGTATATAGTAGACTTAGAGAGCTACATTACCAAGTTAAACCACTAAAAATAATACAACATGCTCAGAGAAATTATCTCTGCAATCTGACTGAAAAACTGAGAAGTATGATAGTGAAGAGTACACTCACATAGGCATGAAGATATGATCACAAATGATCATGAATTCAAATGTATACTAAATGGAAAAACAATGAACTTACTGGTACATGTGTGTTCCTTGAGATCACACTCTGATATGGCAAGAAGCTTAGCTAATGAGTGTGTAAAACCCGCAACTAAATCATGTGTATATATAGCGATGATTGGAGCCAAGATTTGAATTTGAATCTTGCTCACCTAAACCACTTGTCCAAATTCTTAGTGATTGATTCTCAACTAACTCAATCATGATTTTTTGGCTTTTCTTCCCCTTCTCATCAAGTGGATTCAACCACTTTTGATTCCTTCACTTTTATATTAAGTAAATACTCAAAGAGTTACAAGGGTGAGTTCATAAGTGAAATCTTCAAAGCTTTAGCATTTTCTTCAATTATAGCATACGTTTTTATGAAATTTGAAGACTCAAGCCTTTACTTACACTTGCCATGAACTTGTTCCAATAGGTCCCCCTCAAGTCAAGTAAGCCTGAGTCCTTCAATCTTCCAAGCTTACCTGCAAACCAATCATACCTTTGAATTTATTGAGTTTTGTGCCATATAATGCTTTGGTTAAAATGTCTCCACATTGTTGATGAGTTGACACATATGATAGCTGAATTTCTTTGCCCACAATCTTCTCTCTTAAATAGTGGTAATGTACTTATGTTTAGTCCTTGCATGAAAAATTGGATTGGCAGCCAAGTGAATGGAACTCATGTTGTCACCAAAATCACTTGGAGTTCCAATCTCCAATCCAAGATTTGAGAATAGTGTCTTCATCCACATTGCTTCTTGAGTAGCTATAGCAAGACCTCTATATTCAGCTTCTGTGGAAGAGAGAGCAACTGTGGGTTGCTTCCTACATGACCATGAGACAAGTTTTGACCCTGAAAAAGTAAGGTATCCTGAGGTGCTTCTTCTGTTTTCCTTGGAACCATCCCAATGTGCATAAGAGAACAACTTTAGACTTAAATCAGGTACATAAGGGTAATATAATCCTTCATTCATGGTCCCTTTGAGATATCTGAGTATTCTCTTGGCAGCATCCATGTGAGGTTTCCTAGGTGTGTGCATGAATTGACTTAGCACACTCACACTATAACATATATCTACCCTTGTCAATGTAGCATAGTTCAAAATACCCACAAGACTTTGATAACTTGTGATATCTTCTATGAGTTCACCTTCATGTGAGCTCAATTTATGATTAACCTCCATTGGAGTACCTACAATCCTACAATCTTGCATCTTGTACTTTGTCAACAAGTCTTCAATGTATTTTCTTTGTGTAAGGAATAGACCGTGATCTCTGTATACTACTTCCAATCCTAGGAAGTATGTGAGTGAACCCAAGTCACTTATCTTGAACTCTTCTTGCATCTACGCCTTGATCTTCTTTATCCCATCTGCCTCATTTCCTGTAAGTATAGTATCATCCACATACACACACAAATAGATGACTTTAGAATTACTCTTTTTGATGAAAAGTGATGGATTTGCCTTGCTAGGTTGAAATCCTTTATCTTGCAAGAATGAAACAAGCCTATGATTCCAAGCCATTGGGGCTTGTTTGAGTCCATATAGAGATTTATTAAGCTTACACACATAATCAGGATGTACTTGATTCTCAAAACCAGGTGGTTTTGCCATATACACCTCTTCTGTTATCCATCCATTAAGAAATGCATTTTTTACATCCAATTGAAGTATCTTCCAATTCTTGGAAGAAGATATAATAAGTAGGACTCTAATTGTATGCATCTTTGCCACAAGAGGGAAGGTCTCCTCATAATGAATTCCCTGAGTTTGTGCAAAGTCTTGGTGGTTGTGCGATATACACCTCTTCTGTTATCCATCCATTAAGAAATGCTTTTTTTACATCCAATTGAAGTATCTTCCAATTCTTGGAAGAAGATATACTAAGTGGGACTCTAATTGTATGCATCTTTGCCATAGGAGGGAAGGTCTCCTCATAATGAATTGCCTAAGTTGTGCAAAACCTTTTGCCACAAGCCTTGCCTTATACTTGTTAATGGAGCCATCTGAGTTCTTGTTCAATTTGTAGATCCATCTTGAGCCTATCACTTTCATTGATGAAGACTTGGGAACTAATTCCCAGTTGTTATTTTCCTTAAGAGCTTCAATTTCTTCTTCCATTTCATGCCTCCACTCTGATTTCTTCTTTGCTTCCTCAAATGTTGAGGCTTCCTCTTGATTTATGTCCTGTGCTAGATAGATTGAATGTTTAGTAACTAGAGAGGTATCAAATCCATACCTCTTTGGTTTTCTTTTCTCCCTCATTGACCTTCTTAGTCCATGATGTGGTGATTCTGCCTCTTCTCCAAGTTCCTACACTTTAGCTTTACCTTTAAACTTCCACATTTTGAGTTTTTCAATCTGAGTTGCTTCATCATCTTCTGAGGTATCCTGTCCTTCAATTTTAGAAGGGTTATCCTTGAAAACCTTTGGAAAATCTTCTTCAAGATCATAAGGTAATTTGATCTTACTGCATGAGTCTTCATACTAAGAACTATTCTCATGAAATACTACATCTCTACGCACCATGAATCCTTTGGTTGTTGGGTTGTATAGCTTGCAACCTTTTTGGTTGTTGTCATATCCAAGGAACTCACATATTTTAGCTTTTGGATCCATCTTTCCTCTAACCTGTGAAGGAACATGAGCATAAGCAATACATCCAAAAATCTTACAATGATTTAAGATTGGTATTCTTCCATTCGAAGACTCATATGGTGTCATGCCATCAAGTGATTTTGAAGGTAATGTGTTAATCAAATAAGTGGCTGTGGATATATTCTCTTTTGATTCCCCTCTCTTGAAGAAAGGAGTCAAATTCATGGGAGAAGTACTCTCCCCCTCCATATGACCTTAGCCTTTTTAGTGTTTTACCTGTTTGGTTCTCCACAGATCTAAATATCTTTTGAAGCATGAAAAGACTTCATCCTTGTGTTTCATAAAGTATAGTATAGTCTGCCTACTACAATCATCAATGAAGGAGACATACTACCTTGATCCAAATATTGAAGCATCGTTGCTAGGTCCCCATACATCTATATGAACCAAATCCAAGAGATCTCCATGGCATATATCCTTTTTTCATGAATGGTAACCTGTGAGACTTTCCAAATTGACATGCACTACACTTATAAATCATGTGTTGCTTTGACAGATTGGGAGTCCAAGTATACTTTGGTCCCTGCAAATTCACTTTGATGATCTTTCACCAATATGTGCTAACCTTTTGTGCCATACTTCCAATTCTATGAGTGTCTGACTACCATAATTAAAGAGAGCAATGTTCCTAGCGTCTTGTAATTCAAATGTGAATAATCTACCTGTCTTTTCACCCTTTGCAATCCTCTTGAATCCTTGACTTGGATCTTGGGACATAGAATACCTTGCTAAGTAGGTTGATGTTTCCATCAAGTGCTTTTACATTTCCTATCTTCTCCACCAAATGCCTTGTATCATCACTTGTTTGCACTTCATGCTTGTTCCTTGGATCTTCTAAATCTGATAGGAAGGCCACATTTCCTACCACATGATTTGAGCAACCTGAATCTATGTAGAAAACATGCTCATCAGATTTACCTTGTGACATTGTCAGATTTGAGTCTTCTGTGTAATTGTTGTAATATCTTCTCCCTTTGCATCCTCCTTGGTAGGTTGAATAGTCGTAGTTGTTGCGGTTGCCATGGAAACTGTTGAACCTTCCTCTTGAGTAGCCATAACCTCCTTTGTTGTAGCCTTTACCTCTTTGATTCTTGGAATTCCTAAAGCAATTCTCAGTTGTGTGATTAGTTAATCCACAAACAGAACAAGGATTAGAGTCTTGGGGTCTCCCTTTGCCTTGCCTTCCTTCTCTACCTCTACCTCTACCTGCATAGTTAGCTTGGTATCTCCCTGCTTTATCATCCACTTTCTTTCCTTTCCCTTTGTTGTGTTTGGCTTTGTAGAAGATTGATTACCTTTGGAACGTTCTCCATTCTTCATGAGCTTGGCCTCTTGAGTAAGTAGTTGTCCCATAAGTGTATTGAAATCTGGTACATGCATATCCATGTATAGATCCATTGCTGTTGTAAAGGCTTCCCACTTGTCATCTGCCTTCAGACCATTGATGACTTGCCTTAAAAGTTGTTCTTCATCTATCACTTCTCCAATGCTTCCTAGATGATCACCAATATCTTTGATCTTTGTCACAAAATTAGTTACGTTTTGCTTGGAAGATTTCTTGAGTGTTGTGAAGTCCAACAATAGTTGGTTCTTTCTGGCCTTTGTGCTTGAAGAGAAGAAGGACTCAAGTGCATTCCACACTTCCTGTGATGTTTTAAAACTTCTAATGTGAGGCAACAAAAGATATGAAATAGAGTTGAGGAGATAAGACCTTGCAAATGCATCCTTGGAGCACCATGTGCTCAATCTTTTTTGCTCTTCTTGTGTAGGTTGACCTTTATTCCTGAGACTTGGCATAACTTCATCTCTAGCTATATAACCATATAGATTCCTACCTTGAAGATAAGCTTCCGTCCTTAAAGACCAGGTTGATTAGTTACCTCTATCCAATTTGTCAATTGATGAAGGAAATCCATCTTCCATGTTGTCCCACCTTGCTCTGATACCACTGTGAGGGTGGATTTGTACTTGATGAAGATGAAGTGATGCTATAGAAACTTTGCACTACACTAGCCAAATGAACTCCAGAGGTATGTAGTGGGACCTTTTAGCTTTCCCAAGTATGTATTACACCCTATGTACCTTGAAAGATCACTCTCAAAAAGTTGAATCAAAACAAACAAGTTTGACTGAGAGTCAACATGAAGAAACTTTCTTTCTTGGTCATGTAGACTTTAGTATTTCACTCAGTGTCATTTTCTGATTACAAATGACCAAAGAGATTTTAGAGGAATCTAACTAGGAAGCAATGCAACCTATTGGGAGTTATCTCATAAAAAATGATTGACCATACTAAGAGAAATAAATTTAGCAAGTCAAGTATGTAATCCCGACTTTTCAAGAAGTAGAACATGCAAAGATATAGGCAACTTCTAATGAATATATCTCACAATTATGAACTCCAAATGCAACGGAACTTTGGAAATATGTAATAGACTTAGAGGGCTAACATTACCAAGTTAAATAACTGAAAATAATGCACCATGCTTAGAGAAACCATCTGTGCAATCTCACTGAAAAACTCAGAAGTATGATAGTGAACAGTACACTCACATAGGCATGAAGATATGGTCACAAATGATAATGAATTCAAATGTATATTGAATGGAATTACAATGAACTTACTCTTACATGTGTATGCCTTGAGATCACACTCTGATATGGCAATAAGCTCAACTAATGAGTGTGTAAAACCATGTGTATATATAGTGATGATTGGAGCCAAGATTTGAATTTGAATCTTGTTCACCTAAACCAATTTTCCAAATTCTTAGTGATTGATTCACAACTAACTCAATCACACATTCGTGGCTTTTCTTTCGCTTCTCATCAAGTGGATTCAACCACTTTTGATTCCTTCACTTTTATATCAAGTAAATAGTTAAAGAGTTACAAGGGTGAGTTCATAAGTGAACTTTTCAAAGTTTTAGCATTTGCTTCAGTTATAGCATATGTTTTTATGACATTTGAAGACTCAAGCCTTTGCTTAGACTTGCCATTAACTTGTTCCAACATCATAGACAAAGGAAACCATCCTGAACCTCAAATTCCATGTGAATCATATATCTCATGATTGGTTCAGAATTAGGAGAGATCAATGCTTCCATTGCATTGAGAACGTGCCAAAACCCTAAGATCGACTGTCTATTTGCTAAATTCTAACATTCGAAGGTCCTGTTCAGATTGCTGGCATCATTGATGACATCACTAGCTCGCAACCGCCCTTGGGAACCACCCATGAAATCCTATATAAGAAGACCTTGGCCACATACCTTCTCAATCTTGCCAATGCCAGTCTTGGCTCAAGGAGTCTTGATCACCAAGTAAGTACTTTTAAGTTCTAGTTCGAGTTCTGGTCTTGTCTCTTGCTCTAGTCTGGTCTTGTATCCTGGACATCTAGCCTTTTCCTATTGTAATCTTGTAGTATGAGATCTTGTCAAGATCTTTCTTATATCTAGTTCATCTTTCAAAAGAAAGTTCTTTTAATTGAGAGATGTTGCTCCATACTTACAGCCTCGGGTTGTGCGATCTCCTATATCATCTCTAGGTGAGTTATCTATACCTATCAGTCTCGGGTTATGGGATTTCTTGTATCAGCTACATATTCCTATACTATTCTCCGTATGTGGGTATTTGCATAATCAAAAGCATATTCCGAAATCTTGTCTACTATAGTAAGAGAGCACAATCTAGTGCTCCCTTGACATGTTGGCAAGAATAGCTTCTATTCAAGTCTAGGCATCATGGAGAATGCTAATGAACAGATTGTGGCATCACTTCAAAGTCTTCAACAACAAATCAAGGACCTAACTCATAGACACACACAAGTTGGGATGGAACATCCAATGCATGTACAGATGCTCATCCAAGAAGTACAAGAACGAGTCGGGAATCTTCAAGCAAATCAAGGAAGCATTCAAGTGAACCAGTGTACTAGTTCATCTTTTATAAAGGAATCCAAAATTTGCATGCCAGAAAAGTTCGATGGTGATCGCACAAAGTTTTGCCTACAACAAGTCAAATTGTACATCCGTATGCAGCGTGATAGATACCGTGATGATGCATTCAAGGTCAGTTTTATTGGAACCTTGCTCTATGGTCAAGCATTATCATGGTTTGCCCCGATCTTGGAGAAGGATATGGCAGTACTTCATGACTATGAGAGGTTTCTTTGAGAACTCATCGCCACATTTGGAGATGCAGACATGATTCGAGTGGCACAAACAAAACTCCGGAAGCTACGTCAAGGTAACCGCCTTGCCTCTACCTATGCATCTGAATTTAGATAGTTGGTATGTGAGCTAACTTGGCATGAAGATTATAAGCCAATTTAGATGGGGTTTAAGAGATGATGTAAAGAACCTTATGCTCACAATGCCAGAGGTTAACACATTGAATGAATACGTCAAGGAAGCTATTCAATGTGATAACCACCTTTTTGAAAGGAAACAAGAAAAATAAATAGAAGGAAGACCTCACCAATGGAAACCCTTCTAGCCTACTCCTAGAGATGAGTCTATGACCAAACCTATGCAGAGAGATGTAACCAAGTTCCAACCTCTAAAACCACAAGAGAAATAGAGAAGGAGGGATAACAAGTTATGCTTGTCTTGTGGAAACCCTAGCCATATTGTAGTTAATTGTCCCAACAACAGAACGGACTCGAGAGTCATAACCACCCTTGTAGAGTAGGGAAACGAGGAAGTCGAGTTGTAAAAGAGACCATACAACCGGACCATGATATAAGAAAGGGTCTCATAATTCTAGCTACACCCATAGAAACATGTCTTGCACCTATCAAGTTAATCATGGCCAAGAAGACCCTTTCCCTTACAACCCTAGTAGATTTAGGAGCCTCCTCACGTTTCATCAATGAAGGATTGGTGAAGAAACATGGAATTCTTGTACTTTAGAAGAACAAACCACTAGTTGCAAAAGTAGTAGATGGTCGACCTCTAGCATCCGAGAATATAACCATGGAAACCACACCATTAAGAGTACACCTTGGTGACCATGAATTCCACTTATGTTTCAATGTAATATCGAGCCCAATATATCTAGTTATAATTGGAATGCCCTGGTTAACGAAACATAATCCACACATTAATTGGGAAAGGAATAAAATCACCCCTCGAGATATTCAGAAGAACCCGATATATGTCGGAGCCAAAGCCCTCATACATGTAGTAAGGAAGGAACCGACATATATGATCTATGCCATACCAACTCAAGAATCCAAGAAAGAAGATCCAATGCAGCTACCCGATCAGTACAAAGGCCTTGAAGATGATTTTGAAAAGAAGAATGCAGATATCCTCCTAGAGGATAGAACTTATGATTGTGCCATAGAAGTCCAAGAGGGAGCACAGCTGCCCTTTGGTCCAATCTATAGACTATCCATAGAGGAACTTACAAAACTACACAAGAACATTGATGAGAATCTAGCAAAGGGGTTTATCAAACACTCAAAGTCTCCAACGGGAGCTCCTATTTTATTTATAAAGAAAAAAGATGGGACTCTTCGGATGTGTGTAGACTATCATGCATTGAATAAAGTCACTATAAAGAATAGATACACTCTATAAAGAATAGATACCCTCTATAAAGAATAGATACCCTCTATAAAGAATATGTACCCTCTATTTTATTTGTAAAGAAAAAGGATGGGACTCTTCGGATGTGTGTAGACTATCATGCATTGAATAAAGTCACTATAAAGAATAGATACCCTCTACCGCTCATATCAGAGCTCTTGGAATGCCTTGGAAAAGCAAAATTCTTCACAAAGATTGACCTTCTAGGATCTTACAACCTTCTTAGGATTAGAGAAGGAGACAAATGCAAGACAACATTTTGAACAAGTATGGACATTTCGAATATGTAATTATGCCATTCGGTCTCACAAATGCTCCAACTGTCTTCCAACATATGATGAATGATATATTTTGAGAATATTTAGATGATTTTGTTGTAATATACCTTAACGATATCTTGATATTCTCCAAAACTCTAGAGGATCATGAATTTCATGTAAAGATAGTCCAAGAGAAACTAAAAGAAAAATGATTATATAAAAAATTGGAGAAGTGCTCTTTCCGTAAGACTGAAGTGGAATTTTGAGGATACATTGTATTAGATAAAGGAATTTTTATGGACCCTAAGAAGATTGAGACAACCCTTGATTAGCAACCACCTCCATGTGTTCGAGATGTACAATTTTTTCTCGGGTTTTCCAATTTCTACGGGATATTCATAAGAGATTATTCCAAGATAGTGACACCTCTTACCGAGCTTACAGGGAACTCCAAATTCTCGTGGTCCGAAGAAGCAGAAAAAGCCTTTCCAGCCTTGAAATCAGCATTCACTACTCCTCGAATTCTAGTTCATCCTGATTCCAATAAGCCCTTCTTCCTAGATACAGATGCATCAGACTTTGCCTTAGGTGCCATTCTTTCCCAATATAGAGATGATGGGCACCTACGTCCAGTTGCATATCATTCAAAGAAATTTTGTCCTCTTGAAATTAATTATGAAATTCATGAAAAAGAACTTCTTGCCATAGTGGATGCGTTTGATACTTGGTGTTGCTCTAGCACAATGGTAAGTACCACGTTAAGAAGCTTCACCTCCTTAATTGTCAATCCGCAGAAGAGATAGGAGTGATATGAAGATCGTGAATGTGAGATGAAGTGAGAGTGAAGGTGAGAAGCATGGAAATGCACACACACATACACACACACAACGAAGAGACAAGCAAGACACAATGGAAGGTGAGAAATCAACTCTATTACTCAAGAACACTCTTACAAGCTCAAAATAGCTCTAAGCTCACACTAATCAACACTAAGTCACCTCAAAAATGAGCTCTCTAGCTCTTTTTATAGTTTCTAGAGTAGTTTTGACTGGTTTCATATCTAGTGACCGGCATAGTTAAAAAATAGGTCCTAGATGCTATTTGAAAGGGTAAAGGGTATCTAAAAATAACCAAAATTGGTACGCTCGTTCTACCTAAGCTCCTCAAGCTCGAGGACTCCTCCGCTTGCACAAAATGGAGCTATAGATTACAAAAAGGGTTTTTTCTATATTACATATGTTACAAAAGTGATGAAAATCACTGTTGGAGGTTTTGAAAAGTATTTATCAAACATAATTCTTTGAGAACATGATTCGACTGACTCCTTGCTCTGTCTTTACATGCTTCTGCATCTTCTCTGCCTCTGGCTGCTTCCAACACCCCCTCCCTCTCGCTTCTGTCGTCCGCGACAAAACGTTGTTGTGAGGTCTGTCGGATATAGTTTTGTAGTAGTTCCTGAGCGAGGGTGTGTTCGGATATTCGAATTCCTCGGGCCAGATCTGCCTCGAGTTTCTCTCAATCTATTGGTTGCGGTTCATCAGATGGTGGGAGCCGATAATGCGTGGAATATACCATTCGTTCACAGGCAAATAATTGCAATAAATGTGTAGGCCTGCTAATGAACACCTCTGAATGGTATTCCCAGAAACCGGTTGTGAACATTTCTTCGAACGTCTGCTTGTAGCACGCCGTTAGGTACTTGATTCTGCAATGCCAGACATAACACACCCGGAGCGATGGCGTTGTACTCATATCATATGCAAGATCCAAATTACCATGCTCGAAGCCCGGGGTGTTTACATGAGGTGCCTTAACGCGTCGGAAGACTTTGAAAACCATTTACATCATGTCAAATATTTTGACAGTCATGTGCGCTGCTATATCATCCATGTGTTTTAAATGAGGGAGCCAGTGGCGAATCGTGGCCATCATGTATCCAACGGTTGGTAGTTCTATGGGTGGCTTGAAATAGGGGTAATTCAACCAATCCTGACACTGCTTGTTGTTCTGTACTTTAATAGCAAATGCTGTCCAGGAGTGGCGATGTGGCACTGGTCCCCAACATGGGTTGTAATTTAAGTGTAATGGTGCCTTTACCCATGTACTCATCATCTCTGGATAAGTCTGTAAAAGATCCTTGCGCCAGTCTGGTTGATAGATCTCTCCTTGATGCGCATCTAGTGGCAAGTCGTCAGGCTCAAATTGAGTAGCATGAGATGGTTTTTTGCCTATTTCTTTCTCTATGGCCAACTGATATTCAGCCATTAACATGAAATACGGTTTGTACTGTAGCTCATGCCCTGATATGTATCGACGAGGGGTCAAATGAGCAAAGAATGGTGATTGTAAAATTCTTTCCTCTATCATTGCCATTGCATGTAGCTGTGCCTCTACTCTAGATGAGTGTGTTGTGCCAAGTTCTTCAATTGTCTTCATCCATGCAGGGGTCGGAAGTTCGTACGTCGTCTGGCCTTCTGCCGTGACGCGTCCGCCTGGGATGGGTTGGGGTTCGTACGCCTCTTCAAAAGTTTCCTCCACCGGGATGGTTACAGTTTCTTCATCAGCTGGTAGCTTTGGTGGGGAATCTGGCCTTGGGGGTGCTTCATAGACTACTATCCGTGATTCAAGAGTAGATACCTGGGCCCGTAATGCGTTGAGTTCCTCTAAAATCTCAGGAGAAGGGTCCGCAGGTGCTGGTAATCCTTGTGGTACTGGTGCTCTTAGCTGGAGTAGTTTATGATCTTCTTTGAGCTTCTGTAATTCCTCATTCATCTTGTCATATTCATCGAGCAATCTGATGTGATCATCTAGCAACATCTTCATTGATTCTGAGGGCACTGCTTTGAGCCGGCTAGGACTTAATGGTTGGTCGGGATGATCGAGGGCAGCTTCTAAATTCTCTCTGTTCTGATCCTGTAAGCGCTGATTCTCTTCTTTTGCAGCTGCTAAGTGTCGTCTTAATAATCCCATATTTCTCGTTAATGTTGCATTGCGAATTGTCTAGGCCCTAAGCAAGTTGTCAAGATCGACGGTGGCCTCTTTGGTTTTCTCTTCACTTTCTAGTTCCAGCTTGTGATAAGCCTCGCGTAGTTCTTGATATCGGGTGTTCAGTGAGGCATTCTCAATAGACAATGAGTTGAGCTGCGATTGTAATTCATTCGTTGTCCTTTGTAGCACTTGATAATTCGTTCCTAAAGATGTAAACTCATTGCATACTTGAGTCATACATGTGAACATTTGTTGAAATGCCGTGTCGATGGTGGGTGATAAAATTAGTGATGTGCTAAGTGAAGATGCAATTGTGGTGTGAGTGGGTGTTGATGCAAGGGGTAAGGGAAAAGGGGGTGGGAAAGTGGATGCTGTGGTGATTGTGGAAAATTGTGATGTGCCTAGGTAGGGTTGTGCCATAAATGAAGTGAGTGGTGGTGCGGTGGGCGGTGATATGTCCATGTCGCTGGACATTGTGTCAAGTGCGGTGACCGTGAAGAGTGGTGTGATCGTGGGTAAGTGTGTGGGTGTAAATACAGGATTTACAAAGGTTGAAGAGTAATTTACAGGGGGGTTTTCTTGTACTCCTTGGGGGAAAGGGGAAAGAGGGATTACTGTGGGTCGGGGAGGTGAGACTGGGGAGAAGGTCAATGGGGGTGGGAATGGAAAAATATGTTGTGGAGGTGTGGGGAAGGACAAGAAAGATGGAGGGA
This sequence comes from Ceratopteris richardii, assembly GCA_020310875.1. Taxonomy (NCBI): domain Eukaryota; kingdom Viridiplantae; phylum Streptophyta; class Polypodiopsida; order Polypodiales; family Pteridaceae; genus Ceratopteris; species Ceratopteris richardii. The sequence goes on from CM035431.1 coordinate 148,915,527, forward strand.
GAAACGGACCTGATAGGAAGGTGGATGTCCTAGGTGGTAGACTAGGTTGAGTGATTGTGGATATGGTGAGAGGAATGGATGTTACAAGGGCTTCTGCTACTTGGCCATGGAAGGGGGTGGATGGTCTGGGAGAAGGAGGGTGTATGGGAGAGACTGGATGGATGGGAGGTGAAAGAGGAGTAGCTGGGGTGGCGGGTACTCCGATTACAGGGGCGGTCTGTACAGCAGTAGTACCGGGTGGGGAGTCGATTACAATTGTGTCTTCGGTCATTGAGCCTTCAGGGATGAGCCGTGCTTCCCTGGCCTGTTCTGAAGATTGGGCACCTGTAGGTACACGAATGTATTCGCCCAGTTTTGAGAGTAGTCACACTCTGCGAGGGTCATACTGTGGTAACGGTTTCCTCTGCAAATATCTTAAGGCTTCAATAGGTCCGACTGATTTGACAAGCTCTCTGAAACCTTTGATGTATACTTCTTCGAACCCTCCTGAGACGAGTTCTTGTTCTATGAGTGTTTGGCTCTCCTCTTCAGTCAACTTCTTCTGTGCCCAAACCTTTTCCATAGTACGATATAATTTTTTGATGGCCAGCGTATAAGCTGCTGCTTTGAAGGTTTCATCTTCATGCGTGCTGGTATCACCGTGGGTGTCCGTTTGTTGTCCTTGTTCATCTGTCTGTACATGCTCTTGGGATTCATGTGTACCCTAGCTGGATTCATCGTCGCCTTCATCATCATCGATTTCGGTTCTTTCTTCCTCGGAACTAGATACTGCTTGTCCTTGTGGTTGGTCTCGGGGTGTGGTCGGGTAGCTTGGACGTTCGTATTCTTGAGAAAATATCTGTCCTTCTGAGAGCTGTAATTCATTGGAGAAAGCATCCGGCATTTCAAAATCAAAGGTTGTATCCAGTGGCTCTGCTTCCATGTTAGGTATCGGAAAAGAAATAGCATCCGCACCAATAGTGGTGGGAACTTCTGTTGCCGTGGTGGTAGGTTATGGGGTTGTGACTGCTTGAGTAGCGACTGTACTACTAGTGCCCTCTGTAACGACAGGTCGAGATAACCTTATGCGAATAGGTTGTACAGTTGGAGTGGCTTCTGTCGGAGACTGTGCAAGAGATGGTTGAGGTGAGGGTGATTCTAGGACTTGGAGGCATGGAATAGTACCTCTCATGCATTTTCCGGCTCGACCTTTGCTAGCTTTCCTAGCCTTCTTGGTTGTCCCCTTGAATGCTTTTAACTCCTCACTGGTCATTGCACATTCGATCAGTAAATCGTAGGCCAAACACATATATACGATGCGCGTGAGAGCACAACACCCATTGATGACCTTCTTTCTTTCCCATCTGTGTTGGGCTAAGTAGAGCTGATCAATTATCCAACTTGCTAAATCAACAGTCTGGGGTCCAGTACATGCTAAATACAAGCCAAACCATATGCGCTTGTGAGGCATTGTGAATCTGTCCTGAGCGGGGAAAGCAAAATGCTGCATGCATATCCACAGTGGTTTTGAAAACTCAGGTGTGATCGCTGAAATCTCTTCCCACTTAGTAACGTCACCACGTTTCATTGGCTCTGGGATTAGCCTTTCACGTTCTGTGGGCGTGTGGGTTCCATGAATCTTGATGGCGGCTCTAATCAAATCTTTAGAAAGATAAAATCTTTTATATGGTGGATCGTTCACTAAGGATGGCAAAATGAAGGTGCCGGGCAGATCCTTGTTCTCAGAAGCCATCAATGTTGTGACTAAATAGTAACATCTGTAGAAGTCAGGTTTAGGCAAAGGGTCGCTGAAATACTCTGTAAACCCTGTTCTTGCCCAAACATGCATCAGGTCGTCTGTGTTTTGTAGTCCTTTGAAATCTCTGGAGAAGAACTGATATTTGCCCCAGGTATGGTCATCAAACATCAAATTAGCCTCAAATATAAAATCAGCATCCGCCAATGGTCCTGCTAAGCCTTGAAACCAGTGAGAATTGCGATGAATCTTTTCAGTGTATCCTCTAGGAGGATCATCAATAGGCATAGGTCCTGGGAATCCCTGGAACTCTGGTGGTTGTGCCGTCGGATGAGGTTCCACGAGTAGTTCTCCAATATTGGCCATTGGTGCACTGGGGCCAGCTTCTGATGGTCCTTCTGCCTGCATGATGTATGAAGCGAGTGCGTAGAAGATCTACTACAAAAGATTAACACATTAGCATGGAAATTAATTATGATCCCATTAAAGTGAGATCGCAATCCCTTTCCATAACCGATGTGTAACCCGTGTAGCCGAGTGTGGTGATGTGGTGTATGGAATGATCGTTGCAGAACTAATGCATGTCGCTAGACACCTACATGTTTTCAAATAATGCATACATGTCTTGATGAGAAGTTTAGCATGAGTGATGTGAGGTTATAGTGTGTGAATTTATACAAGGTTTAGTTATGGATGAGTTATTACAAGGATGGTGTTCAGTCGGGGTGGGGGTAATGTTAGATATGGGGTCGGAGAAGAGGTCTGGATACGTTTCGGTATCCATTTCCTAAGAGTTTCTGGGCAGTTGATAGGTTTCTGTTGAGGGACAAAAGGTGAGATCGGATGTGGTGGGGTCAAAGGGCGAAGAGATTTTTGGGGGTTATATGTTACATGGCTTGAGGGTTGAGCTATAATACACTTTTTGGGTACCCAACTCTGCGTGGGTGTGGGTCGATTTGTAAGGTACTTCTTGGTGGCGATCCAAATTTGTCGTAAGTTTGTACTTGTAGAAGAAGGTCGAGTGGATGTGGGATACTGCTTCTACTTCTGTTGAGACTTCTTCTTGTCCTCGTCCGCTCTGGTGAAAGCTATCGGTGGTTATTGTCCTTTCGACACCCATATCTGTTTCGTGCCACTTGTTCTGTGATGCTGATACTGCTTCTTTCTTCCTTGTGTCATCTGATATTGTCGTGGGTCTGGGTTCCTCTGTTGTGACTGACTCTTATGTGGTTGAGGTTGAGAGGTCTGATTGACACTCTACTTTGGAAAAGAAGGGAGGTCCAACACTTGCGTGACCTGCCCATTAGGAAGTGTTTCATTTTGTACCTTTAATCTAGGCCAGTCCGCTGATGAAGTCCACCTGACCACTGATTGTGCCCATCTGTCCACTGTTGGAAGACCAAGGGAAAATCTCTTGACAACCTTTTAGGTGGCAACTATCCATCGGCAAGCTCTCATGGGTTGACCTTGGAGGGAGCGTGCTTAGCCAAGGGATTTGACCGAATATCTTCTGGTCCTCCAACACAAGGGTTTCATAGGGTCGGGGGGCATGTTCCTCAGGCGGAGGGTTGTTAGGGAAGTCAAGCGGTATCACTCGTTTCTGATCTAAGGTTCCAATCCGCCAGGAGCCTTGTCTAAGATTTAAGTCCACTGAGTGATCATATAGCCAATCTTGGCCAAGGATTAGGGGTTCTATCAGGTCCTCGTCATGGCACACTAGTAGCTTCGCGGTCATGGTCACATCATGTATGAGGATAGGAAGGTCCACCTCACCCATGCAAGGGGTTTCCATGCCTCTTAGCCCTATGAGGTATGCCTCAATTGGCCGCATTTCTATTCCTGAGTCCTTATAGTGGGACCATCTAATCGCACTAGTCGCAACACCTGAGTCAATTAAAGCCCTGAGCTTTTGGCAAGAGTTGTCGTGCTCTAGCCTGACTGTAGTGAATGGTCTCCGATCCACTATGCTAGGATGGGTATTTGACTTTGCTTAACACATGGCCATGGGGTATCTGGGAGTTGTTTCCAGATGGTTATAATGTTCTCTCCCTAGTCCTTGTCTTCTTAGCTTCATGCGCTTAATGCGTTCTATAGCTTCTGCCTGAGCTTCAGTTCGTATTCTATTTTCTTCCTCCTTACGCTTCTTTGCCAACGTGAGTCATCTAAGCATATCCTCAGTAAGAGGTTCTTGATATAACTTGACTCTACATCCACTAATGTAATTAGGCATTATGTCTCCTTCTAAGATGGCTAATTGTACTGCTCCACTTGTCGAGAGTCTATTGATGATCATAGGTCCATAACCTCGCTTTTCTAACTTTCGTGCGTGTTGTATCAGCATATATACTAGAACTAAATCTCCTTCTTTTAAGCCTTTATCTTTCACATGTGCATCAAAATATGCTTTCTGTCGTTTCTTTGCTGCGTATATGCCTGCTGCTGCTTTCAGCTTGGTTTCTCCTAATCGTTCCAAGTCCATTATTCTTGTTGATAATTCATGGCCGGTCCACTGACGTTCTTGTGCAACCTTAAGGGTCGGTATCAAAAAGTCCAAAGGAAGCACATCATTCTGACCAAAAACCATATGAAAGGGAGTTGCATTGAGTACGGTCTTGTAAGCCACTCGATATGCCCAAACAACATGGTGTAACTGTTTGTCCCAATATGAACGTTTGTTGTTCACGAGTTTCGTCAGTACGTTACAAAGGATCTTGTTAGTGCTTTCAGCCTGACCATTGGCCTGAGGATGATATGGTGCGGATTTCTTGTGAATCACCATAAAATCCTATAACAAATATTCAATGACTTGGTTTAGAAAGTGAGTTCCTCGATCCCTCACTAACTCTATCTTGTAAAGACATTTTTAAATAAGAATTTTGCAGTTGTGTGTGCATCATTCTTCTTCGTGGCTTTTGCCTCTACCCATTTGGTAAGATAATCCGTCGCAACAATAATGTATTCGGCATGTGTACCTTTTGCAGGGGGGTTAATGGGTCCTACAAAGTCTATACCCCACTTAGAAAATGCACGTCCTCCCATCATGGGTTTCAATGGCATTTCATCTCTGCGAGTAGGAAACTTAGTTCTCTGGCACACATCACATCTCTTTACATAGGTATGTGCATCCATGTGAAGAGTGGGCCACCATAATCCTGCAAAGAGGATGGCTTTGATTATCCTATCGGGTCCAAAATGACCTCCTGCAACACCTTGGTGTGCAGTCTCTAGTACACTCAAATAATCGTTTTCATGAACACATTGTCTTAAGTATCCATCTCGTCCTCGTTTGTATAGATTATCGCCAATAAGTGAATAGTCTTGAGCTTCCTGCTCTAGACTTCGTTGTCGTGCTAAGGTCATTCCTTGAGGGAATGTTTTCGTCCTCAAGTAGGTCACTAAAGGTTCACTCCATTTTGGTGTGAGAGACACCTGATATAATGTGGCATGCTCTACTGGTGGTCTTTCACAACAAACCTAGCATTCTTTACACAACTTGTAGACATCTGCTTCCATTGAAGGCCAATATACTCCTAGTCTGTGCAGAGTCTGTAATGTTCGATGTTTCGAGTGATGTTGCTTTAGTGCACCTATGTGTGCTAATTGCAACCAATTCGCATGTTCTGATTCATCTACACAACAAGCAAGAATCTTTTGATTATCTTGTTTATATATACTTCCTGCTATCATTTGGTATCTTTGAGACTTGGTAATCTCTCCTTCCTTGATCCTTATCCTAGGATTCTTGGGTCCATATGTGAGAATAGGGACAATAGGCTTAGCCCATTCTGGTGCTATCTCAAGGTTAAACAGGTGTGCATCGGGTAATTCATCCGCTATTCCTTGAGGAGCTTCTCCTGAGGTTAGTCTCGAAAGGTGGTCAGCTCTAAGATGTGTCATTCCTTTCCTTACTACCACTTCGAAATCATACTCCATCAGTAGTAGAAACCAACGTATTAATCGTCCAGTGTTACAGGGCTTATTGACTAAGTACAATAATGCTTGATGATCTGTAAAGAACTTGAATTTGTTTGCCAACAAATAATTCCTGAATTTCTTCACTGCGTAGATCATTCCTAATCCTTCTCGTTCCGTAGTGGTGTAATTTCTTTCTGCTGCGTTCAACTGTCTGCTCGCGTATGCTATGGGGAGATCTATATTACCTTCATTCGTGGGTTGTGCTAACACACATCCTATGGCATAGTTGGATGCATCCACATGTACATGGAATGGCTTACTCCAATCCGGAGTTGTCAATATAGGAGCTGAGCACAAACGTCTTTTAAGTTCATTGAATGAATTTTCACATTCATCTGTCCATTCAAACTTGGTTAAAAGAGAGTACAATGGCTTGGCTATGATTGCATACATGTGTATGAATCGTCGGTAATAACCACAATGACCCATAAATGCTTGTACTTCTTTTACGTTAGTTGGTCTAGGCAGATCTGCAATTACCTTTTCTTTTTCTTCGTCCGTAGAGATTCCATTCTTTGACACAATGTGTCCTAGAATTTTGCCTTGTCTGACCATGAAAACACATTTTTCTGGGTTCAAACAAACCTGATATTCTCGACATTTGTCAAATATTTGTCTTAGCTCAGGGACATGTGTCTGTCTCATATTGGAATGAGCACATAAGTCATCGACATAAACTTCCAAATTCTTGCGTAAGAATTCCTTAAAAATATGACACATGAGTCGCTGGAAAGTAGCGGGTGCATTTGTTAAGCCAAATGGCATCACATGAAATGCAAAAATGCCCCATTTTGTGGAAAAAGCCGTCTTGTGTTGATCTTTTGGAGCAATGGCTACTTGATTATAGCCTGAAAAACCATCAAGAAAGCTATAAACTTCCTTGCCCGCAACTCTTTCCAATAGGTGTTCTATGATAGGAAGAGGATAACTATCTCTAATTGTGGCGGCATTAACTTTCTTAAGGTTAATACACACACACAATTTTCCGTTCTTTTTGGGCACAACCACAATGGGGGATACCCATTCGGTATGCTCAATTTCGTAAATGAATCCTGATTCTATCAACCAATCTATTTCTTCTTTAATCTTTGCAGCGTAGTTATCATTGTACGTGTATGGTTTTTGTTTCATAGGTTTTGCATCTGGAGTCATAGGGATTCTATGAGAACATATATCCGGGTCTACTCCTTTCAGGTCTTTGTAACTCCAAGCAAAAACATCTCTATATTCACGCAATAGGGCAACTAATTCTTCTTCTTCTTCATTCGTCAAATCATGCCCTATGTATGTACATTTCTCTTCTTCTCCTTCTATGGCAACTATTATTTTTTTGGTTTTCTCTCGGTTATCGTATACTTCTCCAACGTCAGCTTTTCTGTTAGGCATTCGTACCATGATCCGTCTGTCTTCGATCTCATACTTTTTGAAGTTCTCCGGTACCTCAAATAAAGATTCTTCTGTTTCTAACATGGATTCTTTCTTCTTTATTTTCTTTCCTTCACTCTTGGTGGTCACTTGTGTGGCTAACCTCACCTCATTCGTAACTTCTTCGTGTCTCTGAGGATGAGTTTCTACCTCATAGAAGTATTCTTCTTCTGATGCAAATGGAGGGTCCATAATGATTGACTCCAAATCGAAATCACTTGCATCCTCAAATGCATCAGTGTTCGGTTCGCATTCTTCTAAAATTGAATCACACATGATTGGCTCTATCGTGAACACTGAAATGTCATATCCTCGTCACAGTGGGGTGTCCATTGTTCTTCATTGATGGCTACATCCATGGTTGCCAAAATTTCTGCCCAACCATGGGGTTCGAATTCTTCGTTCGGAAATACTACAGGTGCATAAGTTGGGTCTTGAAGGGTTCGTGGATGTTGTTCTGCACCTAAGGTCCTGGCTTCTAACCGTTCTTCCTCTTGTTTTGCTACTTTACACATCCATAAGTGAATGTCATCGTGCAACCATGAGGGGTCTGACTCCAATGAGTGCACCGATTCCGTTTCTACCTGTCTTATGGATGATATTCCATTGTATTGGGGGTACATCTCTATGTGAATAGTCTTTAAGATTGACTTTGGTAGTCACTCCTAACTGTTGCAAGTACAAAGAATTGGTTCCCCAATCTTGTACGATTTGCAACTGACGCATGGATGGTCGTCCTAAAATCATCTCGTAAGCATGATTTTTCGCAAAGTCACAAATGGTGAAAGTATGCTCAAATTCCACACCACAAGTGGTGAGAGATATGCCTTCTAGTAAGCCTAATGGTTTTTCTATGTGTCCGTCAACCATTTGTAGCTTCATCCTGGTAGGTCTTAAAGCTAGCTTACCCCAACGTTTCCATAAAGCGGTAGTAGCAATGGCTACTCCGGCTCCTGAATCTAAGATGGCTTTCGTGGTGTAGCCCTGATGGGTTATTGGAAGATATGTGTTACCTTCCTCTCCTTCGCTTACATCTCCAATCTTTTCCACTGGTATCTTTGGTACCTTCTTTTGTGATCCTATCTGTGAGGGAGTAATAGCAAGCTCAGGGAATTGATTTGCTACGTGTTTCCACAATTCTGGTTTTACCTTCAACAACTCCTCTAGAGTGAGATTACATTGTACCTTGGTATTCTTGATCACTTCCGTGTTTCTAGGGATCACTGATTCTTCATTCCTCACTATTATCGTGGGTGCTCTCATACTGATAGACTTAGCTTCCCAAGGTCCTGTGAACTAAGGTAATTCTTGTAAAGAATTGGATTCAAAACCTGTGTGTTCACTCAGTTGTTCTTCCTCTACCTCATCGTAAATAGAGGGAATGTCTTGGGGAAATTGCTCTTGCAAGTCATCTATTTCTTGAATAGGAGGATGAGTTCCTTGTTCTTTTCTCCACTTCTCTTCTTGGATTTCTCTCAGAAATTCGTGTGAATATCTATGTATGGAAGACAGGTTGTCTTGACTTTCTGTATTGGGTACTTGAGACAGGGATGGTGTATTCCTTTCCTGTGTCTCTGGGACAATAGGGTTCCTATGCTGATTCTTTTTCTCCTTACTATCAATCAAGTATTCTAGCCTCTCCATTAGTCCTTGAAAGTGTAATTCTGGTTTTGCCATCTTGTTCCAATTTAGATACCTGGAGGCTTCAAACAAAGCTTGTGCTAATTCTACCATCTTCATGCAAAGTTTAGTCCTCTCAATTTCTAAGTCTGCTCGAGGGTAGTTCTTACTCATTTCAGCTATTTGAGGTCCTTCGTTTATTCTAGCTTGATACGCATGAAACATCATGTCTAGGTTTTCCGGTATGGGTTTCGCTAAAACTGATCCTCATTTTTGAGCTAGGTTCTCTTGATTCAATTCCTGTGAAGTCAACTCTAGGATTTTGGCTCTAGATTCCTTGAGACTTCCTTCCAACTCTGTTATCTTTTTACTCCACTTTCTCTTAATTCTTTCTCGGGAATCTTTCCAAGATTTCATCTTTTTACTGCTAGATTCTCCTACTTCACTAGTTCTGGCTACTTTCTCTTGATTAAGTTGTTGGTTCTGTAAGAGCACCTGGGCTCTTGTTATCGCTTGGATAGGCACATATGTAGGATTGGATCCATCTGCGTTGTTTACAATACCCATCATGTTGATTGGTGTCACGTTTGAAGCATTAGCAGGGTTCTTAGGACAATCTTTGATTATGTGCTCTTTACCACAGTTGGCACAAAAGCCTTGTATGTTATAATATTGAGACTGTCCAGATATAGGAGGATGTGGACAATCCTTTATGAAATGATCTCCTTGGCACCTAAAGCATGGTCCTCTAGGGCCCTGTGGTCTTTGCTGTCTCAATTGGGGCCGCAGATTCGGATTGGTGTACATCACGTTAGCATAGTCGGGCTCCCAACTAGGTTCCAACGGGGGACTATCATAATGATATGTTTCCACATGTTCTAGTGACTCTGTGTAGTATGCAGGTGGACTATCTACATGAGTAGAGTCAAAACTGTTTGAGTTCGGGTCACTTTCTGTGATCAGGGGGGAAGAAGGCACTAAAGCCCTACTGAGGTTTTCTTCTGCAACAACATACTTAACTGAGATAACATTAGCTGGTGGGGATGGCTGCTGAGCTAAGACAGGTTGAGGTCTCTGTTGAGTCTGATAAGGGTAGTTCTGAGGAGGCCTATAGTAATGAGGCTGAGTATTGTATTGACCTTGATACCTACCTGGCTGTGCATGGGCTTGCGGGTAGTTTTGTCTTACTGTTTGTTTGTTATATGGGCAGTCTTGAGCCGTATGATTAGTGTATCTTCTCTCAATCGTACAGTATTGGCCACTAGGGTTGGCTTGCGGTTGTGTTGTATTGGGACACACATTTGCCATATGATCACCACCACAAGTGTAGCAACGCTTGTTTGTTGTTATTCTAGGCATTTGTTTGCTAGAAACTCCTAGTTTCTGGGCCACTTTTTTTGCTAGGTCCTCTATTGAGCTAGACAATTTTGTGGATGCTAGAGATGAACAATCTGAGTCCTTGTAGACTTTTGAAAGTTCCAACTCATCTCCTAATTTATCTTCAATGTCTATGCAAATTCTTACACACTGCTCTAGCGTTCTAGGTTCCTTCAAGTATACATAGGAGCGTAGTTTAGAGCTCAACAGGCCATCTAAAAACAATGACACTTGCTTGGCCTGTGAAGGTAACTCTTGCATTGGACATCTTTCAACATATTGTCTAAACCTACGTCCTGCCAGTCTAATTGTTTCTTGAGGGGTTTGTTTGAAACTATGAATCAATGAAGACGTGTCATGTCTGATTCCACTCTTAGAGAATTCAGTGATGAATGACTCTAAAAAGTGATGGATATCTCTAAATTTCCTTTGTTGCAATGGTTGGAACCAAGTTAAAGCGGTGTTCTTTAACGTTAGCCCAAAATCATTATATTGCGTGAACATGTCTTCTACTTGTTCTGCTCTTAGAACTTGCTTAAACTCTGCGACATGGTCATAGGGATCTCCTGTTCCATCAAAGTAGTTTTTCATGGATTTTACTAACTGAGTGGGTCGTAATATTCTTGTGTGTTCTCGTGGTCTAGGTAGAGGAAAATCATCTCTACCACCTGGCATTCTTTGTCTATCCACTCTATCGCGGTCCATGGTGTTTCTATCCCTCCCTATGGGATGATTGAAACTTACTTATGGTCTCTCTTTATTTTTCTCTCTTTGATTACCATGGGCTGAGGATGTTCCTGCCCCTTGTTGGCTTGCATTTATGTTTGTTCTAGATGGAGGAAAGACTAAATCACCTCTCCATGTATAGGTATTTCTTGCGTGGTCTGGTACCACAAATACTCGCTCTGAATTTTCATCCAGGTATACAACCTTTCTAGGTGTATCTGGGTCCTTGAACTCATATACTGTGATGGAGCCTACCTCACTAGGCTGTTCCGTTCTGTATCTCCAAAATGCTTCATCAGTTTCTCTATTCACAAACAACTCTATGCTTCTGTTGTCCTGAGGGATCCACTCTGGAATGAGTACTCGGGTCAGTACGGATTTCCCTCTAGGTGTTCTAGGTTCTTCTAATGGTTCTTTTCCTTGGGCTCTTGCTTCCGTCTCTAACTGGATTGCGCCAAACTCGTTGGTATTGTTTGGCTGCGTACTTAAGATGTACATCGTTCCTTCCTTGTCTATGTACACATCTCTCTCGAATTTCACCACTGGACGTTCCAATCCAATGGGTTGATCGGGGTTGTTCATTTGTACTACTTGTCTTCGCAAACCATCCTCATAGATGCGAGCACCTAATCGGTTGATTCGGAGGAACTCTAACTGGGTCCTATAGGGTCCTTCGGGTCTTTCTAAATACGCTACATTTGACCCTCCTTCTGGTCTTTCCATGCTAAATGCCATTTCCGATTCGCTGGTATCAGAACTCAACTCGTAAGGATAATTACTGTTCAATTGTTGAGCCCGCGATCGTGCAGTCGTGCCTACACAGGCTTTTGATGATCTAAGGCTTCGTCGGTCGGACTTGCCTATGTGTTTGCCCGATCTAAGGTTCATTAATTTGCTTAGCGGCACTCTTTGATCGTCAGTGGTCCTTTGTTTTTAATTGCTTGATTCTTTTTATATGTCTTTACGTTCTTGTTTAGATGTATGCGTCAGGAATTCGACTTTCCGTGGTACTTTTGAGTTCTCGTTCCGTCAGACTTAGGTTCTTTTCCTTTATGTTTTCGTCACACACACCTTTACTTTTAGTCTTAGACTTGATCAATTAATCTCTTGCACTTGCGCGTTCCTATCGTCTTAGATCCACAATGCTACCGTTTTAGCCTAAGCTAAGAATTGACTGAGGGGGTTGAGTAGTCTTCCAACCTCGAGTCAGCTTTTTTGGTTGCTCTGATGCCCAAGAAGCCGCGCTTCCCAAGCTTTATGCCCTTCACCGCCTTGCTTTGTTTGTCCTTGATTGTCCTTGCTAGACCTGGAAAAATCCAATATTAGACGGATTTCACAATTGGATGATCAAGCACTTGAGTATATACACTTTTAAAGCTCTTTTCCCTTTTGCCCAATGTTTCAAGGATTGCCCCCTGGCTTTCTAGTCCGACTATGTCAACCTCAATTTAGCTTATCTAAAATTAGACGTATCCTTTATGAAAAAAAAAACAATTGAGGTCACGTAGTACTCGTCAAGAGCTTTCTAACGAGCTACAAAGCTCAAAAAAATGGACTTCGGATGAAGAAGTTATGATCGTTCAGGCCCTAGGGGGTAAAAACTGACAAATAGGTTTTTCTCCAAATATGAGCTAAGGGGTCTCCTATGAGTCTAATCACCCAAAAATTTTCCAAAAATAGCTCCAAAATTGGTCAAAAAATCAAACCCTAAAAAATCCGTTTGGGGTGAGCAATCGCGATGGTATGAGATACTCGCGATGGTTTGGGACCTTCGCGATGGTCTAGGTGAACCGTCGCGATGGCGTGGCACAATCGCGATGGTCCGAAGGTGCGAAAGTCACGATGGTGTGAATTTGAGCAGTCGCGATGGCGTGAATGTGAACTGTCGCGATGGTGTAAAATGAACGATCGCGATGGCCCAAAAATGAACCGTCGCGATGGCGTCAGTCAACGATCAACGTGAACCGTCGCGATGGTCCGAGTGAACCGTCGCGATGGTCACAGATGCGATGGCGTGAGCCAATCGCGATGGTCCAAAATTCGAGTTGTCGCGATGGTCTGAGGGTATCGTCTCGATGGCGTGATGTGCGAACCGTCACGATGGTCTAGCTTGCCATGTGGCAGTGTCGGCGCGATGGTGTGAGCCAATCGCGATGGCGGGGGATCGACGGGATCGTTGCGATTGTCCAAATGAACCGTCGTGATGGCTCAAGTGAGCCGTCACGATGGTGCGAGACCGTTGCGATGGTCCGGCCGAGCCGTCGCGATGGCGTTAGCCAATCGTGATGGTGTGACACAATCGCGATGGTCTGAGCCAATCGCAATGGTCCACCAAAATGCAAATTTTTGCAATGCAAGTATGGATTCCTACACACGCAAGGGTCGCTTACATGCTGGTGTGGTCGCCTACCTCAAATTCCGAACTTTGCAGACCATCGCGATGGTCTGACAGAGTCGGCAATTTCGGACAGAGAGTACATTTCTTACCTTTTTGCAGCTTTCCTGATGCATTGGAGCTCTGTACCTGCAAGAAAACTCAAAAACACACAAGTACACACAAGCACAAAAGCTCTCTCTTTCTGTTGCACATGCACAAATGAGGGGAAATGAGGAGAATGGGTGGATATGGTGATTTTTTCTGATTTTTTTGGAGTTAGAGATGATGATGCGGTGATGAAGATGGAGTGTAGGGAAGGGAAAAACACAAAAAACTAAGTAAAAACAACAACAAAAACTGAATTTTTTTACCTTCCAACGCCACTTCTTGCTATAGTCTTACCATCACACATTCGTCCTAGACTCGATCCTCGACAACGGCGCCAAATTTGGTGTTGCTCTAGCACAATGGTAAGTACCACGTTAAGAAGCTTCACCTCCTTAATTGTCAATCTGCGGAAGAGATAGGAGTGATATGAAGATCGTGAATGTGAGATGAAGTGAGAGTGAAGGTGAGAAGCATGGAAATGCACACACACATACACACACACAACGAAGAGACAAGCAAGACACAATGGAAGGTGAGAAATCAACTCTATTACTCAAGAACACTCTTACAAGCTCAAAATAGCTCTAAGCTCACACTAATCAACACTAAGTCACCTCAAAAATGAGCTCTCTAGCTCTTTTTATAGTTTCTAGACTAGTTTTGACCGGTTTCACATCTAGTGACCGGCATAGTTAAAAAATAGGTCCTAGATGCTATTTGAAAGGGTAAACGGTATCTAAAATTAACCAAAATTGGTACGCTCGTACTACCTAAGCTCCTCAAGCTCGAGGACTCCTCGGCTTGCACAAAATGGAGCTATAGATTACAAAAATGGTTTTTTCTATATTACATATGTTACAAAAGTGATGAAAATCACTGTTGGAGGTTTTGAAAAGTATTTATCAAACATAATTCTTTGAAAACATGATTCGACTGACTCCCTGCTCTATCTTTACATGCTTCCGCGTCTTCTATGCCTCTGGCTGCTTCCAACACTTGGCATCACCATCTAAAAGGAGCAGCTCATAGAGTTACTGTGTATACAGATCACAAGAACCTAGAGTATTTTGTGACCACCCGAATCCTCAATAGAAGACAATCTCGATGGAATAACTTTCTATCTAGATTCGATGTTGTCATCGCATACTATCTAGGACATCAAGAATGTCAGTTAGATGCCCTGTCCAGAAGAGCTTACCTTGCACCAAAGAAGGGTGAAGAGACCTTTGATCAACAAGAGAGTGTATTACTCAAGCCTGAGCATCTCTAGTTAGCAGCTCTCTCTTCTAGCCATCATGGAGATTCAGCCTTGAATCATTTGATCTGTGAGAATCTACCACAAGATGAATTGTTTTGTAACATTAAGCGGAAAGCTCAAGCAGGAAAAACAAGAGGTAAACAAATTTCAGGAAAAGGATGGATTACTACTCTATAAGAACCTATTGTATGTCCCTCCAGGAAAGCCTAGGATCCAAGTACTTCAACAACGTCATGACAATCATGAAAAATTACATTTTGGAGTGAATAAAACAATAGAACTCATATCAAGGGATTTTTGGTGGCCTAAAATATGGAAGGAAGTCAAAGAATATATCTGAACTTGTGACACTTGCAATAGATCTAAGGTACCTCGACATAAACCTCATGGCCTCTTAAAACCTTTACCTTTTCTAGAAAGGCCATCGGCTTCATTGTCTATGGATTTCATCACAGATCTACCAAAGTCAGGTAAGTATGATGCCATTCTTGTTATCATGGATGGACTTACAGAGATGGCACACTTCATTCCAACTACCAAGGCAATCACAGGTGCAACCACTGCTAGACTTTTTCTCAGATACATCTTTAGGCTTCATGGATTGCTTGATGATATTGTCAGTGATCGAGGTCCACAGTTCATATCGAGTTTTTGGAACAGTCTTTGCAAGCTCCTTCGTGTTCAAGTTAAACTATCTATAGCAAATCATCCACAAACTGATGGACAAACAGAATGGGTGAATCAAGTCCTAAAGCAATATCTCCGTTGCAATATCAACTATCAGCAAAATGATTAGTTTGAGCTTCTACACTTTGCAGAGTTTGCATATAACAATAGTGTTCATGCATCTACTAAGGAGACTCCCTTCTTTGCAAATTATGGGCATATACAACTCTCAAAACATGTCAAGAACCCAGTTGCCAGAGACAAGGCCCACTACCTGATGGAAATTCACAAAGAACTCAAGGAAGAGGTCCATAAAGCTCAAGAACAATATAAGTACTATGCAGATCAACATCGTGTGTAGAATCCATCATATCAAACTAGGGATGAAGTATGGTTACTTTGAAATAATTTACAAACTTTATGGCCTTGTGCAAAGTTAGATCATCAAAGATTTGGTCCATTCACCAAATTGGCCAAGATTAATCCAGTCACCTTCAAGCTCCAACTACCAAGTACCATGAGAATACATCCACTTTTTCATGTATCCATGTTGGAACCATATCAAATTCCACCATTGAAGGGGGAGAGAACTAGTCCTTCACCACCTATTGAGATTGATGATCATGAAGAATTTGAAGTCGAGCATGTCCTAGATTGGAGAGTATCTCAAGGAAGATTTGAATACCTTATTCATTGGAAAGGTTATGACATCAGTGATCGTACTTGGGAACCTATAGAAAACCTTCAGAGAGCACCAATTAAGGTTCAAGAATTCCATAAGAGAGATCCAATGAAGCTGAGACCAAAGAACATGACCGGACCTTGTGGAACGTGTCGCTTGAGGGGGAGGTGATGTCATGGACAAAGGAAACCATCATGAACCTTAAATTCCATGTGAATCCTATATCTCATGATTGGTTAAAAATTAAGAGAAACCAATGCTTGCATTACGTTCATAACGTGCCAAAAGCCTAAGATCGACTGTCTATTTGTTGAATTCTACCATTCGGAGGTCCTGTTTATATTGCAGACATGATTGATGACATCATCAACTAGCAACTGCCCTTGGGAATCGCCCTTGAAATCGTATATAAGGAGGCCTTGGCCACATACATACTCAATCTTTCCAATGCCAATCTTGGGAGCTCAAGTAGTCCTGATCACCAAGTAAGTAATTTCAAGTTCTCGTTCGAGTTCTAGTCTTTTCTCTTGCTCTAGTCTAGTCTGGTCTTGTATCCTGGACATCAAGCCTTGTCTTGCTGTAATCTCATAGTACGACTTTCTTGTATCCAGTTCATCTCTCGAAAGGGAGTTTTTGTAATCCAGAGATCTTGCTCCATACTTATGATCATGGGTTGTGGGATCTTTTGTATCATCTCTAGTTGAGTTATCTATACCTATCAGCCTCGGGTTTTGGGATTTCTTGTATCCGCTACATATTCTTGTACTATTTTCCCTATGTGGGTATTCTTGTAATTAGAAGCATATTCCAAAATCTTATCTAATGTAGTCAAAGAGCACAATCTAGTGCTCCCTTGACACTTGGTATGAGAAGATACATGCCTATCTCATTGCACATGGTTTTGAGAACAATCCAATTGGAAGCACCTTATATGTTAAGCGTGCTAATGATGTGCATTTTGATCATTGTTGTTGATGACATGTTGCTCATTGATCCTATTGAGAAGCATATTGCTCATTTCAAGGATGATTTGCATGCCTCATTTGAGATGTTTGATTTGGGGCATTTGCATCATTATTTGGGCATTCACTTGATTCAAGTTGATGGTGGAATGGCTTTGTGTCAAACGAAATATATTGACACATTATTGTAGTGTTTTGGCCTTGAAGACTGTAAGCCTATTGCCAGTCCTATGGAGACATGTTTACAAGTGAGTCTTGATGATGCTGGAGATTCATTTGATGTTGTTCTCTATCAACATGCTGTTGGATGCTTGATTTACTTATGCATTACTCGGCTAGATGTTGAGTTTGCTGTCTCTCAAATGAACAGGTTTATGCATTGCCCAAGTGTCATGCATTAGCACGTGGTTAAGCGCATCTTTCGCTACTTGAGTGGTACCCGACTACTTGGATTGTTTTATCCCAGGGGGGATCACTACCGCCACATGTGCATGCTTTTTGTGACAGTGACTGGAGTGGTTGCTATGACACTCATGTGTCCACTAGTGGCTTTTGCTTCATGCTTGGTAGCTCATGTATATCTTGGATGAGCAAGAAGCAACCTATTGTGGCCACTTCCAATTGTGATGTTGAGTATACGCCAACTTTCACAGTGACTATTGAGTGTGTGTGGATCAGACACCTTATGGAAGATTTGGGTGTTGGTCAGTCTTCCGCCACCACCATCTTCATTGACAATCAGAGCACATTGGCAGTTGTGAGGAACCCTGTGTTCCATGCTTGCACTAAGCACATTGAAGAGCATTATCATTATGTCAGGGAGAGGTTCTCTGCTGGAGAGATCAGCTTGGCATATGTGCCCACTCAAGAGAACATTGCAGACCTTTTCACGAAGGCTCTGCCTAGGGAGAAGTTTGAAGCTTTCCGTAGAGCTTTGGGCTTACTTCCTTTTGTGGATTGATCCCACATAGCTTGGCACTTCCTTATACATGAATGCAGCTCCTTGTTCACCGGATCACCACCAAGGGGGATTTGTTGATATATTTAGGTAGTGATGTGTGTGAACACACTAGGACCATCGTGGCACTTTTTCCCTCTTTACGAGGTTTTTTCCCCTTGGCTTGTATATACGCACATTGCCCTAACGGGTTACTTATCTTTGTACATTCCAGTGGTTATACTTTCAGTATTGTGTGTTGTGCTCCAAGCTTCTTCTTCTTCCTTGTGCTGTTTGCGTGCTTCCGTAGACATCTAACTCCAACAATAATCCTTTTGTAAGTATTCCATAAAGTAAATATAATTCTATAGTTAAGTATGGAATATTACACAAGAATTTCCAAGGTTTAATTTAAGTATTTAAAGTACTTGAAGAGGAGCATTTGGAGGAGAATCATAAAAGGATCATAGGATTGGTATTAAGTTAACCATTGAAAGTTCTTTGAAAGAAGATCTCCAAATAATTCTAGCACTTACAAAATTATAGCTTTCAAAGATATAGATACCAAAGTTAAATTGAGAAAGACTTTTGGAGATATGCCCATCAAGTATCTCAAAATGAGAATCTTTGGAAGTTCTAATTTAAGATCTTAAGACATAATGATCCAAGGAATTAGAGTCCAAGAAATGATCTTGAATAAATTACCATTTATACTTCAACAAAGAATACCTTAAAAATAACCGTTAGAAAGATTCAACATTATGGTATGTTAAAATAAAAAATACTAGACCTTTGGATAGGACATATATGTTCAGACATGGTTTGTTTTGAATAGGGTGCACTTAAAAAAAATACAAAAACATTATCTTTTATCATGCTTAAGCATCTACTAATTTAGAGTATTACTTTGATTTAAATTTATCCATCAAGAATCAAAAGTCCATTCCTTGAATGACCAAAGACAAGCATAAATTCAATCTTCTTAACACTTATACAAAGATTCATAGATCTTTCAGAAAAAGAGGTATCTTAAGTATAATTTGAGCTTCTTAAGGATCAAGCTTAAACCTTGATTTGCATAACTAAAGAGGTAGAAGATTGGACAACAATAACTTCTCGACAAGCTATTCGAAAAGTTCAATCTTTGAAATCCTTTAAGGTATTAATTATAATTCTTAGTACAAAATAAAAAAGATTCTCAATAGATAAAGAAGAAGGATTTGTGTTTATAATAGATTATTGTACATATGTTCAAAAGCACCATGTGTCACTCTAGCAGAATGGAAGTCCCACCATGGTGAATATCCACCTCATAAATGTCAATCCGTGGAGTCATGAGGATGGTATAATGACCATGAGCAATACGAGTTCACAAGTGAGTCAGTGAGAAGCATGAGGACATGCACCCACATACACACATGCACACACAAGGTAAGACAAAGGATAGAACACTGTAATATTCCATTCAATAGCTCAAGGAAAGTATACAGTGCTCAAAGGAAAGCTCAATCTCTCACCGTGTAACCCTTAAATGAGCTCTTTAGCTCTTTTCCATGTAAAAACACATGCATGGAATTGAAAAACTTGAATTTAATGTGATTGTGAATGATAAGCAGAAATCAAATGGTCATAATGTGGAGTTAATGATGTCTTATGAATCCATTGAGATTCTTCAAGTGCGTGATTTTTATATTTAACCAAATATCTATGATATTGATTACTTGTGCATGTAGTAGTGACATCGTAATCAAGTATTTTCTCTAGAACTAAAATTTTTGCATCCTCTTTAAGTGACGGAGGATCATATAAAATAGGAGTGAGTGGTAATGTTCCGTTAAATTGCTTCAATAAACTAATATGAAAAGAATTATGGATATTCCAATGAGAAGGTATGTCTAATCTAAGAGCATTCTTATTAATTTTTTGAATAATATGGAAAGCCCCATAATAATGTGGTGCAAGTTTAACCTTAGCATGTTGGGAAATATTTTTCAAATGACTTTTTATTCGTTTCGTTACCATTTATTTTCATCAAATTCTTTAGCTACTCATTTCTTATTACCATTACGCATGTAACGTTCTTGACTCTTTTTAATATGCGCATGAACTTCATGAAGTGTAGAAATATGATCTTGTGCAAAAGAATCAGCCATAGGTATGTCAGTTTGAGTGATAAACATGGGAGTGGGAAGCTTTTTGCCATACATGATTTCATATGGTGCACGTCTGGTAGTGCTATCTGTTGTGTTATTATATGCAAACTGTAGTAAAGGAATTTTCTCATCCCAATTACTTGGATTCTCTAAAGAATAATGATGTAATAAATCCAAAATAGTACTATTCATAGCTTCACTTTTGTTATGTGGATAACTCCTAAATGAGAGGTGTGAACCACCTGTTAACTTATATTAGATGGGCTCACACATGAGTGCCATGTGACACCCATGTGTGTAGCCATTTGGGGGTTCTCTAGATGAGGGACGAGGGGATTAATTGATTGGTATGTGGCTAGGAGGAAAAGAAGAAATGTAGATTCTTTGTGAAACCCCAATTAGATTGCCAGCAGTATCTTCTTCATCCACCTCGAATTATATGCACAGGCTTGTCAAAAAGTGGAGTTTATCATTGGGAGCTTCACCCAATATTGGTATTCGAGCCACAAGTCGTGCGGACACGTCTGAATGATGGAACGACACAAAGGTCCATCGAGCAGATGGAGTCATGCACAAACATGCACACGTGGAGCACAACAGCCTTCGTGGCCTTTTCTCCCTCCTTCCTCACTCTTGGCTGAAGGATGAATGAGAAGAGCCTTCTATACATACCCAAAAACGGCCCCATGTATCTGCTATGTGGGATAAATCCCATCCCTCTACTTGGTTGCAAGTTCGAGTGGAGATAGACACCTTGTGAAGGAGGTAACAAATCCGAAAAAACTCAAGGTCTATTCTCAAATTTAGGACCTTAAGAGTCAAGCTATGAGCAAATTTGAATACAAGCAAGGAAATTTGCATGTACTATGGGTTGTGGAGATGGGGTATAGGCCATTAGAATAACTAAAAAAAAGCTTTAGATTCTCAGTTTGAGCTTCCCAAAGTCACCCTTTCATGAAGAACTGCTCTTCCACTTCCTACCCTTGATATACCCACATTCTCCAGACCATAGCTTTGTGATCGGACATCCGATTTAGAAATCTTTGTCATCTTAAGAAGTTGCACTCCTAATCTTTCATTAGCAATAAATGTTGATATATTTAGGTAGTGATGTGTGTGAACACACTAGGACCGCCGGGGTACTTTTTTCCCTCTTTAGGAGTTTTTTTTCCCTCGGCTTGTATATATGCCTAATGCCCTAATGGGCTACTTATCTTTGTACATTCTTTAGTAATACATTCAGTATTGTGTGTTTGTGCTCCAAGCTTCTTCTTCTTCCTTGTGTTGTTCGCGTGCTTGTACAGATGTCTATCTCCAACAATTGGTATCAGAGCAGGTCGTCGCTTCATCTAGGGCGCCGTCGACACTCCTCCGTTTGCAGTCTCAGAATCATACGAATTTTGGTGAGCATACTCAGGATGTTTCCGAGATCAAAACTGCTTCGCTCTATGGTGCCGAAATCGCGATCTGAGCTCATTTCGACCTCTAAATGCACTATCGCAGTGCTTATGCAAGCTATTTCTTCTTTTTGTGCCAAAGGTATATACCTGTTTCTGTTCGCCAGTATAAGCATCTCGAAGTCTGCTACAGGTTTAGCAGAACTTGTATGGGTAGTTCCGTTGAACTTTTTGAGATACAGTCAATTTTTTGCATCAAGGTATTTTAGTCACCGACCATGGCTGAAAGCAGTGATGTATTCCGTATGTTGGCTATTGAGGATAAGTTGGATGGTATCAACTACCTATTATGGGCTTATATGATGCGACATGTATTGGTTGCAAAAGGACTGTGGAACATTGTGCAGGGTGTTGAAAGACGTCCTGTTACACCTGCAACTACAGGTACTGCAAATACAGGTGCTGGAGCTGATGAAGATGGTGTCGAAGATGATATTCCGTAGATTCCTGTTCGTGCTACTGTTTCTATTGCACCTACTGCAGAGCAGATTCGCTGGGATGGCAGAGATGCCCAGGCACATGCATTGATAGCTTTGTCTGTCAAACGTGCCATTATTCCTCACATTCGCTCTTGTAGAACAGCTAAGGATGCTTGGGATACACTTACCACATTGTACCAAGCTAGGAATGAGGCTCGTGTTGCTTACCTCCGAAAACAGTTGGAGAGTGAGCACATGAATGAAGGTGATTCTATGGACAGTTTCCTAACGAAGATCAAAGATTTGAAGGAACATTTGATTTCTGCTGATGAGGTTATACCAGATAGCTCACTTGTGCAGACCGTTCTGAATGGTCTTCCTGACTCATATCAGAGTTTTGCTTCTACTCTTCGGTTGATGATGAAAGGCAATCCAAATGCCTTATCATTTGAGGAGTTAGTCTCTGTTCTGTTGCAGGAAGATCAGTCCAGGCAGAACAGGTCCATTATGCGAGTTCCAGATCAAGCTTTCCTGGCTAGTCAGAAGGGCAAAGGAAAATGGGGCTCTTCTACTAGTAAGCAGAAATCTGCAAATGCTGCACAATCGAAGAACCAGGATAAAGATGAGAAGAAATCAGAAAAGCAGAAATTGTTTTGCAAGTATTGTAAAGGAAATGATCATATCATAAAGAACTGTCCAAAACTGGCTGCAAAAGAGGCAAAGAAGAAAGAGGCTGGAATGGTTGTTGTAGAGGCCTCTACACCAAAAACAGACTCTACAAATCTTGTGCAGGAAGAAGAATGGGCGTTTACTACTGTCTGCAGTTTTGACCCATCTTCTCATGATGAGTGCATGTCTGCAGTAGACTCAGATGTTTGGTACTTTGACAGTGGGGCGACCAAACATATTACCTCGCAGCGTAGTTTCTTCTCTTCACTCGAGCCTACCCCTACAGGGAATACTGTCACGTGCGCCAATAACTCCTCTTATCCTGTTATGGGAGTTGGTAAGATCATTCTGACTACTGTTGATGGTAGTTCTTTCACCTTGTCAGATGCTTTATTTGTGCCAGGGATCAAGTAGAATCTGTTATCCGTTTCTGCATTAGCCAAGATTGGCTTGGTTGTGAAATTTGTTGATGACATATGTACAGTTCATGATCTGTCAAATGGTGATGTTATTATTGCTTCTGGCATTTTATGTCGTGGGCTGTATAAGCTCATAGACTATGAAAGATCTGTGAATGATTCGGCATGTGCAGTTCATGATTCTCAGGCTATGTCAGATGCAAAGCTTTGGCATGCATGCTTTGGTCATCTGAATTTTGCTAGTTTGCTACGCCTGCAGAAATCTGAAATGGTGTCCTCTTTGCCCAAACTTGAGGCACCTGGCAAACATGTTTGTGAAGGCTGTATTTTGGGCAAAATGCAGCGTTCCTCCTTTCCAAAAGATGGTTCAATTCGGGCTACGCAGAAATTGCAGCTTGTACATAGTGATGTCTGTGGTCCTATGCAGACACCCTCTTTTGGAAATTACCTTTACTTCGTGACTTTCATTGATGATTTTTCCAGGCATGCATGGGTATATCCACTCAAAGCAAAGTCCGAAGTGTTATATGTGCGTCAAACAGTTTTTGGTTTTGGCTGAAAATCTGTCAGCATGTAAAATGGGCATCCTCCGTTCTGATCGAGGGGGGGAATATATGTCTTCTGATTTTAATGCATTTTTGGCTGAACGTGGGATAAAACACCAGTGTACAATGCCGTATACACCTCAACAGAATGGAGTTGCTGAACGGAAGAACAGGTCTCTCATGGAGATGGCGAGGTGTATGGTCAAGAGTAAGGCTTTACCTCATAGTTTCTGGCTTGAGGCTATCATGTGTGCAGCATATGTGCTGAACAGGTGTCCCACTAAAGCGTTGCAGTCTATCACTCCATATGAGGCTTGGCATGACCGTAAGCCATCTGTTGCTCATCTGCGTGTTTTTGGTTGTTTGGCATATGCACTAGTGCTTGAACAACATCACAGAAAATTGGATGATAAGGCAGTAAAATGTATTTTTGTTGGGTACAGTTCTGAAAGTAAAGGCTATCGTTTGTATCATCCATAGACTAAACGCATTCTGGTTAGCCGTGATGTTGTCTTTGTGGAAGATGCTATTCAGCCATTGCTTTCATGTACTAAGGAGACATTTGTTAGCTCCAAAGACATGTATGATACTTTGATGCCTCTTTTTACAGGTGGACAGTCTAGTGCTGGTCCTAATGAGTCAACTTCTCAGCCTTTGCAGGTTTCATATGATGATGCAGATCATTCCATTTCTGATGCAGATTTACATGATGCACTTGTTGATGAGAGAGCTGATATTGAGCAAGCAAAAACTATGCCAAAATGGCTGGTGTAGACTTTGCGTGACAACAAATTAGATGCACTTTGTCATATCGTACTCGTTCAGGCTCTCATAGTGCCTCCTTTGCATCAGATTGCTATGCTATGGCTGCGTCTAGTCTCTGTGATGAGAATGAGCCTGTTTCTTTTGATGAAGCACAGAATTCAGAAAATTGGATGGCTGCTATGCAATATGAATATGATGCTATAATGAAGAATGGTACATGGTCCTTATGTGACTTGCCTCCTGGCAAGAAGGCCATTGGCACTAAGTGGGTATACAAGCTGAAGCGTAAACCTGATGGTACAATTGATAGGTATAAGGCTAGGCTTGTTGCAAAGGGTTATGCGCAGGAAAGAGGCATTGATTTTGATGAGACCTTTGCACCTACATGTCGTATGACTACTGTTCGGAGCATTTGTGCACTTGCAGCCCATCATGGTTGGAATGTACATCAATTGGACATTAAAACAGCATTTCTGAATGGTGAATTGCATGAAGAAGTGTATGTCTTTCAGCCCCGTGGCTTTGTGCAGAAAGGGCATGAAAACCAGGTGTGTAGGTTAAAGAAGGCGTTATATGGTTTAAAGCAAGCACCACGTACTTGGTATGAGAAGATACATGCCTATCTGATTGCACATGGTTTTGAGAACACTCCCACTGAAAGCACCTTATATGTTAAGCGTGCTAATGATGTGCTTCT
The DNA here is from genome assembly GCA_020310875.1 of Ceratopteris richardii. Classification (NCBI taxonomy): domain Eukaryota; kingdom Viridiplantae; phylum Streptophyta; class Polypodiopsida; order Polypodiales; family Pteridaceae; genus Ceratopteris; species Ceratopteris richardii. The sequence continues at coordinate 148,940,499 of CM035431.1, forward strand.
GATCATTGTTGTCTATGTTGATGACATGCTGCTCACTAGTCCTATTGAGAAGCATATTGCTGATTTCAAGGCTGATTTGCATGCCTCATTTGAGATGTCTGATTTGGGGCATTTGCATCACTATTTGGGCATTCAGTTTATGCACGTTGATGGTGGAATGGCTTTATGTCAAACGAAATATATTGACATATTATTGCAGTGTTTTGGCCTTGAAGACTGTAAGCCTATTGCCACTGCTATGGAGACAGGTTTACGATTGAGTCTTCATGATGTTGGAGATGCATTTGATGTTGTTCTCTATCAGCAAGCTGTTGGATGCTTGATTTACTTATGCATTACTCGGCCAGATATTCAGTTTGTTGTCTCACAGATGAGCAGGTTTATGCATTGCCCAAGAGTCACGCTTTGGAAGGCGGTTAAGCGCATCTTTCGCTACTTGAGTGGTACTCGGCTACTTGGGTTGTTTTATTCCAAGGGGGGATCACTATCGACAGATTTGCATGCTTTTTCTGACTCAGATTGGGCTAGTTGCTATGACACTCGTGTGTCCACCAGTGGTTTTTGCTTCATGCTTGGTATCTCATGTATATCTTGGTTGAGCAAGAAGCAGCCTACTGTGGCCACTTCCAGTTGTGAGGCTGAGTATAGGGCAGCTTTCACAGCTACTGTTGAGTGTGTGTGGCTCAGACGCCTTATGGTTGATTTAGGTGTTGGTCAGTCTTCTGCCACCACCATCTTCACTGACAGTCAGAGCGCATTGGCAGTTGCGAGGAACCCTGTGTTCCATGCTCGCACTAAGCACATTGAGGTGCATTATCACTATGTCTGGGAGAGGTTCTCTGCTGGGGAGATCAGCTTGGCATATGTGCCCATGCAGGAGATCATTGCAGACCTTTTCACGAAGGCTCTGCCTAGGGAGAAGTTTGAAGCTTTCCGCAAAGCTTTGGGCTTACTTCCTTTTGTGGAGTGATTTTCACATAGCTCGGCACTTCCTTATACATGAGTGCCAGCTCCTTGTTCACCGCATCACTCCTAGGGGGGATTTGTTGATATATTTAGGTAGTGATGTGTGTGAACACACTAGGACCACCGGGGCACTTTTTTCCCTCTTTAAGAGTATTTTTTCCCTCGGCTTGTATATACGCCTAATGCCCTAATGGGCTACTTATCTTTGTACATTCTTTAGTAATACATTCAGTATTGTGTGTTTGTGCTCCAAGCTTCTTCTTCTTCCTTGTGTTGTTCGCGTGCTTCCGCAGACGTCTATCTCCAACAATTGATTTGGCGAATATTTGGTTAACCAAAATCCCTCTACAGCGCTTCAACAGAAACTAGGTGGCCATTTTTAGGCCTAGTTTTTGCATATTTCTCACATACATGTGCAAGTATCTTGTAGATATGTGCATGTTTGTGTTGTTGTGTATGTATGTTGTATATGCTTGCAAAAGTGTATATGTACACACATACATGCATGCATACATATATAAACATACACACATATTCTGATACATAGTGTTATAGTCAATGGAAATCATAGAATTAGGAAGCCTATGCATTATTCTTTTGCATACGTTTTTATTCAATATATTTTGCAAATATGTATGTAGATGTTTTTGTACATACAAAATGAGTCCTCAAATAGAAAACTGCAAGAGAAGAACTAGAATTTGGTTGCATTTTCATATTTTTGTGCTTCTAGACTTCATTTGAAGTGGTAGAATAGGGGCCCACTATAAAAAGACTGAGCCCACAACTTGTGGAGAATTTTGGCTAGTGTAATCAAGAGGTTGTTATAAAATAATTCTACGACATGAGTGTTCGCCTCATGTAGGATGATCTGAAATCAGACATCATTTGTCGTTCTCGTGTAAGTCCAAAGATCTTGGGGTTAGACTTAATTATAGGTTCATGTGTTTTACTCTAAAACAAGTAATCCACTTAGTCTAGTGGTTAAGTCTCAAAGATGGGAAGAAGGAGGGTTTGGGTTTAACCCCCATGGGAAGCTTGGGGAAGGAGTTTTGCCCAAAGAGCTCTAGAGCCTTCTTATTCAAGTTAACATGGACTAAGTTGAGTCCAACGAGACTTCAATCAAGTTGTGAGTACACCTATTACTAATGGACTCCCGTGGAAGGTGCTAAAACAGTGGTGGAGATTTCACATGCATATGTGGACTTTATTTAATCTAGAGGGCACCATTGATTTGAAGAGCTATATATATATGCATAAGGTTGGTAGGAGAGTCATCTCTCTAGCTAGTGGTGGTCCTGATTCTAGTTCTTCACATTGGTATCCGAGTACTTGGTTAAGCTTTCATGGAGAACTTGATGGGACTCCATCATCTTCATACTCTTCAAATTTAGAATATACATTCGCATCAGTTTTTCTCAAGAGAAATTTGATTATGATTTCTCTTTCTATTCCTAAGTCCATTTGTCACTCACGTCTCTCCCCCAACCTGCTTAATATGACAAAAATTATATTGCTTCTCAACTCACACAGTAATTTTCTAGGATTTGAGACCACCACCTTGCAGCTAATAGAGGATTGAGCTATTTACAATGCTAATGGTCATCATTGGTTTTTCATACAAGAGCTTCTATATTCATTCATAGAAATGCAAATAAAAGCATAACATTTCAATGCACCAAAAGACAATTATTGAGGCATGCTATATGGCAGGATCGAACACATGTTCTCTAGCTAAGAGAAGGCCATGCTAATCGAGTATTTTTGTGCATGCGTTTGAAGATATACGTACTTTCTTTATTTATGGAGATCGACCACATATTAGGCTCCAGATGCATAGAAGCCATGACTAAGAAAAATAATGACTCTTGAAGAATAAGCAACATGCATTGATGAGGATTTGAACCCCCACAACTGTTACAAGGCTCTAGAAAGTTGGATGCATGTTGAATATCCCATTTTCCTCATTCTAAATCTTTCAAACTTAAATATCTCTTATGCATAATCCACTTGGCATTGTACTTGTAAAAGGTATTTTTCATAGAGTGCGGCGAAGAGATCTCATACCCTTGAACTTGCAAGGAGGGACTATTGAGCTTAGAAACAAGCTCATGTAGCAGTTTGTGCATCTTTTGTCTTCTATTTCTTTGTTGACACATTTCAACTTTTGTACATACATACCCAAGAGTTCATGCTCATTTTTCTTGGATATTTGCACCACTTTTCTTTTGCAAGAATTGATTCAAGATGGAAGCCCCAAATCCTTCTATCGATCCATGCTTGTATTATACTCCATAGCCCACATGCCTTCAACATTATAAAATTTTCCTTATACATTCATTGACTTTTTCTCTTCCTCAAAATTGGACATGAAAGAGGATTGGTTTCTCTTTTCAAGGGCTGTGTTTGGAGACTCATGAAGCCATACCATGAAGCTGTTCCCAAGGATTGGGAGCATCACAAGCAAGGATATGGGAAAGAAGAAGGAAGATGGCTCTGCTCAAGAAATTAAAGGAGGGATGTGGCGCAAAGACGAGCTAATCTTTTTGAAGGTGATGTTTGATTTCAATTCTTGATTGAGCTTGTTTTCATCACTTTGTACAATCTTATTTAAAAGATGAAGTAGAGGAAACACTTCAATAATTTAAGGTTAAGTTTAGTCATAGATGACAAAATTGGTTAAGCACTATCTTGCATTTGTTAACGAATAAATGTCATCATCCGTCACAGTAAAAAAAAATAGAGATTCGTACTTACAATAGACAATGCACAGAATCGACAAAGAAGATGATGGAGAAGGAGAATACCGACATGAATTGACAGAACCATACCACAATGCGCATCGTCGTTTCATTAAGCCAAGTGATATATTTATACAAATTGTCACACCCATTCGCACGGGGCATCATGACTTTCCATTGCAACCTTTCATAGACCCTTCAATTTGAGCTTTAATTAAAACTAGAAAATGCCAACACGTACGTGCCTTTAACACTGGCATGCACGGTGGACTCGAATCCCACACCATGGCTTTGTGCCACATGGCTCCATGAGGAGCATTGTTTTATATGATGGGTAGAAGTAGGGAGATTATCATCTCATATAGACTGGAGGCTCAAGCAGAGAATACGTGGGAGTCTTCAAAGACTTGGCTCGGCGGTTGGGAGGCAAGATCGAAGTACATCTGTGTGTGTGTCGCAGCGAAGCCATCGTAGCAAAAGGTTTTGTTGTAGTGGTATCAGAGCATTTATCCGGGCCATGCGAACGTTACAGCCAGGCAGATTTGAACTCACGCCCTCTGAGAGGGGGGTGAATGGCTTATCCAAGGCACCTATATTCTTTGGATGAGTGTTCTTTAGCAGGAATAGTGATAGAGTTTTTAAGCATGAGCGCGCATCCAATTGTCCTCGAAAAAGAGAAGATCTTCTGTGGAAGGCGACGGGATTTTGGACAAGAGATGTACATTCCATATAAATATGTGAGGAGGAAAGGAGATTACATTCTCTCTGCTCTTTGAAATGAAGCAACCATGCAGTTATAGAAATCTTCCAAGCGACTTATACCAGAAGCCAAGGCAATCATGAAGGCAACGCGTAAAAGGACAAGATGAAATCCTCCTCAATAGAACCTTTATGGCATCCTACATGATTCTAGCAAGGAGTTATGGCTTCAAGTTCCAGGTTTGAGTATTTTTGAATTTTTATAAGAATTTCCATTTTCGAGAATGATAACGAAGCATTAGGGGGCCAAGATCTTGGAGGGAAATCATATTTATGGAGAGTATGAGATATATACTCTCACCTTAAGTTAAGATTTCCTCCAAAGTACAAGAAGTAATAGGCTTTGTGTATTACAAAATAGCCCTCTTGCATAATTTTGCATAAATTTCAGGAGCTATTTTGATAAATAGCCATTTTGGGAAGGGAAAAAGAGGAGGTATTTTTCATAGATTTATGGAAAAAAACCATGCACACTTATAGTATAGTGTATTGACTTCCATGCAAGATCAACAAAATCCAAAAGATACCTCATTTTGATGGGAGTTTGAAGCTCCACCAAACCCCCTTCCATCACAGTTTGACAAAAATTTCAGCACCTAAATTTAAGAAATTCTCATTTTGGAAGAGGGAAAAATAGGTGCGATAGCTATGGATGGATGGGAAAAAGTATATATACTGAGAGTATGGTGTTTGGAATTCGTAGACGAATCATTAGATTCATCAAAATGATAAGTTAAGGAGGAGTTTTAGTTCCTCAAAGACCCCCTTCCCACACTTTTTGAAAAAAATTGAAATGTTAAATTTTGCCAAACTCCACTTCTGGGAGTAAGAACAAAGATCATTTAAGAGGATTCCCATGGATTATTGTATAAAATCCAAGAGAAATCCACATTTAGAGTGGATTAGAAGCTTGCTAAGAGCTCCCATTTAAGTTTTTACATAAAAGTAAAAATCTTGATTTAGGCCTCTTTTGGGGATCGAATTAGCATGCACGAAGGGAGGATTCGGAAAGGTGAAAATAGGCCTAAGCATCTTCATATATTTCTCTCTGAGGTTATGGAGAAAAATTTAGCATTTTCTTGATGGAAGAATGCTTTGGGACACCCCAAAAATCACATTTTCACACTTTTTCCAACCCCTCCAACAGTCCACTAGTTTGGCATATCCCGCTTGGAATGGCCATATCTTGGGCTAGAAAACTGCAAATTGGACGTGCTATGGCTCGTTTCGAAGAGCACAAGGTCTACTTTCAGTTTATGAAAGAAAATTTTGGAAACTAAAAATTTTTACAGGTCTGAACAGGTCTGCAAAGTCTGAACAGTTTTTGGCGACTACCTTCCAGGAGCCATATTTTTCAAATCGAGAAGGCGATTTGAGTAATTTCACTTCGACATCTTTGCACATGCTATATATTTCAGTTTATGAACATTTGCAGGTCCTAAAGTGATTTTTGCAGGTCTAAAGAAGGATTACTAATGCATTTTTGACTAAATTTGCATTATTTTAGTAATCACATGACCATGTTTTATGTTTTGCGAAGTGATCCGATGTTTTCGGACACTTCTAAGCTTATGTTAGGACCTGAAGAGGAAGGTGCAGAGATCTCGAAGCTCATCGAGAAGAACTGGATGCATGCAACTCCAAAACCAGACTGCTCAGGGATGTATGCTTTATGCTTTCATCATTTTACTTTATGTTATGGCATGTTCTGAATGTACATGCATAAATTGGATTGCATACATCAAATGTTGATCATTGTTTAAATTCTTAAAGTATGAATCGATAGGCAAGAGGTATACTTTTTGATTGTTTGCAAGAAAGAAGATTACAGAAACCATATGGCTATGCAACACCGGGAATGGTTGCTAGGAAATGCTATTATGTTTTTGCAGGTTATGGAATTCATATATGAGTTTATGGCATGCATGCCATGGGCCTGTCAAGCCCTATGTTTTTGGGTGGCATAAGTGCCACTGAGCTTATGGTTTAATTTTTTTTGGGATTCCATTTCCTGGGGAAATGTTGTCGAAAATTTTCCCACCACATGGCGGTGTATACGCACTTACCTTTAGGTAAGAATGTTACGGCATGGTAACATGCCTTCCTGCAAACATCAATAAGATCTAGACATGCTTGTAAGCATGTATTTGATGGACTTAGTACCATCATACTATCGTAGATAAGGCAACTTCAGTAGTAACAAGATCCCTATATATAATCCTTATGGAATTAGACCATAGGATTGCTAAGGGAAGGAGCTACACCTTCACCATTAGTAATGTGCACAAGCAATCCTTTAGGTTTTAGGAAGTTGCATACTGGCACGGGAGATACATTTATGATAATCTCCAAAGTAGTGAAGATTGAATTATCTTCAAAACAGTCTCAGATGATGATTAGGAGACTATGGGGTATCATGATGAATATCCAAAGAGTGACTAGCTTCACTAATATACATCACTTGAGCAAGTAGTGAAGCATTTTTGCTACACTACTATGGAAACCAAATAGACGGGATCACAGAGATGGGTTTCATGAGACAACATCAACGGGTGCTTATGTGATTCGAGTGATGGTTAGGAAGGCCATAGGTATGGCACGAGCTCTATAGTATAGAGCATAGATCCCTTAGTCAGGAATAGTTGGGGTACCCAATACATCTATATGTATATCGGGATCTATAGAGAGGTACTTAGATCTAGCCTTGGTACCTAGGAACAAGTTGGTTTGGAACGGAAGGGGATATCCATTGTCACATTGTTGACTAGAACCAAACTAACTAGTTCGAGGACATGGGACTCATTTGAGTCCACTGACAGGATTTTAGGATATGGGATTCATTAGAATCCACCTACATATTCCATTATATGGAATATATATTCGATTTAGTGTAAGTACGACACAGTGAATTGGAAGAATTTTTCACTGGTATGGGACGATGGAAATGACTTCCCTTTGAGCACTCTTCTTCTATGGCCAGGAAGAAAAGGACTCATCATTCATGGTATCATGTCTCACTAGATCATAGGAGAGCTCTTAGTAGATATCTCCTTAGGATTGGGAGTTATCCTTCATAGTCTAGCGAAGATTAATTCTTCCAGTAGAGAATGTGGTAGGTGATTTTATCACCATCGAGATCATATACTCATGTTGTGTTTCTCAGGAAGGATAATTCCATTAGTCGGATTGGATCGTATAGATCCATGCACAGAGTATGGTTGGCAGAGATACTTCTTTATTATGGATACACATGTGTTTACGGTATCATGTCACATCATTGCTGACCATTTTAGTAGAGGGCTTTGACCCTTATTAGGAATTTATTTTCTCCACTCTTCACTATATACACCTTCATTAGTTAGTGGAGATTTGTTCTCCATCTTCATAGGAATATATGTAATGAGGGATTATGCTTTAGTTACGGAAGAGAGGACTAAATAAATTCATGAGTTTCTCTTTTAAGGAAAGGAGAAAGTGGGAATCAGCTCAGAGATCGATGATAGATCTCACTTTAGTTCAGTGGTCTCACTTTAGCTCCTATTCTTTGAGAGAGAAAAAAGGAAAGGAAAACATGATTTCTTCATAGGAGAAGAATAGAGTATGTTTTCCTTTACAGAGAAGAGGTGTTTGGGAAACATCTCTTAGTCTATATTTCAGAAGGAATTCATTTCCTCTACTTTTCAATGTAATTTTCCTTCACATGGGAGTTTGATTCTCCACTATTTTGGAAGGAAAAAAGATGGAGAACTTATATGCATATTCTCAGTTATGGATAAGTAGAGCAAATGGATTCAACAGAATCTCTTTCAAAGGGAAAGGGAAAGTGGAATAGATTCCACTACCAGACCTCTTTTCCTTAGAGGAGATTACAGAGAGAGACATGGAGAGAGTTTCACTTTCTCATTTAGATTGTCTAGATAGGAGTGGCACTCTTCTATCAAAGACAAGAGGGAGATCAGGTAATCTTACTGGTTAGATTGAGTCTCACTTGGAGACTCTTGAGAGAAGTAGTTATTTGTACTTCCAGTGATGGTCTTTGACTAGATGAGATGATCTAGTTATTGAGATTAGTTAGATTGGGAATAGAGCTATGACTCTTCTCTTTAGGGTTTATAGGAGATAGAGATATATCTAACCTATTAGGGTACCAAACTCTCAGTTGATGCTTCATCATGAGGATGATGTGTGAGCATCAGTTAGGAGGATGGGTACTTAGGGATTATCTGAATATCAAAGGGAATGCTTTCTGCATTCATATGGAAAACTATAGGGAAGAGAAATTTTAGAGTTTGCACAAGTGCCAATAGATGCTCTTCCAATAGAATTTAGTCCACAGGTAATGGATGAAAAACCACAGACTTCTTGGTTGGTGAAATGTAGAGATTGCATTTTATGACCATAAGCTAGATGATGGATTTGCATAGTTCACAAGATAGTTGAGTTAAACTATTTCTTGTGATCACACTCAAGGTTAGGAAGACCTAGAGTGGTATGAAGGCAATCTATCATTTAGTTTTAGATGGGTTTGGAGTCACTTGTTATGGGACTTTGTTCTATATTTCATAGGATTATATGGTTTATTATCTCCATTATGATATGATCAAGCCTATAAGCTTGGCACCTTACACTTGCTTTTCTTACTATTACTCCATAGAGTAAACATCATATGGACTTAGGTCATTCTGAGGATGTTATATGTTATGGGAGTGATAGTCTGGAACTTGAGTGCATATGGGAGATAGTAGGAACCACTCAGACGGTTTCCCACCTTTGAGATGATCTCATATGAGACTTCTTAAGGGGAAGGATATGGGGAAACAACACACACAGAGATGACCATGTACGTAGAGTACATGGGGTTCAGGGGAGTCCGAGCACTTTCTTCTACCATTACGGACATTTCATTTACATTTTCGAGGACGAAAATGCTTTCAAGGGGAAGGGAATGTCATATTATGGCTTTGTGCCACATGGCTCCATGAGGAGCATTGTTTTATATGATGGGTAGAAGTAGGGAGATTATCATCTCATATAGACTGGAGGCTCAAGCAGAGAATACGTGGGAGTCTTCAAAGACTTGGCTCGGCGGTTGGGAGGCAAGATCGAAGTACGTCTGTGTGTGTGTCGTAGCGAAGCCATCGTAGCAAAAGATTTTGTTATATTTACCAATGTCCTAGGTGTACTATATGCAACTACCCTATGAAACATTATCCACCAACCAAAGTGCATGGCCCAAATCCATGGTATGGAAGGTAAGATAATGCCCATAACAGTCCAGAACTATGAAAAATGTGTTCTGCAAAGCAAAGTGCCTGGAACTGAATCCAAGATATGCAAATACATTACACACAATCCATAGTCTGCCCTTCTATATGCTTTGGCATGAAGTACAAAAAATGGCATAATTACATAGCTCATCAATTACATCATTTGCATATGTCTTTCTACAATACATCATTATCATATACAATCTATGCAAATCGGTAAGAGGGCTGGATCATCCAATCATAACTTTATCATCAGTAAGCTTTACTTCTATTCAGCATATTCCTCTATCCATAAGTACTTCAACATAAATCAACAAATAATGATCAAGCATAGCTTGTCTGTTTTGGATTAGTATGATCAGTATCCATCAATATATGAAGACTCAAATCAACACGAAGATGTGTATCCCATATCCGACATCATCCATCACTCAGAACATGCACACAAACGAAAAAGAAAATTAGTGAATGCTTCTGCCGTATCAACGCTACCTCACATTCACAATCCACATAGAGTGTTTCAGCCAAGTTAATGCTACCTCACACTCTCTCATTACCGAAAACAAAATAAATGAGTGTTTCTGCCAAGTTAATGCTACCTCGCACGCAAATCACACCACCTCATACATACTCATATCACCATGCAACATGCTAGCCCATCGGATACAAACCTTCATGTGATAGGGTTTCCATAACTCAAGCCTTCTCTGCAAAAGGAATAACCATCCCGAATCATGATATGCAAAAAACATTTCTCAAAGCCAACATATTCCATGAAGCAAAACACATACCATAGAGCATCATCGTTATTATCATATTGTTAAATTTATCGTAATTATGACCATAAGGCATGCCAATGGGATCAATATTTCAAACAATATAAAATGCCAAAACTGGAGCAGAAACTGCATTTCCTGCGCGCTCTTTCTCTGCTTGATGTTATGATGTATTAATGTTACTATTAGTAGTAATATTATTTAAATATTATTAGATATTTTTCAGTTTCGCTCTCTCGTGCATTTTCTAGTTCATAAATGATTCTTCAATTCCTCCGTTCCTTATCAACGTGCGGTGTCATGGTAATGTGCGGACGTAGTGATGCAGCACCGAAATTTCACGGCCAAGACAAAATGTCATATGACAGACAAAATTTTGCGGCAAGGATCGATGATAAAGAAATTTATGTGAATAGAATATCGGATCTATTGAAGGATTCTCAGAGCAGTAACATTCCCAATCATCGGAATGTGGCAATGGAGCTACGGAAACTATGCCATCATCCTTTCCTGTGTGATGGGTTAGAAGAGCATTTGGCATACAAAAATGGGCAGAAGGTTCAGGATAGACAACAAGGTTTTGGTGACATCCTTTGCCAATGGCTCTGGGACAATTTCACTACTAGACAAGTTGCTTCCCATGCTTAAAGATGCTGGATGACGTGTCTTGATATGCGCTCAATTCACATTGATGTTAGACCTTAGGGAGGATTACTTGAATGCAAAAAAATACTCTTATGAATGGATGGATGGGAAGATACGAGGATCTGACCGCCATGGATGGGAAGAGACGAGGATCTGACCGCCAGGCTGCTATTGATAGGTACTCTGCCACTCGGAGTGGTTGACGATGGTCTTGACACCGGAAGGTTTGACAGTGGTCTAGATCGACACCGGGATGATTGGCACTGGATGAGTGAAGACCGGAATGACCAAACTTGCCAGAATGAACTCGTGGAATCTAATAGCCGTTGCACCGCAGGTCACCAGGTACGACAATAGAGCGCATGAAAATGCGTGCATCCAATGATTGGCAAAAATGACATCCAATGATTTAAAAATACAGAACAAAGGCCAGGGCAATGACCCAATCATATGTTTTCATCACGTGCAATAGCGGCAGACAGGCAAAAGTCAACACTGAGATGCGTTGAGGATGGCAGTAAATCAGGCGCGGTTGGTCTCCACGGGATGACAGGCAAAAGATAGCACGGCCCAATGATTGGCTTCATCGTCAACCCGGTGGTTTAGGTAACGAAATGGCGGGGCAGGCCACGTTCTCATCTGGTGATGAGTTATAGGCGTAAAGCCCGGCGAATTCATAGGAGATGAATTTGAATACTTGGCAGCACTGGATTGGGTGAGACTAATTGTGAAAACTAATCAGGGGTCTGCATTATGGTGCACGCATCACCGGAATGGGAAGGCACCGGAATGATCAGCGCAGATCTTTAATTGGTTGAAAAATTGTTTTCTTTGTGACTTCGCACATCTGTCCATCAACCTTTTCTTGAATCTATGTTAATATGTCAAACATATGTTGACAGCGCAACTCCTGAATCCTGATATAGCCTTGCATATAATAGTGACTGTATATAATCCAGCAGCGTCACGTTCGTACTGCGATGAAGACTTTTGGAAGCTATAAATGATCATTGATGTCTTGCAAACGTTGTAGTCTGTCGTGGAGGCAACGCAGTGCAGCAACTCCTACAACAGAAAATGTTTGCGCGTGGCCTTTGTTGCATGTAGAGAGAAGAGATTTCTCATGACACATGTTTGCCTTGCAAGCGAGGATGATGGTGCTGACACATGTTTGCCTTGCAAGCGAGGATGATGGTGCTGGACTGTGGCAGTAGTCATAGCCACGTACGACTCTTCTTACTTCATTGCATCCTCGCTTGACGCAGAAGATTCACTACAGTGCAAACCGACTAATCCGAATGCAATGACGATAATCATGGCAGAGGCAAAAGGGGAGGGGGATGGCGTCACATAACCCAATTCAATCGTGTCATTAGTCATGAGTTGCGGAGTCGATGGATCGCCCAAGAAGCATGGTTGTCCACGAAAGACGAAAGTGCAGAGGTCAGAAGCGCAACGCCTTCCTCATATGCTCCAGTCGGTAGAGCCAAGGGGGGGTAAGCCCGGACGACGCTAGTGTTAATGAATGAATGTCATCATCCATCACAGTAAAAAAAATAGAGATTCGTACTTACAATAGACAATGCACAGAATCGACAAAGAAGATGATGGAGAAGGAGAATACCGACATGTATCCATGACAGAACCATACCACAATCCGCGTCGTCGTTTCATTAAGCCAAGTGATATATTTATACAAATTGTCACACCCATTCGCACGGGGCATCATGACTTTCCATTGCAACCTTTCATAGACCCTTCAATTTGAGCTTTAATTAAAACTAGACAATGCCAACACGTACGTGCCTTTAACACATTCAACACAAATTTTTTTCAAAAAGAATGTCTGCAAATTAAAAGGATGAATTCTCATTGCACAAATCCAACCTTCGTTTCATTAGCTTAAGTTTTTAATGAACAAGACCATATGATTTAGCATGTTTGTGCGTTAAAATAGAGAAAAAAATTGCATGAAGAGCATGCATTTTCACAGCTATAGCATGCAAACACATGCATTGCCATGCAAGCACATGCATCTACATGCAAGCACATGCGTTTGCATGAGTGAAAATCAATAGTATACTTCTTTGCATACTAATGCATGTACCCAAATGAAAGGATTATGCATGCATGAAAAGATGCATAGTATTGAAGTTTGTGCATTTAAAATTAAAGTTTAAAATGAAATTAGATGATAATTTCGAAGGTTATGAGACCTTCGTGATTGGAAGAAATAGAACCTTGACTTTAGTTTACGAATTGATCTTGATTAGTTCATGGTTATCTACCATTTATATCCAAGTCATTTATAATACGACATGGATGTGAAGATGAGATGAATTTATAATACGACATGGATGTGAATAGAACTCTAAAGGGTTTAAAAATAAACTTTAAGGCGTTCATATATAACTTATTGGTAATGTAATTGACAAGGTACTTGTCATATAAATTATGAGAGTAGTTAAGGTCATAATTGTTGATATATTTTGGTAGTGATGTGTGTGAACACACTAGGACAACCGGGGCACTTTGTTCCCTCTTTAGGAGGTTTTTTTCCCCTGGCTTGTATATATGCCCATTGCCCTAAGGGGTTACTTATCTTTGTACATTCTAGTTATAATACTTTTAGCATTGTGTGTTCTGCTTCAAGCTTCTTCTTCTTCCTTCTGCTGTTCGCGTGCTTCCTCAGACGTCTTACTCCAACAGTTGGTATTAGAGCAAGTTGTTGCTTCATCTAGGGCATCATCGACACTCCTCCAGTCATGGTCTTAGAATGGCATGAAATTTGGTATGCATACTCAAGGTGATTAGAAGATCAAAACATCTTCGCTCTGTGGTGCCAAAATCATGATTTGAGCTTGTTTCGGCCTTCGAACACACTCAAAATTCTTGTGCAGGCTATTTTGTCTTTTTGTTCCAAAGATATATACAAGTTTTGGTTTGCCATTATAAGCGTCTCAAATTCTGCTACAGGTCTAGCAGAACTTGTTTGGGTATTCTGTTCAACTTTTTCAGATATAGTCATTTTTTTGCATCAAGGTATTTTAGTCAGTTGCTATGGCTGAAAGCAGTGATGTATTGCATATGTTGGCTATTGAGGATAAGTTGTATGGTACAAATTATCCATTGTGGGCTTATATGATGCATCATGTTTTGGTCACAAAAGGACTATGGAATATTGTGCAAGGTGTTGAAAGATGTCCTATTACACTTGCGAATAGAGGTACTACAAATACATGTACTGAAGCTGATGCAGATGGCATCGACAATGGTCTTACTTTGCAGATTCCTGTTCATGTTGCAGTTCCTGTTGCACCTACTGTAAAGCAAGTTCGTTGGGATGGGAGAGATGCTCAGACACATGCATTGATAGCCTTGTCTATCAAACATGCCATTTTTCCTCACATTTGCTCTTGCAGAACAACTAAGGATGCTTGGGATACACTTACCACATTGTACCAGGCTAGGAATGAGGCTTGTGTTCCTTACCTCTGAAAACAATTGGAGAGTGAGCACATGAATGAAGGTGATTCTATGGACAATTTTTTGACAAAGATCAAGGATTTGAAGGGAGAATTTATTTTTGCTAATGAAATCCTTCCTGACAGTTCACTTGTGCAGATAGTTCTGAATGGTCTTCCTAAATCATATCAGAGTTTTGCTTCTACTCGTTGGTTGATGATGAAAGGCAATCCAAATGCCTTAACATTTGAAGAGTTAGTTTTTGTTTTGTTGTAGGAAGATCAGTCTAGGCAGAACAAGTCTATTATGCATGTTGTAGATCAAGCTTTCTTGGCTAGTCAGAAGGGAAAAGGTAAATGGAGATCATCTACTAGTAAGCAAAAATCTGCAAATGCTGCACATTCAAAGAAGGAAGACAAAGATGAGAAGAAATCAGAAAAGCAGAAATTGTTTTGCAAATACTCTAAAACAAATGATCATGTTATTAAGAGCTCTCCAAAACTGGCTGCTAAGGAGGCAAAGAAGAAAGATGTTGGAATGGTTGTTGCAGAGGCCTCTATACCTTATGTACTTGGTTCGCTATATGCTTCCACAATTAAGGTTTCACTTTCAAAAGTGTCTATAAGGTGAGGTGTCATTTCATCTTAGTATTCTTCACTAGATTTTTGTTCCTAGGTATGATTGATTTCTCGTTTCTTACCATGACAATAGGGGCTCTCATTTGAATAGACTAGGACTCCCATGGGCCTGTGAAATGAGGAAATTTCTGTAGGGAATTGGATTCAAAGTCGAATCATTCACTAGTTTGTGCAACTTCTTGTTCTCCATAAATAGAGAGAATGTCCTATGGGAATTGATCATGAAGATCATCGACAATCTCAATGGGAGGAGGATCCTTGATCTCCTTGGCCCATTTCTCCTCTTGAATCTCTCTTAGGAACTCTTGTGAGTATTGATTTCAAAAAGAAGATATTTTAGGATCAGTGGAATTAGGAACATAAGCTTCCTTGGGAGCGCTTATCCCTTCCCTTGTTACTTACGAAAGTGAATTGATTCCCTCCAACAATTAAACCCACCTTCATTTGAATTCAAAATCCACTTTTAGAAGTCATGGAGCACTTCAAGATTCTATATAAAGACTTCAAATCACTTTTACATTACATAGAAGCAATATACATACAATTGTGGCCATCATTGTCTTGCTTCTTCATTTTTCTGCATCATCTTCTTCAACAACAGTAAGCTTGTAGAGGTTACTCCTCTCTAAGGAGCTTCAAATTGGATGAGAGAGGACTCATTGACAAGTTATTAGTGTCTAATTTTTTTGTACAATTTTTCAAAGCATTTGATTTAGTAGGTTGGGAGAAATCGTAGTTTTTCTATCTCAGGATCTATCTCTATGCATTCCTGAAAAATAAAAGATAACATTGTTGAGTGTCAGGTTCATTCTAAAAGCATATTTTTCTTATTCCTTGTACTCTTATGCATTATATACACTCAAACCTATTCTAATTGTAATCATGCTGCTTGCTATGAGCATGTGAAGTTCATTGTCTCATCCAAAGATAGCAACTTTTTTGAGCTAGTCAATGAGCAAACCTATATGTTTTGTATGGACTCTTTCCCCTTGATGCTTCAAAGTACATAGTTCATTTTATTGTACTTATTGCATGCCTATAAGGTCTATTTGAGTCTCCATAAGCTTAAGGGCTGGTCTTGTGTCTGTTGGCTGGACTGAACTTCGTTGCTTCACAACTCACTTTTCTACCTCCTAGAAGCTTCTCCAAGTTCTTTCAGTGGTATCAAAGCTAGATCAAGATGGGTGATGGCTTTCCCTCAATGATTGAGAAGATTGATCGACACAACTATGTAGCTTGGCAAATTAGAATGGAGGCCTATTTTCAAGTTAGAAATCTTCATGGAATTGTAGCGGGTGATGAAGTTATGTCTATTCCAAGATCCAAAGGAGGACCTACACAAGAGGAGATGGATAGGCCCACACTTACCACATATTAGATTATGCAAGATATATCAAGGGACTTGGGATGCTCTCAAGAGTTTCTTTTCTACTAGTACCATAGCAAGAAAGAATCATCTTTGGAATGAGTTCAACCAAATGACAAAGAAACCTAAACAAACCATCATAGAGTTTGTTACCGAGGTCAAGGAGGTTGTGGATCAGTTAACATACATTGAAGAGATGACTGAAGAAGAGGCTATCATGAGGCAAATTCTCAATGGGATTCGAAGTGATAAGCAATGGCAATCCTTCACCACGGCTAATGATCTCATCATGAATGTGCAAACTCATAACTTCAACATCTTTCTTGGACAAATCTTCAATCAAGAGGCCAAAAATAGCATAAAGGAAGGTAACTCCTAGCATGGTAATTCAACTAGTGCTCTATATGCAGATAAGAAAGACAAAAAGCTGAAAGGAAAAAAGAAGGAAGAAGATGAAGAGGAGACTTCCCAAGCCAACTTCGCAAGCAAGATCAAGTGGAAAGGGAAGAAGAAGAGACCAAAGCATGCAAAAGCCAAAGTTCAGAATGTTCAACCTTGTTCTATCTATCATAACACCAACCACACCACTCAGAATTGTTGGTTCAATGGGAAGACCCAGAAAGGACGTGGAAGAGGTGGATATGGAAGCAATAGAGGCAGAGGTGGAAAAAACTTCATCAATAACAATAGAGGCCATAATATAAGGAAATTCAACAATTATTCAAAAGATCAAGCACATGAAAACTCATTGCTTTTAATGAATCTAAGCCACAAAGAAGGTAAAGAAGATGATCATTTGTTCTACATAGATTCCAGATGTTCAAATCATGTTGTACTACGGCAAGATTGCTCTTCTATCTGATTTGGAAATTCCAAAGCATAGACATGAAGTTCAAACAGGGGATGACACAAAGCACAATGTGGAGAAGATTGGTAATGTCAAAGCTTCCAATGGAAGGACAAACATTCTGAGTAAGGTTCTCTATGTGCCCGCTATCACTAAAAAACTAATAAGTGTAGGTCAAATAGTTGAAAAAGGCTTGCAAGTTAGGTTCACCCAACATGGAGCTTTTGTGGAAGATCCATGTCAAGGCTTCAAGAAGATAGCCAAAGGTGAGAAGCATGGTGGGCTCTTTACTTCTGAAGTAGGAGAAACTAGGAACATAGCTCTATTCACTTTTGGGTCTCAAACCCTAAGTGAACTTGAAGCATGGCATAAGAGACTTGGTCATTTGAATGAAAGAACCTTGAATGATATATATAGGGATCAAAGTGTTATAGGACTGCCAAACATATCAAAGCAACACATGATAAACAAATGTGATGCATGTTAGATTGGGAAGGTAAAAGAGAACCATTCAACCACAAAGGCTACATCCACAACGACATATTGGACTTAGTACATACAGATGTATGGGAACCAAGTCAAGAACCTTCATTGGTAGGATCAAGGTATTATGTCTCATTTATTGATGACCATAGTAGATTGACTATTCTATACTTTATCAAGAGTAAGAATGAAGTGTTTGATTGCTTCAACAAGTATCTAACATATGTGGAGAATCATACAGGTAGATCACTAAAGAAGCTCATATCTGATGGAGGAGGAGAATAATTCTCCAAAGAGTTTGATGAGTTCTTGCAAGATAAAGGTATCAAAAGGGGAGTGACTACTAGGTACTCTCCTCAACTGAATGGAATTGCAAAGAGAAGAAATGACATTTGTTGGATCAGCCAAAACAATGCTTGAACAAAAGAGGTTGCCACATTATCTATGGATAGAGGCTATTTCAACTGCTCTGTACCTTGTCAATAGATTACCATCCAAATCACTTCAAGGTATGACTCCTTATGAAGCATGGCATGGAAGAAAACCTAGTCTTGGACATTGCAAGTTGTTTGGTTGTTTAATTTATGTTTATGTACCATCACAAATAAGAGGTAAGCTAGATGAAAGGGCAACAAAGGTAGTGTTTATTGGGTATGATTCAACTCAAATGGGTTATAGGTTCTATAATCCTTTAACCAAGCAATTCACTACAAGTAGAGATGTTGTGTTTGAGGAACACAGGTCTTGGTATGATGAAGACAAACAAAAGGTAACTCAACCATATGATCTTGATGCTGATTCTCATCAGTTAGGAAGCAAGCATGATACACATGTCTAGGATCCAAGAAGTGATATAGATGATGAACAAGATGAAAGGGAAAAGGATTGCAAAATATGGAAGTCAAGAGGCAAAGCAAAGATATAGGAGTGTGGAGAATGCTCCAAGCAAGCACCTATAAGATCAACAAGAGAAAAGAAACAACCAGAAAGGTATGGATATGATTCCACATTTGTTACAAAGCATTCAACCTACTTGGCAAAGGACTCAATTTCAGAGGAACCCTCAACCTATGAAGAGGCAAAGGGAAACCCTAATTGGGTAAAGGCCATGAAAGAAGAAATAGATGTATTGAAAGAGATGGACACTTGGGATTTGGTTCCAATGTCATCCAATCAAAAGGGAATTGGTTGCAAATGGGTATATAAAGTTAAAAGAAACTCAGATGGATGAGTTGTAGGTACAAGGCAAGATTAGTTGCCAAAGGATGCTCACAAACTCATGGTATAGACTATGAAGAAACATTCTCACTAGTTGCAAAGATGACTACAATAGGACATTGATAAGTGTAGCTGTTACCTGAAATTGGAGACTCCTCTAATTTGATGTAAAAAATGCAGGATAAGTGAAGAGGTATACATTTCACAATCACCAGGTTGAAAAAACTAATCATGCATGTTATGTTGGGAAACTTAAGAAAGCATTGTATGGATTGAAACAAGCTCCTAGAGCTTGATATTATAGGTTGGTTACATACCTTCAAGATCAAGGGTTAAAACCTAGCAACTCAGATCCTTCTCTATTCATCGAAAGGGATCACAATGATGTTATCTATCTATGTGTATATGTAGATGCTATTATTATGATTGGTGATTATCTGAATGGCATTCAAAGAATCAAGAGACACATGCAAGAGGAGTCCAAAATCAATGACTTAGGTGAGCTCACATATTTCGTATGTATGCAGGTGATATACACAGATGAAGGAATGTATTTGACTCAGAGGAGATACATTCAGGATCTACTTCTTAAGTTCAAAATGGACAACACCAAACTACAGGTACACCTTTGGAGATGAATCATAAACTTAGTGTTTATGAAGGTGAGAAAATTGAGGACATTAAAGAATATCAAAGCTTGGTAGGTAGCTTGATATATGCCACTCATACAAGGACAGACATCTCATATAGTGTAGGAAAGCTAAGCCAATTCATGCACTTGCCAAGAAGACCACACATGGACGCAGCTAAGAGAGTATTTAAATATCTCAAAGGAACTATCCTTACTCTTCAGATTTGGATATCAAAATCTATTCAGATGCAAATTGGGCAGGAGCTAAGGATGATAGAAGAAGTACCTTTAGTTAGCATTTGCAGGTTTAGAGCTAGTGTCATGGAGTTCGAAGAACAAACTAGAAGTTGCCTTGTCCTCAGGTGAAGCAGAGTACAAAGGTTTGGTCATAGCAACTCAAGAGGCCATATGGTTAAAAGAATTGTATACAGATTTGGGACTTGAGTTCCAAAACTCACATATTTGGAGATCATGTAAGTTCCATGCATCTACCAGCAAACCCTATTTTCCATGCAAGAACCAAACACATAGAGTTTCATTAACACTTCATCAGGGAGAAGCTCGTGGCAAAGGAGATTAGCATTTCTTTTGTTCCAAGTGAAAAGCAAGTAATAGATATGATGACGAAGGCACTTGATGGAATAAAGCTTTGCATATTTAAATCAATGGCAAGTATTCAACCTATTAGAGAATGAAGACTCAAGCATACTTTAGCTTGAGGGGAAACTATTGGAACATTGAGCTTACGCTATGCTTGAGGTGGATTTGATCTACATGAAAAAGCTATCATTGGGATTACGTCAAAAGAATATCTATTGGTGAGTTATTTTACTTATGCTCATTCATTGTATTTTTTTAAAAGCTTTTTTATGGATCTTTTACCATTGTAAAATCTTACAGCTTTACACATGTAAAAGTAGAAAAAGAGAGCTAAAATTCCACGAATTTGAGTTGTTTGAGTTGCAATCAATGAATCATTCAATCAGCTAAAAGTAGATCAAACTAGGTCTTCACTTTTCCTAAGTAGGAAAGTGAACCGATTCCCTCCAACAAATAATCTAGCCTTCATTTGAATTCAAAAACCACTTGTAGATATCCTGGAGCACTTCAAGAGTCTACATAAAGACTTAGAATTGCTTGTACATTAAATGGAAGCAATATGCATACACTTGTGGCCATCATTGTCTTGCTCCTTCATTTTTTGCATCAACTTCTTCAATAATAGTAAGCTTGCAAAGGCTTCTGCTCTCTCTACAGAGCTCCAAATTGGATGAGACAAGAATCATTGCAAAATTATTAGTTTCTAGTTTATGTGTATAAATTTTCAAAGCATTTGATTTGGAAAATTGGGCAAAATTGTAGTTTTTCTATCTTAAGGTCTATCTCTATGCATTCCTGAAAAATAGGAGGTACCACTATTGAGTGTCAAGTTCATTCCAAAAGCATATTTGTTTATTCCTTGTACTATTGTGCATTATATACACTCAACCCTATGTGTATCACTTCTCCAAAAGGATGTTTTCTAATTGTAATCATGCTGGTTTCTATGAGAATTTAAAGTTCATTGTCTCATCCAAAGATAGTAAGTTTTTTGAGCTAGTCAATGCGCAAAGCTATTTGTTTTGTATCGATTCTTTCAACTTGATGCTTCAAAGTACATAACTCACTTTTCTACCTCCTACAAGCTTCTCCAAGTTCTTTGAGTCTTGGACCTGTATGCCTTGTCACAAGGAAGTAGATAAGGAAAAGAGCTCACACACACACACTCTCACAATCAAAGAGGAGCACACACACAGATTGAGGCAAGGAAGAATGATCTTCCTCTTCTTCTATTACATAAAAGGAATGTACAAGAATGACCTAAGAAACAAGAATACAACAAGTGCAATATATGAAGATCAGTACATAAGGAAAAACTTAATGTCCACAAATGAGTAAGCTGGCAAGAAACAAATGTGCCATCACTCTTGGTAGATAAATCTAATAAAGCTTAATGAAATGTCCCTGACATATACAGGCGTGACCACTATACATGTCAGAGAAATGAAAAAGTGATAAGTGTTATCCTGGATCATCACATGTTGAGCTTGATACCTCAACACTCCCCCCTCAAGCTCAATGGCATGTCCTCTAATCCAAGCATCTTTCGAAACTTCTTCAGCTTCTCTGCTTCAAGTGCTTTAGTGAAAATATCAGCAACCTACTCATTTGTTCTCACATAAACAAGATCAATATCACCTGCTAATACCTTCTCTTTGATGAAGTGATAATGTACCTTGATATGCTTTGTTCTAGCATGAAAAATAGGGTTTTTTGCTAGCTGTATGCTACTAAGATTATCACAATAGATGGTGATAGGCTTTTGCACTTCCACACCTAAATCTGCAAGTAGCATCTCCAGCCACGATGCCTCACATGTTGTAGCACCTCTATACTTAGCCTTTGTACTTGAAAAACCAACAGTGGGTTTCTTCTTGTTGCTCCATGTAATAGCTACACCCGCAAGTGAGAATAGCCACTAGTAGATCTTCTATCTGGAATGCTATCAACCCAATCTACATCAGTGTATCCATGAACCTAGAAGTCTACACCAGCTTCATAAACAATGCATAATCCAAAGTAGCACTCACATAACATAGAGTGCACCTCAGCGCATCTAAATGTGGCTTCTTGGGACTTGCATAAATTGACTTTCAAGTCCAACAATGTAGCTAAGATCAGGCCTTGTAATTGTGAGATATATCAAACTTCCCACAATTTTCCTATACATAGTAGCATTTTCCAATGCTTCACCTAATGTAGTGTTTAACTTCAAATTCTCATCTAATGGCATAGAAATTGGTTTACAATCAACCACACCATACTTTTCTAGTATATTCAAGGCATATTGCCTTTGCGACATCCATATACCTGTTTCAGTATGTATAAACTCAATGCCCAAGAAATAGCACAGCACGCTAAGATCTTTCATGTCAAATTCCTGCATAGGAAGTTGCTTTACCTCTTTAATGCTTTCTTCCTTATCACCACCTACAATCAAGTCATCAACTTCCATGTATCTTTTCCATAAAGTGCAGCCATCTCCTCATCCATAACTTTTTCCCAATTTGCATTTCCAATTCCATCTTCAAAACTAAAAGGTTTAGCATCTTGTATTACCTTGGTCATGTGGGCACAATGACGAGCCATATAACTATCATATGTCAATCATCGCAATGAATTCTGCATCCTCCCATATCTTCTTAGTCCTGGTTCACTTCTCCTTGTATCATATGCATGTGATTGTCTTACTCTTGGAGTCTTCACAGAAGGCAATCCAAGATCCTCATCAAGGTTCTTTTATGAACCGCTTGAATCTTTATCAATGTATTCAAAACATGTAGATGTTTTACTACCAACAAAAAGCTTTTCTTTACCTTTCTTCAATGTAGTTGATGAATTTGCTGAACTGAAATTTCCACACAATCTTCCACTCCATGGATTTGGGTTGGAACTATTGCTTGGTGATGCATTCAATCCACTCAAAACTTGAGATTCTGCACTTGATTTTTCATCATTTTTTGTCATTTGATTCAAGATTAAGTTAATCTTTGGCATCTACATAAAAGCTTGATATTTCATCAAACACAACATCTCTGCTCATCTTCACCTATCGTGTGAGTGGGTTTAATATTTATATCCCTTTTGTGCAAGAGAGTATCAAATGAAGACACATTTTTTTGCTTTTGGACCAAGCTTCATCCTCAACTCATCTGGAACATGTACATATGCAAGACAACCAAAAAAATTAATATGTGATAAGTTTGGCTTTTTACCTGTGAACTTCTCTTCAAGTGTAACTTCATGTACAAAAGCAGTTGGAGTTCTATTCATGATGTATACATCGGTATGCATAGCTTCTACCCAATAACAATGAGGCATATTCTTCTCACCCATCAAGGCTCTTGCTATTTCTACAATATGTCTATTTTTGCATTCAACAATGCCATTCTATTGTGGTGTGTACTTGCATGAAAATTTTCATCCAATTCCATGACTTTTTAGAAAGTTGTTGAACGCATTTGACATGTATTCACCTCCTCCATCAGATCTTAATGTTTGAATATACTTCCTTGTCTGCTTTTCCACCATAACTTTAAAATTATGAAAGTGAGTGAACACCTCACTCTTCTCTTTCATGAAATATACCCACACTTTTTGTGTATGGTCATCAATGAATGTAACATAAAACTTGCAATTGCCCATAGATTTGGTCTTTGCAGGACCACAAACATTTGTATGTACTATTTCTAGAACATTCTCACTAACATGCTCATCATGCAGAAGTGATGATCTTGACTGTTTACCAAATTGACATGGTGCACATACCTTTTGCATCTCTACAACCTTGAAATTGACTGCATCAATTTCAGCCTTTGCAAGTTTGCATGTCCAATCTGTTTGTGCCACATCTCTATATGTGCAATAACTCCTACACCTTTTGCAAACATGGCTACATTCATTTAACAAATTTTCACATTTAAGGTGAACATCCTACCCACTTTGTTTCCTTTGGCAATCAATCATCCACCCTGTTTGTACTCTTCTACATATAACCCATCAACATGGAACTTAACTTGTAATCCGTTGTCAACCATTTGTCCAACGGAAACCAAATTCTTTGATTTCACCTATGCAAAAAATTCACTTTTTTGAGTCATATCCCCATCCTCCTTTCATTCTTCTCATTTCACTTGTGAGAGCGAGAGAGAGAGAGAGAGAGAGAGAGAGAGAGAGAGAGAGAGAGAGAGAGAGAGAGAGAGAGAGAGAGAGAGAGAGAGAGAGAGAGAGAGAGAGAGAGAGAGAGAGCAAGTGTGTGTGCTGCATTTTCTTGTGTTTTTTGAGATTTTTGGTACGTACCAACATCCATAGCCACAATAGTAGTTATAGCAAGTACAGAATCTCTATACATGCACCTTGGGGTGAAGTTCTTTGTCCATCATGGTAGACAATAAACTCGGACATTTGGTAAAAAAGATTGCACCATAGTATACTAGGTCATGTGCACATCATAAAAATATAAAATTTGCAAAAAAATTGCATTTTTTTGTCTATCATGACAGATAGCATCAATCACGATAGAGAGCTATCAATTGCGATTGGCAAAGCACGATGGACTGGGCGTCCATCATGATAGATAGCCATCCATCGTGATGGATATGTCCATTACGATTGACACTCCCATGATAAACACATTTTTTGTTGGGAATTCTATCCATCATGATAGATACACCTAGACAATTGACAGAAGATACGAGGACCTCTATCCATTGCGACAAATGGGCATCCATTACGAGATATGGGTGTCCATGAAGATAGAAACCTGTCCATCATGATTGATAAGCCACCATGGATAGTGTTGTCCATCATGATAGACAGGCTCTACCGATCGTGATAGACAACCATTCTTGGCCAAAAAATTAGGGTTTTTTATTTTTTGAATTTTGGAGCTAAAAATTAATATTTTCACAGGCAATTGGAGTTCTTGGGCAAGGCAAAGAGCTAGCTTGTTTACATATTAATCTTTGGGAGCATGCAACCTAGGCATTGGAGCACTTCTCGGAGCACCAAACTCGAGGTTGGAAGAATCCTTAACCCCCTTAGTCAATTTCTAGCCTAGGCTAAGTGCAATTAGGGGTTGTTGATTAATTAGGGATGCGCTACGCATGAATCAAGTACAACAAAAACCTCATTACTCAAGTTAAATTATAGTTTGAAAAATTCTAATTAGAAAAAATATATATATAACTTGGTTGATTACACACCCAATTATGCTATAACTTAAGTATTCCTAACGAAGTTACTCAAGAGAAAATCTTTCATACCAAAAGCAAAACCTAAAAAGAAGAAGTGATTGTGATAAAATAACACAACAACATGGTTGTACTTGAAAAAAATTGGGTAATAGATGATGCATATGAACCTTAGGTCAAGTAGACATCTCAGTCAGGATATGCAAATCATCAAATCCTCTGAAGCTATTGTCAGTCACACTACCAAGTCATGGGCTCAACAACTCAGTGACTATCACCACATGCTAAGTTCTAAGACGAGCAACTCAAAAATGTCATTTAGTATGGAAAGATATGCAAGTAGTTTAGGGTAGCCTATTTACAAACACTACAGGGTCCCTATAAGACTCAGTGATAGTATATTCAAACCAACTGATTAGGTGCGTGCATCTATGAGGATAGTTTGAGAATATCAGTGGTTCAACTCAGAAACCTTGAGCAACCCTTCCAACTTGAACACCTAGTGTTCAAATTCAAAGAGGGCTCATATATTGATAAGCAAAGAACCATGTATGTGGTTACTAGCCCATCAGATAAATGAGTTTGGAATCATTATCCCAAAGTTTGAGATAGGAGACCTAGACCAAGAGAACATCATAAAAGGACCTAGAACACCTCTTGGTAAGTCAATCTTATCTAGGATAATTACACCATAAGGGACCCCTCAAGATAACAAAAGCATTGAGCTCTCCTTGAAGAGAGACACTAATGAATCCTTTTGGAGATTAAACCATATCAGCCTAATGAAGTAGGTAGAGTCACAATATATGAGTTTAAAGACCGTGAGACTCCATGGAAGGTTTTCTATTTAGATAACACTTTGCAAAGAATGTTCTTAGTGATGGAACATGGTATGCGTGCGTATACTTGGAAGGGTGAGTTAATTTTCCCCCAAGGAAATCTAATGTTTTTCATTATCAACATGGAGTTGGATTATCTCAGATTCATGGCAGTCATAAGGAAAGAAATAATGAGTGGCCTGAGGTAAGCTTTACAAACCCCTCAAGATGAGATAGATTAGGATTGTAAATAGATACAACATATCACGAGAGGCATGTTGAGATATCAAGCTCAACATGTGATGATCCAGGATAACACGTATCAACTTTTCATTTCTTTGACATGTATAGTGGTCATGCCGGTATATGTCAGGGTATCTTTGTACATTCTCTAGTAATACATTCAGTATTGTGTGTTGTGCTCCAAGCTTCTTCTTCTTCCTTGTGTTGTTCGCATGCTTCCGCAGACGTCTAACTCCAACACACACTTCCACCTTATCATCATCACCTAAATTCATGCCAATAGATGCAAGTGACTCACATATAATTTTGATTTTCAAGGTTTAGTCACTTATCGACATGCTCTTTTTCTCCAAAGTATGTAGCTCGTTCTTGAGTTGCAATTTTTGTGCCTTTGTATTAGTCTCATACAAAGTGACCGAATTGTTCCAAGCCTCTTTCGAAGTCTTGGCATCATATATGTTTCCAATCATGCTATCTTGTATGCCAACAAATAGCCAATACATTACCTTTCATGTTCCTTGATTCCATTCCTCAGATTCTCTTAACTGGTCTGTAATCCGATTCCTTTGTGGTAATTGCAGAACATTTTTGTTCTCTCCTTCGATCTACTTCCAATGGCCTTTTCCCATTAGGAAATTCGTAATTTTAAATCTCCAAGCATGGAAGTTGTTCTTGTCTAGCTTATTGCTCATAAGCTGACTGATTCCATCTACGTTTTCATTTTCTATAACAATTCAAAACATTGCAAAAAATTGCAAGTAGCACTTCTGCTTGAACACTATCACACTATAGGATGCAAGTTATAGTTTCACAAACTGACCTGGTTTTTTGTGGGCCCCATCGTGCGAGCTCGAAACAGAGGTTGATATGGCTCCGAAACTATGATATGACAAAAACAAGTGATCCTAAAGGGATAACTCTCGAAAATATTTTGAGGTCTTCCAGCTTCATACCAATCTTCATAGCAATGAGGTTGCTTGTGAATCCCGCTTTTTCCACGCCTTCTCACGTACTCTTCACTGTCGGCCTTCTCCACAAGCTCTATAGCCACATTGGCTCTGATACCATGTCACGAGGAAGGAGATAAGGAAGAGAGCTCACACACACACACACACTCACAATCAAAGAGGAGCACACACACATAGCCCATTAGGGCAATAGGCGTGTATACAAGCCGGGGCAAAAAACCTCCTAAAGAGGGAAAAAAGTGCCCCAGCGGTCCTAGTGTGTTCACACACATCACTACATAAATATATCAACAAATCCCCCTTGGGAGTGATGCGGTGAACAAGGAGCTGGCACTAATGTATAAGGAAGTGCCAAGCTAATGTGCAAATCACTCCACAAAAGCATGTAAGCCCAAAGCTTTGCGGAAAGTTTCAAACTTCTCCCTCGGCAGAGCCTTCGTGAAAAGGTCTGCAATGTTCTCCTGCGCGGGCACATATGCCAAGCTGATCTCCCCAGCAGAGAACCTCTCCCTGACATAGTGATAATGCACCTCAATGTGCTTAGTGCGAGCATGCAACTACCAATGCGCTCTGACTGTCAGTGAAGATGGTGGTGGCAGAAGACTGGCCAACACCCAAATCAGCCATAAGGCGTCTGAGCCACACACACTCAACAGTCGCTGTGAAAGCTGCCCTATACTCAGCCACACAACTGGAAGTGGCCACAGTAGGTTGCTTCTTGCTCAACCAAGATATACATGAGCTACCAAGCATGAAGCAAAAACCACTGGTGGACACACGAGTGTCATAGCAACCAACCCAATCTAAGTCAGAAAAATCATGCAAATCTGGCGGTAGTGATCCCCCCTTGAAATAAAACAACCCAAGTAGCCGAGTACCACCCAAGTAGCGAAAGATGCGCTTAACCGCCTTCCAATGCGTGACTCCTAGGCAATGCATAAACCTGCTCATCTGTGAGACAGCAAACTGAATATCTGGCCAAGTAATGCATAAGTAAATCAAGCATCCAACAACCTCCTGATAGAGAACAACATCAAATGCATCACCAGCATCATGAAGACTCAATCGTAAACTTGTCTCCATAGGAGTGGCAATAGGCTTACAGTCTTCAAGGCCAAAATGCTCCAATAATGTGTCAATATATTTTGTTTGACACAAAGTCATTCCACCATCAACTTGCATAAATTGAATGCCCAAATAGTGATACAAATGCCCCAAATCAGACATCTCAAATGAGGCATGCAAATCAGCCTTGAAATCAGCAATATGCTTCTCAATAGGACCAGTGAGCAGCATGTCATCAACATAGATAACAATGATCAGAAGCACATCATTAGCACGCTTAACATATAAGGTGCTTTCAGTTGGACTGTTCTCAAAATCATGTGCAACCAGATAGGCATGTATCTTCTCATACCAAGCACGTGGTGCCTGCTTTAAACCATATAATGCCTTCTTTAACCAGCACACCTAGTTTTCATGCCCTTTTTGCACAAAGCCACGGGGTTGAAAAACATACACTTCTTCATGCAAGTCACCATTCAGAAATGTTGTTTTAATGTCCAACTGATGTACATTCCAACCATGATGGGCTACAAGTGCACAAATACTCCGAATAGTAGTCATACGACATATAGGTGCAAAGGTCTCATCAAAATCAATGCCTCTTTCCTGCGCATAACCCTTTGCAACAAGCCTAGCCTTATACCTGTCAACTATACCATCAGGTTTACGCTTCAGCTTGTATACCCACTTAGTGCCAATGGACTTCTTGCCAAGAGGCAAGTCACATAAGGACCATGTACCATTCTTCATTATAGCATCATATTCAGATTGCATAACAGCCAAGCAATTTTCTAAATTATGTGCTTCATCAAAAGAAACAGGCTCATTCTCATCACAGAGACTAGACGCAGCCATAGCATAGCAATCTGATGCAAAGGAGGCACTATGAGATCCTGAACGAGTATGATATGACAAAGCTGCATCTAATTTGTTGTCATGCAAAGTCTGCACTAGCCATTTGGCATATTTTTTTAATATCAGCTCTCTCATCAACAAGTGCATCATGTAAATCTGCATCAGAAATGGAATGATTTGCATCATCATATGAAACCTGCAAAGGCTGAGAAGTTGCCTCATTAGGACCAGCACTAGATTGTCCACCTATAAAAAGAGGCATCAAAGTATCATACATGTCTTTTGAGCTAACAGATGAAAGCAATGGCTGAATAACATCTTCCACAAAGACAACATCACTTTTAACCAGAATGCGTTTAGTCTGTGGATGATACAGACAATAGCCTTTACTTTCAGAACTATACCCAACAAAAATACATTTTACTGCCTTATCATCCAATTTTTTGTGATGTTGTTCAAGCACTAGTGCATATGCCAAACAACCAAAAACACGCAGATGAGCAACAGATGGCTTGCGGTCATGCCAAGCCTCATATGGATTGATAGACTGCAACGCTTTAGTGGGACACCTGTTCAGTACATATGCTGCACACATGACAGCCTCAAGCCAGAAACTGTGGTAAAGCCTGACTCTTGACCATGCACCTCGCCATCTCCATGAGTGACCTGTTCTTTCGTTCAGCAACTCCATTATGTTGAGGTGTATACGGCACTGTACACTAGTTTTTTATCCCACGTTCAGCCAAAAATGCATTAAAATCAGAAGACATATATTCCCCCCCTCGATTAGAACGGAGGGTGCCCATTTTACATGCTGATAGATTTTCAGCCAAAACCAAAAATTGTTTAAAGCACATGAACACTTCAGACTTTGCTTTGAGTGGATATACCCATGCATGCCTGGAAAAATCATCAATGAAAGTCACGAAGTAAAGGTAATTTCCAAAAGAGGGTGTCTACATAGGACCACAGACATCACTATGTACAAGCTGCAATTTCTGTGTAGCCCAAATTGAACCATCTTTTGGAAAGGAGGAACGTTGCATTTTGCCCAAAATACAGCCTTCACAAATATGTTTTCCAGGTGCCTCAAGTTTGAGCAAAGAGGACACCATTTCAGATTTCTGCAGGCGTAGCAAACTAGCAAAATTCAGATGACCAAAGCATGCATGCCAAAGCTTTGCATCTGACATAGCCTGAGAATCATTTACTGCACATGCCAAAACATTTTTAGATCTTTCATAGTCTATGAGCTTATACAGCCCACGACATAAAATGCCAGAAGCAATAATAACATCGCCATTTGACAGACCATGAACTGTACATCTGTCATCAACAAATTTCACAACCAAGCTAGTCTTGGCTAATGCAGAAACTAATAACAGATTCTTCTTGATCCCTGACACAAATAAAGCATCTGAAAAAGTTAAATAACTACCATAAGTAGTAGTCAAAATGATCTTACCAACTCCCATAATAGGATAAGAGGAGTTATTGGCGCACGTAACAGTATTCCCTGTAGGGGCAGGCTCGAGTGAAGAGAAGAAACTATGCTGCGAGGTAATATGTTTGGTCGCCCCACTGTCAAAGTACCAAACATCTGAGTCTACTGCAGACATGCACTGCTCATGAGAAGATGGGTCAAAACTGCAAACAGTAGTGAACGCCCATTCTTCTTCTTGCACAAGATTAGCAAAATCCGTTTTCGGTGTAGAGGCTTTTGCAACAAACATTCCAGCCTCTTTCTTCTTTGCGTCGTTTGCAACCAGTTTTGGACAGTTCTTTATGATATGATCATTCCCTTTACAGTACTTATAAAACAATTTCTGCTTTTTTGATTTTTTCTCATCTTTGTCTTGGTTCTTCAAATATGCAGCATTTGCAGATTTCTGCTTACTAGTAGAAGAACTCCATTTTCCTTTGCCCTTCTGACTAGCCAAAAAAGGTTGATCTGCAACACGCATAATGGACTTGTTCTGCCTGGACTGATCTTCTTGCAACATAACACAGACTAACTCCTAAAATGACAAGGCATTTGGATTGCCTTCATCAACCGAAGAGTAGAAGCAAAACTCTGATATGAATCAGGAAGACCATTGAGCACGGTCTGCACAAGTGAGCTATCTTGTATAACCTCATCAGCAGAAATCAACTGTTCATTCAAGTCTTTGATCTTTGTTAGGAAACTGTCCATAGAATCACCTTCATTCATGTGCTCACTCTCCAACTTTTTCGGAGGTAAGCAACACGGGCCTCATTCCTAGCTTGGTACAATGTGGTAAGTGTATCCCAAGCATCCTTAGCTGTTCTACAAGAGAGAATATGAGGAATAATGGCACGTTTGACAGACAAAGCTATCAATGTATGTGCCTGGGCATCTCTGCCATCCCAACGAATCTGCTCTGACGTAGGTGCAGCAGGAACAACAACACAAACAAGAATCTGCACAATATCATCTTCGACACCATCTCCATCAACTCTAGCACCTGTATTTGCAGTACCTATTGTTACAGGTGTAACATGACGTCTTTCAACACCCTGCACAATGTTCCATAATCCTTTTGCAACCAATACATGTCATATCATATAAGCCCATAATGGGTAGTTGGTACCATCCAACTTATCCTCAACAGCCAACATACGGAATACATCACTGCTTTCAGCCATGGTCGGTGACTAAAATACCTTGATGCAGAAAATTGACTGTATCTCAAAAAGTTGAACAGAACTACCCAAACGAATTATGCTAGACCTGTAGCAGACTTCGAGACGCTTATACTGGCGAACAGAAACTGGTATATACCTTTGGCACAAAAAGATAAAATAGCTTGCACAAGCACTGCGATAGTGTGTTCGGAGGTTGAAATGAACTCAAACCGCGATTTTGGCACCACAAAGCGAAGCGCTTTTGATCTCTGAAACACCCTGAGTATGCTCACCAAATTTCATGTGAATCTGAGACTGCAAACGGGGAAGTGTCAATGGTGCCCTAGATGAAGCGACGACCTGCTCTGATACCAATTGTTGGAGTTAGACATCTACGGAAGCACACGAACAACACAAGGAAGAAGAGAAGCTTGGAACACAACACACAATACTGAATGTATTACTAGAGAATGTACAAAGATAAGTAACCCATTAGGGCAATAGGCGTATATACAAGCCGGGGGAAAAAAACCTCCTAAAGAGGGAAAAAAGTGCCCCGGCGGTCCTAGTGTGTTCACACACATCACTACCTAAATATATCAACAGTGTGCCTTCATGGTCTAGGAGCTGCATATAAGCAATTCAGAACTTCTATATAGATCAGGGAAAATATTCCAAATTTTGCTGATTTGGTGTCCATGTTGATAATTGAAGAAAAGAATATTGGTGAGGGATCAAACTCCCAAGGAAAACCTAGCTCTAAGAAGTTATTCTACTCTGGCAGAAGTAGAGGCTTCGGAAGTGGAAGAGGAAAGTAACCAAGACCAAATTCAACATCAGAATCATTCATGAGGTAGAGGACAATTTCAAGGAAAGCGGAGCCAAAGAGGTTGCAAAAATTTCCAAAGAAATGATTCTGGTAATGACAGTAAAGTGGAATTGTGGTAAACTTGGACACTTTGTACGTGATTGAAGGTTGAAGAATCGAAATAATTGAAGGCAGTAAAACAACTATGCATCCACAAGTGTAGATGATTCTGAGACGCTCTTCATGGTACAACATCACATGATGAATATAATGTCTACTGATGTTTCAAAATTGAATGGTAATGTTTGATATGTTGATTGAGGTGCTTCAAATCACATGATTAGTCATGTAGAATGGTTTAGTAGTTTGCAAAAATTTGTCCTTCTTCACCGGAAAAGGTTTAGGTCCTTGATAATGGTGCCAAAGGTGTTCTTCATAGACTTGCAAGCTTCCAAAGGTATACTTACTAGCCTCAAGTGGAGGATTGACAAGTACCAAATGATCAAGCAATATTTTACCTGATCATAGGCATGTAAACATACAAGAAGATCCTAAGAAAGAAGTTTGAATTTTGGATTTGATAGGCTACAAAACCTTGTACATCACTCTTCAGCACATAAGAGATACCAATGTGCTTGTTACATGTTGAAACATGTAAAACAAAAATATCTACACGTTCTAAGTGATAGGCATGCAATTAGACAAAGTTATAGTAGAAAATGGCTTCTAAATGACTGTCAAGCATCTTCTTACCTTGTTTTGGAGATCCTTGTGCAAGCATGAGATCTCCCATGTAGAAAAACAAGATTTTTCCATAGCTCGATTACCCCTCACAATACACCTCTCGAAAAAGCCAAAATGGAAGAGAAAAATGAGGGAGAAAGGCAAGCTATGAGATTTCCAAGAAGAGATCTCTATTCACAAATAAAAAATTCTACAAAGTTGAGCTCTCATTGAGCTTAATAAGAAAATGGATTGCCTCGTTTACAAAAAATGGCTGACATATTGAAAATTAGTCATAAACTATTTGTAGGGTTATTCTAGCTAGCTTATCAACAGCTGCCTAATCTATCCAAAATAAGTACATTTGAGGGTTCTCCCAAACTTGGGAATCACAAAAAATAATATACTTCATAAAACTAGTTAATCCTAAAGTGGTTAGTTACAAAAATGTGGCTTCTTCCAATTTTTTTTAAACCACTTCACCCTCTTCATATTTTCTATTTATCCTTGCATATTCTCATCGTGTCTTCCTATATCCCTCACATATCCGTAGTGGATATTGTAAGGAATTGAACTCACAACCTCTTGGTTAGGAATGTGATGGACTAACCACTTGCCCCAAAAACCATGGTTGAGGATTACTTCCTAATCCTCTCTCTTAGGGTGTAGTTCAACCATCTCCTATCTGTCAAGGGTGTGATTCAACCATCTCCTACCTATCACTTTATCACATTCTTGCCCCCTTGTTCTCAACCTTATACTGAGCTTTCCAACGGTATCTTATACGTCTAAATCCGACCTATGGATTGGGAGATACACTCAAATCTTTGTTAAACTCGCCTTTGAAATCGACGTGCACGCCTTCTAAATCCGACCTATGGATTGGGAGATACACTCAAATCTTTGTTAAACTCACCTTTGAAATCGATGTGTGCGTCTTCCTTCCCAAGCCTACTTCCTACACTCTGATACCAATTGTGGGATTTGAACTCATGACCTACCAGCTAGGAGTATGATGGGCTAACCACTTGCCCCAAAAGCCATGGTTGAGGATTACTTCCTAATCCTCTCTCTTAGGGTGTAGTTCAATTGTCTCCTACCTATCAAGGGTGTGGTTCAATCATCTCCAACCTATCACTTTATTACAGATATGCACATAAAAACCCTTGTAACAACATAGTTATAATTTCTTCTTCTTCTTCTTCTTCTTTTGGACTGAGATCAACACCTATGTATACACACCTTTCTTCTCAATCTTTGTTTGCAACAACAATCGATTTGTCTTGTATTTGTTATCCTACTTTTCTCCTGCCAATGCTTGCCACTTAGGCATTCTCACCAAAATATTCTTATCTGTCTCTTCTTGAACTTTTAATTTATTACTCTTCTTCTATTTGGGATTTATTTCCTAGGATTTGCTAGATAATATAAGGTGTAAAAATTCCTCCTCTAAATTGCTGAAAGTTTCCATAATGATTGATTCATCATCGTTGTTCATATCATTAGGGTGTTCTTTTTTCAAATCTATTATTGGCTCGCACATGAACAATGAGATATCATATCCCTCTTCATCATTGTGAGGTGTCTAGGTTGATGCTCCTAGTATGCTTGCTACTAACCATTTCTCCTTTGTTTTTGAGACCTCACAAAACCATAAATGAGTATCTTTTTATATCCATCATGCAATTGAAGTGCTCAATGAGTGAATGGAAATAGATTCCTCTTGCACCTTATGGATGGGGCTCCACTATAGGGATGGGACATCTTTAAAGTGTAATCCTTTAGATGTACTTTGGTTATAACCCCTAAGTGCTTTAGATGTAAGGAATTTCTACCACAATGTTAAACAATTTGCAACAGCATCAAGAAAGGCCTTCCTAGGATCATCTCATAAGTGTTCATCTTTTAGAACTCACATATCACAGAGGTGTGTTCAAAGTCCACAGTAAAAGTGGTCAAAGTGATTTCCTCAAGCAATCCTAGTAGTTGTTCTATATAGCCATCAACCATTTGGAGATTCATTCTTGTGGCTCTCAAGCAAGCTTGCTCCAATGAATCCATAAGGACTTTCTAGCAATGTCAATACTTGCACCTGAATCTATGATTGCATTGATGGTATACGCTTGCTAGGCTATAGGAAGATAGATAGAGGGTGAGTGGTAGGACCATAGATGGAGCATTTTATAAGCATTTTCTGCTTTCTAAAAGCCTCTAAAATCACTTCTCAATGAGCTCTTACCATCATAACTCTTCCCAAGAGTGGCTTCCTAAAAATGGTTCCAAAAAGGTGTTGAAGATCCCAAATATGAACAATGATGAACATACCAATGCCCAGGAGAGGATCCTTACCTTAACTTATCAACCATGAAGAGGAAATGATATGAAGATCATGAGCACATGATGAGTGAAAATGCACACACAAGCATGTGAATGCAACAAATGTGCACACACACACACACACACACACATTGAAGCGCAACATTGAGTGGAAAAACTGAAGCTTGAATTATCTCACAAAAAGATTACAAGATCTCAAAATAGCTTTATTTCTCTAAATTTTAACCGCTCACAATGATCCAAAGAACTCTATTTATATATTTTTAACTAGATTTGTTTGATTTCAAAACTATTGTTTGAGATAGTTAAAAATTTTTAATCTAATTCAAAGCTCAAATGAACTTCAAAAATTATATTTAAAAAAAAAAAACATAGGCCCTTGGTTACAAAACTAGGGTGTTGTATAAAAATTATATTTAAAAAAAAACATAGGCCCTTGGTTACAAAACTAGGGTGTTGTATAAAAATTTTACTAATAAAAATCATTGTTTTGGGGAATACGAGTAAAAGAAGTGTGTGGGACTCTTCAAGTGGTTCATTGCCTTCGATGGAAACTTGTGCTTGGTCCTTGCCTCATGGTCGCTCCTGTCAAGCACACATTTTGTTTTACCCTATCTTGCAAAGGCTTGATAAGTCATCTGCAAAATTGTTGTCCTCTTGGCACTCATGTGACCCTTCCCAAATCAGAACACTAGGCCTCAAAAGAAATTACCTCTATTCATTGACCTACAAATTTCCCCATAAATAGGTTGAACGTGGTCATTGTCTAGAACTACCATGTGTCTTCAAGGAGAAGAAAATTGATTTTTTACATTTTTTCTTCAAAGGTCTTAGACTGCATGTTGATTGTTGAACTCTATTGAGAAATCCAACGTGTCAATTCACTTTGGGAGTATGCCCATGATCACCCTTAAAGGCCCACCATTTATCCTTGTAGTCGGCCAACCTAAGTATTGAACCATCCAAAACCAAGATTGAGCTCCCATGTACAATTGGAGTTATCAAATCTTGAAAGTATCCAAACATATACAACCTTAGATTAGAGATACCAAAACAATGATTATTTGAATTTGGCATCATCACTTTGTGCATGTCAATCGAGGAATTTGGCTATGAAACTTCAAAATCATCAGCTACTTTTTGGATTTATCAGATTCTAAAATATCACTATTCATAGTTGTTTTTGGGCATGATAGACGAAGTGTTTAAAGTTTGTCTGTAAAAATTGAATCTATCTTGAAAGTTGTGATGCAACTGAACCCATCTTAACAACTTGAAAATCATATGACAATAATTACACATGCACTTAAATTCAAGTAGGATTTTAGGGTAGAGAAATTCAGTCCAATATGCATAGAGTCTTCAGGTAGTGAATCAGAGTTTGAGTGGAAAAAATGGTTGCATCTAATGATCTATATGGAGTGCCACTGAATTTTGAAGAAATGTGACCCTCTAGAAAAGAATGTCAAGCCATTTTGTAGTTTCAAATCTATAACGAGCTCAAAGTTTGTATCTATTTAGATGACTTGAATCAAGTGATACAAATTGACAAGTGATCTTGAGAACATAAATAATGTTAGCCGATCAACATGCTAATTCTTCTACACTAATGTGGTCTCTATTGCAAGAAAATGGTTTGTCTTGATGTTATCAGAGGTGGATCGTCGGTCATATTCGAGA
This sequence comes from Ceratopteris richardii, assembly GCA_020310875.1. NCBI lineage: Eukaryota > Viridiplantae > Streptophyta > Polypodiopsida > Polypodiales > Pteridaceae > Ceratopteris > Ceratopteris richardii. The sequence goes on from CM035431.1 coordinate 148,978,236, forward strand.
CATCAAAACACTTATATGCATTTGCAAAACATGCTATAAGGAGGGTAAGAAAATACACATTGAGATTACTCGAGCTCCATGATTGGAAGTTAGATGCCATAGAAATGGATACATGCACGTGAAGGGAAGATGTGATTGAACTTGCTTTCTCGTATCAGATCAACCTTCTACCACCTTCTCTCATTGGCAGAGTCCTCGTAAGTATGTATAAAGGTTGTGGCCTCATCAAAATAGCAAAACATCAACTTCAGTATAGTGCACCATTGTTGGATCCCTCAACAAAAGAACGACCTTCATTTTTTGTGCAATACTCATCTACCAAACGCAAAAAGTTTTTGGTGGTTGGATGTTATTTTGATGGCAGGTGGGAGGATAAGGTAGAACAAAGAACCAAAGTCAGTTCCAACCACTTTTGTGCATATATGCCTCTTGGATGTTCTCTACAGAGTTAGGAAGTGATATTGTCTTTAGGTTGTCAGAGACAAAGAAAAAACGGTTTTTTGGAAGGGGGAGGCTGCACCTGCGCATTTTGTGGTGGAAGATTCAAAGTTAACTTTATATGCAGAGGGAGGCGCATCCTTATCGAAATGGGAGGTCCGTGTTTTTTGGATTTTTCTTCGTACGCTGCAGACTTTACAGAGGAGGGAAAGGAGTATATGATCAGCAGGGCTGGGGGAATTTTCGGGCTACTACGAGTTACCAGAACACGGAAGAGGCTCAAGAGTTGTGTGTGTCCTCAGCGATAATTGTTCTCATCACCTACACGGGCGTTCGAGGGAGTTGACAAAGGGAGGTAGGAAGCAGAAAAAAAAGGGGGTTCTCTCATCTCTTTGATCCCTCAAAGCCGGAAGGATGCACTTGAAGGGAAAACAATAAGGGAAATCGGTGCGCAGACTTTACAGAGGAGGGAAAGGAAGCATTCTCTTGATTACGCTGGTTTACATGGCTGTTGGAGGGGATGGACCCATGTCCAATATACGTGATGAGAAGGGATTGGTGCAACAGGTCTGACGAAGCACATGAATGGACAGGGAGAAGCACATAAGCAGGTTGTATTGAGTATCTGATCAACGGATTAAGGTTTAATACAAGATCTGTTCATTGAGGGCCACATACATTCCCGGTACATAATTCTTTAGTTTTGAAAATGCTCCTCTATCAGTCTTGTTTCATCTTCAGTTTTCTTGAGACTAGCGTACTGTTTTGACATCAGTAGAAGCTCTCACGTTTCTAGCAAAGCATCTATGCTATCATGCAGGGTACTTGGGAAGAGTGTAGCGGCGAGTTATCTATGTATTTTTATACACTCGTGTATATTCAGTTCTGCGCAAGTGGATCTCCTTTCTGTTGTGCATACTTGTCTGCATAATGCGTTAAGTTGTGTGCTGAATTTGCAGACCACTGCTCCATTTAATACGATGCACAGTGTGGTCCAATTTTGTTATATGTGAGAGCATGAGATCGCTCGCAATATGGAAGGTGTGAATTGGGTTTGTATGCATTAAGAATAGGGAAGGGTGGGTGTTAAAAATCCACTTGGTGTCTGTACTTGTTTTGTTCTCACAGTGTATTCCGGTGAAAACATGCGAAATGTATCAACACAGATGTGTTTGGTGAATGAAACTGATTGTATTCTGAGTGCGATGTGGACTTGTTCTGACGGACCGTAATGAGCTTTCGAGTGTTGTGTTCAATAGTCATGTAAATGATGGGGATATTGGAAGGATTTGGACAGACGTGAAGGATTTAAAGGGACCGTTTCCTGAAGTAAAGGGGCATATGGTTCATTTGTTCTCAGTTCAATCCACGAAGAAAGCTTAGGCAATGTTTAGGCTATTAGGAATTTTGTGTGTATTCCACAGCTAGAAACCCGATGTCTGCATCATATGTCCCACGAGAACTGAATTTAAATGGTTTGGCCCAATGGTTCGAGGCCTACAGGTAACGATAGGGCTTTTGTTATCTTCCGTGCGTGTGCAATTATTGTAGTATAAAATAGAAGTTGACATTTTATCTGTCAAAAACCAAACATGGATTGCATTTATTAAGTGGAGACTTTAGCCTCCCATGAACGAATTTCCCTCCCTAAAACACCTTGAAGACGGTTCGTGCCTGATCATGTAGCTTTGACTTTATTATTGTCTTCCCTTTGTAAGCTCTATTGAGAACGAAGTGAATTCCACATGTTTAGGGCATGAGTATATGCTTCGCAAATTCTCTGTATGTGTACTTTAGCATAGGACTCATTCGTGCCTTTCAATATATCTCGCGCACCATGCGTATATGAAAACTCCTTGCAAGTTTGAACTCCATACATCGATGTTTCCAACTTAGGATTAGGCTGGGATGGATATAATGTTGGAGAGGGAGTGTGTGTGAATGTGAGTACATAGGTGTCTGGGCGCGAGTGAATGAGCGGGTAGGAGGTAAGAGAGAGAAGTTGAAAGAAAGGAGGGTTAAAGGAGGTGTGTGAAAGAGTGAGAGCAAGCAGATGATTGGAACTCGGGAATACATGTTTTAAGGGTATGCGTCTGAGTATTTCTAGGTGGATGAGTGTGCGAGTGTGTGCATAAGAGGGCATGTGTGTGAATGGGAGAATGAGGGTACCCAAATGCACATGTGTGTGTGCCCTTAGGAAGAGTAAGAATAATCGGAGAGTAAAGAGAGGAGAATGAGTGTGTGCGTGTACGGTGTGTAAGAGCGTGGTGATGTATGAGAGTGCATGAGAGTATATGCATATGTAGGGAAGAGAGAGAGAGAGAGGGAGGTTGTTAGAAAGAATCATTGGGGTTGGACACTTAGTTGTACTCATATTCTTCCATCTTCTCGCGGTACATCAAAGTGTAATTGTGGATTAAGGGCGATCAAAATTCACCTAGCATCAGAAAGTTGGGCAAAATATCATTGTGCATAGGCACTTTCCCTTGGACTAAGAGTGCGAACAAATAATATTACCCACAACTCACTCTCTCTAAGTCAAAAACTCTCTCTCTCTCTCTCTATACAACACATTCTTGCTTACATCCCAACACTCAAAAGCTCTTTTTTTTTCACTTTCCTTCTTTCCCTCTTCTTCACACATACTCTCTCCTTTTATTTGTTTCTTCATGCCTTCTTTTTCCTCTTACACTCACCTACTTGTTATCACTATTCTTTCTCACACTCCCTTTTCCTTCTCACACACTAACACCAAGCACTAACACTCAAATTCAATCCCCTTTTTAGATGCACTAGCACTTATGCCTACACTCTATCTCACACACCTTCACACATTGGCTCACAAATATACACACCATCACACCCACACACTTTCATACACTCTTATCCTTTCACTCACACATAGTAGTTGACACCTCTCACACACTCTCCTATGCACAATCACACTACCCACTCTCTCACACATTCTTACACCATCCACTCTCATCCTCCCTCTCTCTCTCTCTCTCTCCCTCTCTCTTTCACCATCACTCTCATACACATAGATATAAATACAACAAAACTTTCCTTTTCGCTCTCAATCTCTCTTACTCTTCATACACACACCTAGTTGTTCTCTCTCTCTCTCTCTCGTGTTTCTCTTAAAATAGTGCACACATTTTCCTTCTACTCCAATATTATTTGTTGTGTATTTCCTTCAGTTCACTTGCCTTTTTGCAACTCTCACATATGGATAATCCGTAGACACACATATAAACATACTCATGTATTGCTTATAACAAAAAGAAACTTTTTCCATGAATAGCTTAGATCCTACTTCTTATCAATTTTAAACCCTTTTGCAATCCACAAATGTATGTGTTCATCTATGTCAAGGTAGACAAAACCGCATAACTTTCAATTCTTATATGAAGCTTTTAATTCATATTTCTTCATGCATAATTTTTCGTGCAAGGTATAGACAATCTTTCATTGCAATCCAATGAAAAGACAAGAACCATTCATAATAGTCAAAACTCGACTTTTCATTTTGATGTGACCCACATGTCTTTGATAACAAAATAAAGCATGCAATAGGAAACGTTGTGTAATGTTCTTACATATTCTCATTGCCAAACTCTCTCTCTCTCTCTCTCTCTCTTTGCTCAAAGCTCACATCCTGGTGTGAATTGACCAGAGAGCTTTTGCATACATATAATTGAACTGTATAAATTACTAAAGTAAGTTACTTGATGAATTTAGCTAGACCATAGAAAGAGAAAGGATTTTACCAAGTCTAGGGGGTCACCCCAACTTTTCAGGAACAAGATGAAGTGAAGACACAGTCAACTTCAAGCATCCATAACTCACAATATATTGATCCAATGAAATGAATCTTGATATTAGATACAAAAGAGTTCCAGATAACCGATCCAAGTAAAATTTTCGAAAATGGATACTCACACACAGGGAAATTTATCATAGAAGTTCACTATGTACCTCAAGGTATTGTAGGAGCACATACAGAATGAGAAATCGAGCTATATGAATCATAACATGTATTGATATTGCACATATGATACAAGGGAAGTGAGGAGGACTACTCCTACGTGAAGTGAGCACAATTTATGCTCAAAGACCTACCTCAATCTCTCAGGAAAAGGTATCATATCCCCATGACTAGAAGTAGATGTATTTATACATGAATTTTCACCTAAAAGTGATCCTAGTCTTTAGGGATGATTTAAATTTGATTCCCAATTTAGCTTTCTCAATCTACGAGATTCCTCTTCCACTTTTAGTTTTTACAAATGACCAAGATAATTATGAGTTTTACTCTTGGAAGTTTTACAAACATGTATTCACATGACCATATCTGTGTGAGCTAAATTTTGAGAGTAATTCAAAAGCTCTTAGGCTTTCTTATTGCACCAATATCTCCCCCTCGAGACTAAGAATCTTGAGTCTACAATGCTTCAAAATCTCCTGCAATTCAATAATTGATTTGAATCTATTTAGTTTGAATCCATCCAATGTCTTTTTCACCATATCTGCACATTATTCATGAGTTGACACATATGATAATTGAATCGCCTTGCTTGTAATCTTTTCCCTGATATAATGATAATGCACTTCTATGTGTTTAGTCCTAACATGATAGATTGGGTTAGCAGCAAGATGCAATAAACTTATATTATCCCCAAAGACATGAGAAGTTGATGACTTAAGACCTAAATCAAGGTATAGGGTCTTAATCCACATTTCTTCTCGATTTGCATTAGCAAGTCCTTCGTACTCAGCCTCTCTTGATGAGAGTGCAATAATGGGTTGCTTCTTTGAAAACCATGAAGTCAATTTTGTACCTGCAAAGGTGAGATACCCAAATGTGCTTCTCCTATCATCTTTAGAGCTTTGCCAATCTACATTAGAGAAGATATCTATATCAGATGTGTAAGGATAGTAAAAACCTTCATTGATAATTTCCTTCCTATATTTGAGGATTCTTTTGGCTGCTTCCATGTGATGTTTTCTTGGAGTATGCACAAGTTAATTTGAGACACTTATCCATAGAAAATGTCTACTCTAGTTAGTGTCGGATAGTTCAAGATTCCAACTAGGCTTTGATAGCTACTTATATCTTCAATTTGCTCTCCTGCATGAGCACTTTAACTTCAAGTTCATCTCCATAGGAGTACCTGCAAACTTTGAATTCTCGAACTTTAATTTGACAAGCATGTCCTTGATGTACTTCCTTTGAGTAAGGTACATAATTTTTTTATGTATACCACTTCCAATCCTAGAAAGTATGTAAGTAGACCTAGATCATTGATCTTGAATTCTTCTTTCATATGATCTTCCTAATTCCTTCAACATCATTACATATAATTATGATATCATCAAAATATACACAAAGGTATGTGAATTCATATTGATTCCTCTTAATGAAGAGGGAAGGATCTCCTTTGCTCACATTGAATCCCTTATCGTGCAAATAGGTAACTAGTTTGTGATTACAAGCCCTAAGGGCTTGCTTCAAACCATACAAAGCGTTCCTTAACCAGCATACATATTTAAGACATGATGAATTCTCAAAATGAGGAGGTTGATCCATGTATACCTCCTTAGGTATTCGTCCATTCACAAAAGCATTTTTTACATCCATTTTATAGATCTTCCTATTCTTGGAAGCTACAACACTCATACACTACGATGGTTGGCATCTTTGCAATAGGTGAAAACGTTTCTTCATAAAAAGTTTCTTCATACAAAGTTTCTTGTGTTTGTGCATACCCTTTCGCCATAAGTATTTCTTTGTACCTATTTATAGATCCATCAGATTTTTTCTTTAACTTGTGTATCCATCTTGAGCCTATGATCTTCATAGATGGAGTCTTGGGCACCAATCTCAAGTTTGATTTTCTTGTAAAGCATCTATCTCTTCCTCCATGGCATTCATTCATTCAAGCTTTGTCTTTAATTCCTCATATGATTAGCTTTCCTCAAAGTTTGAGTCCTATGCTAGATATATAGAATGTCTAGTAACTAGTGAAGTATCATAGCCATACCTTGTTTACTTTATCTTTTCTCTAGTTGACCTTCTAATTGTATGTTGAGAGGATTTTGCCACATCCCTCAACTCCTACACTTTGGCTTTACCTTTAGAGTTCCAGGAATTGAATTCTCTTCTTGGAGTTTTTTAATCATCTTGTGATGCACTTGATGCTTCAAGTGTATGCTCATTTCTCTTTGATAGAGTTGGAAAGTCTTCTTTTTGGTCATAGGGTAGTTAGATATAATTGCAATCATCTCCATGACTTGTTTTCATCAAACAAAACATATCTACTTACAATGAAACCTTTTTTGCTTGGATTGTACAACCTATAAACTTTCTCATTAAGTTCATCGCAAATGAAGATGCATTTCTCTACCTTTAGGTACAATTTGACTCTAATACATGAAGGTATGAGTGCATATTCTATGCATCCAAAGATCATGCGATGATCAAGGCTACGTCTTCTTCCACTCCATGCCTAGTATGAAGTCATTACATCCAAAGTGTTTGATGGAAGTCCATTAAAAAAATATGTAGCTATCGATACTACCTTTGCCCATGTAGTTGGGGAGTTTCTTTTCATTGAGCATTTATCTTACAACCTCCACAATTATTATATTCCTTCTCTCTACCAATGGGAGAATTATTCTCCCCCTCCATCTGACCTTAACTTCTTTAGGGTTTTACTTATTTGTTTTCCACAAGAGCTAGATACTTTTTGAAACATGAAAATACTTCATCTTATGCTTCATAAAGTATAACATAGTCCATCTACTTCAATCATCTATGAATGACGCATAATACATTGATCTAGAGATTGAAGGCTCCTTGCTTGGTAGCCATACATCTGTGTGGACCAACTCCAATAGTTCTCCTTATATGTAGCCTTTCTTGGTGAAGGTTTGCCTATGTGACTTACCAAATTGACATGCACTATATCTATAAATCATATTTTGTTTTGATATATTTGGTAGAACAAGTACACTCTGATTCCGACTGATCTAACTCTGATAGAGTTTGAGTGCCATAATTGAGCAATGCAATATTCTTGGTGTCTTGGAGTTTAAAGGTGAACAATCTACCTGATTTTTCTCCTCTCAGTATCTTCTTAAAACCTTTATGTGGTTCTTCAACAAAATCTCCATGCTTGGTGAATTGCAATCCCTTCTCAAGATTTTGACCTACACTAAGGAGGTTCTTGGTAATAGTAGGCACATAGAGTACTCTGCTTAGTAAGTTCACATTACCATCCAGAGTCTTCACATTACCTCCTTCTCAACTGGATGCCTTGTGTCATCTCTTATTTGGACTTCATGCCTATTCCTTAGGTTCTTTGGGTCCTTCAAATATGAGAGTAGAGCTACATTGCTTGCCACATGAATTGAGCATCCTTAATCTCTATAAAACACATGTTCATCTACCTTACCTTCCTTCATATTCATGTTCATGAAAAGAAATGAGTCTTCTTGACCTTGACCATCTATATAGTTTTTGTAGTTTATCCCTTTGTATCCCGCTTGGTAGTTATTGTTGTATGACTTTTCTTTTTGTATCTCAAAGAACTTGGAGAAGCTTGTAGGAGGTAGAAAAGTGAGTTAACGAAGTGGCCAATTTTTTGGTCCAGCCAACCACCACAAGACCAGCCCTTGAGCTTATGGAGACTCAAATCCTTATAGGAATGCGATAAGTTGAAAGAAATGCACTTTGGAGCATCAAGGAGAAAAAGTCGATACAAAAGAGATAGGTTTGCGCATCGACTAGCTCACTGTAAGCCGCCGGATTGGCAATTGTAAAGCCTGTCTCTTTTTCATATTCTGCACGAACCGAAAGGTCGTTGCATAGATGTTGTATTCATTTATAAATCAATGAAAAAAGACGCTTCGGTGATGACCAGAGATCGCCAGACTGTCTGTCTGGGCGATACGTCTGTGTAGTTTCCGTAGTGTTGTGTTTCATAACTCTGAGTCATAGTGTGTCTTTCTTCTGTGTTTGATGATCTGCCCTTGTACGGTAAAGATTAAGTTACAGTAATGTTTATCTTAAGTTAAGTATTGAATCATTGTTCCGCTAAGTTTATTACTATGAGTTGGTGTTACAGTAGTCTTTACATTGGGTGCTGGTCACTGAGGAAGTCTGAATTTGTGTATGAATCGGCATTCTGTGAGTAGATGAATCAGAATAGTAATACTGTAAAAGAACGTAGTCCAAGTTTTCGGTTAGTAAGTTGGATTAGTAGAGTTATTGAACAAACTATCATGAGAAGTGATTAATTGGGAAAATCATGTATAGGGCCTCTGTTTAACAGACCCCTTCCACTCCCAAGAACCCGAATAGATTAAATGCGCTTCTAACGGTAAAAGCGTGTTTAACACTGGCGCCCTCTGTGGGAAAGTGGCACCAGAAGGTGGCAACAGATTGTTGTAAATTGATTGTGAGAAGGAATCCATAGATTATGAATCAACAGAGAGGTAAAAGTAGTACGAAAGTATTGAATAGGTGATATATGCCGGTTACTCGGTCCGGCGAGTCGTATCCAAAGTACAGACAGCCTTGGGCGGTACCAAATTTGCGAAGGACACCCCCAGGAGGAAGAAGCACAGATTGGTTAGGTCTGGTAATCGAAGAAGCAAAGCACGTTAGTACTGATTCCGGTAGCATTCCGATAGAACATACTACCCTTACGGTAGATTCCGATGAAATTTCGGCCTTGTCTGCAGAAGATACAGTAACTTTAGAACATACACGAACGCAGTGTGAAGTTAACCTGACACCGTCTGGTCAGGATTCGAATTTGTTTGAGGACAGAGGTGTCTTGCACAGAGAGATTAGTGAAAGTGAAAGAATACCCTGGATTGGGGAAAGTTCCACCAATTCCGGTGGAAGTTCTGTCCCAGTTGCAGAAAATTTACAATTTTCCGGTGATAGTGTTATACTTCCCGGTGCATCTCCATTCCGGACACCACTGTTCGAGATAAGTGTGCCTACATTTGATACCCAAGAAGAGGATAGGCTATTCGAATTGAAAATCCATACGAGGCTGAACGAGATTTTCACGTCGCAAGGTGAGCAAGCTGATCATCCAGAATCTGAAGAACCAGAAACATCGCCTCAAAACTCAAGGGTTAGTAACAGTACCACTACTAGCACCATGAGTGGATAACAACAACAACAACAACAGCAGCAACAGCAACCGCCACTTCCACTCCGTCCGGTTCCAACAGGAGTAACTTACACCAAATTCGATGGAAGTTCTCTCCTAGTTGCAGAAAATTTACAATTTTCCGGTGATAGTGTTATACTTCCCGGTGCATCTCCATTCCGGACACCACTGTTCGGGATAAGTGTGCCTACATTTGATACCCAAGAAGAGGATAGGCTATTCGAATCGAATATCCGTACGAGGCTGAACGAGATTTTCACGTCGCAAGGTGAGCAAGCTGATCATCCACAATTTGAAGAACCAGAAACATCACCTCAAAACTCAAGGGTTAGTAACAGTACCACTACTAGCACCATGAGTGGACAACAACAACAACAACAACAACAACAACAACAACAACAACAACAACAACAACAATAACAACAACAACAACAGCAACCGCCACTTCCACTCCGTCCGGTTCCAACAGGAGTAACTTACACCAAATTCGGTGGCTTCCACGGTGATGATCCAGATGCCCATGTATGCACCTTTGAAATAAGTTATGCACTATTAAATCATCCACCGGATCCGGTATATAAAGCTATTGTATTCCAGTCCACATTAGTTAATGAAGCAGCAAGATGGCTTACAGAATATGATTTCAATCATTTTGTTATGTATGAAGCAAAAAGGGATGCATTTCTACAGAGATTTTGATTGAAGAAGAACCCTACCGAAATTTTCGATTATCTGCAAAACAACAAACAGAAGTTGCACCAAACTGTGCAGGAATATGCCACCCTGTTTCGAACTCATTTGAGGCAATTACCCCCGGCCCATGCCAACGTGCCAGATGATGTCATCACTCAATGGTTTATTAATGGTTTAACTCCGTAGCTCAGGCAGATTATGATCATTCATTGTGTGGGAGCTATGACACTAGATGTGGTTATTGCAATGGCTTTGCAGCTCGAGCATAAGGTTGGAGGTTTTACTGAAGACTTGGAGTGGTTGAAAGCCAGTAAAAATGTTGCAGAAGATCCGGCTAGATAGATGTATTGCACAAAGTGCAAGAATTCAGGGCATACCAGTGCCACTTATGCACTTAATCAGATGTATTGCACTATTTGCAATACCACTGGACATTCCACCGAAAATGTGCATACAACGCCAAAGCGCAGGGAACAGCAACAGTAAATGCAATTATACAAGAACCAGGACAGCCTGCCACCCACTATGTGGCCCCTCAGATGAGAAACAACTAGCAGCAAGGATACAGAAATTATAGAGGACAGAGGAATAATAACTACAATGCAAACCGCTGGCAGACAGGTACATCGTAGGAAGGTCCTACTTTGCCACCCCCTCGTTGTCATTTTTGCGATGAATTAGGACACATTCAAAGATTTTGTAAAGATGCAGCTAAATATGATCAGAAGAAGAAAGAGCGCCAGAACCCGATGACGAATATGGTTTTTATCTCACCATTAGAAACACAAGCTGCAGTGGTGCAAACCAGATCCGGTAGGCCACTGCAACCAACAGCTGAAGTGTTTGAACCAGGCATACGTGAACAACAAAGAATGTATGACAAAGCTAGCCAATGGACCACCACAGAACATACAGTGTTCCCAGATCCAATTCTGGTGACACAAGTTCCACTACCAAATGAAGGATCGCAAGAACAAGATTCAACCCCAGTAACAGACGCCTTGTCTTCAGAATCGATGAAAAGTACAAGTCAAATAGAGCTGGCATGGAAAATTTTATCTAAGGTGTCCATTACTCTTCCTCTTGGACAGTTACTTGCATTAGTACCAGATGTTCGGCAACAATTTCAGCAATAGCTTAGTCTGGGATCTTCCTGCATTCCAGCAACAACAACGGTACAACCGGAAACTGACTCTATGGTGGATCATTCGGTCCCCTTAATTACGGTATGGTACAAAAATCATAAGATTACACAAGTACTAATTGATGGTGGGTCTGGAGTAAACATAGCCACTGCAGCACTTTGTAAGAAGTTAGGATGGAACGAAATTGAGCCTCTCCAATTTTTTGTTAGAATGGCCGACCAATCCCGAGTCCATCCAGTAGGACTTGTGCGGAATGTCCCATTAACTTTGCAGGGTACAACTTTTAAGATGACTTTCGTAGTTTTAGAACTACCGGAGTCTAGTCTTGACTATAATCTTCTTTTCGGTTGTCCTTGGTTGAAACAAGCTAAGGTTATACAGGATTGGTCAGCACAGGAACTTACTTTTAAGGACAACCACCATAAATATATTGTCAAATTAGATACTGTTCAACCCTGTCAACTACATGCTAGAAGGCCTATTCAAGAAATTTGGGAATTATTCAAGTCCCATTTATATTATGTACTATGTTAACTTCTTAGGTTTGAGCCCTACCTTGATACTCCATTTACAACACAATTATCCTTAATAATAAATTGTCAATTTAATATACTCTAATCAAGAGATAATAACATGTTCTAGTGTGTGAATGAGTCAAAAATTAAAACACTCGGACACAAGGAATTGCCTCAAAATCTTGTGTAATTCCCATTTTTCTTGAATAGGCCTTCTAGACCTTATATAGCAGAACCAGTCCACATGTTAGATGGTTTATCCGATGATGAAGAAGAAGAATTTTTGAAGAATAACATAGATTTGATTTCCTTGGGAACTGTAGATTTGCAATCTGTTGTAGATAACTGGAATCCGGCAGTTTGTACGGTGGTGCCTGTGACCAAAGAAGTAGAGACAGAAGATACTGTTCTTAAAGATGAAGCTGCTATACATCAACTTTTGCAGTCAGTTGATGATTCAAGAAAACCTCGTCAATTCTATGTTCCTGAGGATCAGTTGATCACCTATAATTTAGGAGATGAAGTAAATCCGCGACCTGTCAAGATAAAGGAAGGATTGTCTGAAGTATTTCAAGCAGATTTGATCCAGCTACTTCGTGAGTTCTCTGATGTTTTTGCATGGGATTACCGAGATATGAAGGGTCTGGATCCTCGCATCTATCAACATCGCATCGTACTTAAACCGGAAGCAAAACCAATTAAACAACCCAACTACCGGATGAATCCTAACTATGCCGCACAGGTCAAGGCAGAGCTTGATAGGTTATTAAAAGTCGGATTCATCGTACCAGTAGAACATGCTGAGTGGATATCTCTGATTGTTATCGTTCCTAAGAAAAATAAGCAACTCCGAATATGTGTGGATTACCGGAAACTGAATGGAGCTATCATGGACAAAGGAAACTCTTAGATTCCATGTGAATCCTATATCTCATGATTGGTTCAGAATTTGGGGAAACTAATGCTTCCATTGCTTCTGAAACATGCCAGAACCCTAAGATCGACTGTCTTCTTGCTTGATTCTGACATCCAAAGACCATGCTACGAATTGATGATATCATCGATGACATCATCAATTCGTAACCGCCCTAGAACCGCCCTTGGAAAACCTATATAAGGAGGGGTTGGCCACATTCATAATCAGTCTTGCCAAAATGTCAAGGGAGCACTAGATTGTGCTCTCTGACTACAATAGGGGAATATAACCATGGAAACCATACCACTAAGAGTACATCTTGGTGACCATGATTCACACATATGTTTCAATGTAATATCGAGTCCAGTAAATATGGTTATCATCGGAATGCCATGGTTAAAGAAACATAATCCAGAAATTAATTGGGAGAATAATAAAATTACCCCTCGAGATATCCAGAAGAACCCAACATATGTCGGAGCCAAAGCCTTCATACATGCAGTAAGGAAGGAACCGACATATATGATCTACGCCATACCAGCTCAAGAATCTAAGAAAGATGATCCAGTGCAACTACCCAATCAGTACAAAGGCTTTGAAGATGTTTTTGAAAAGAAGAATGCAGACATCCTTCCAGAGCATAGACCCTATGATTGTGCCATAGAACTTCAAGAGGGAGCACAACCGCCCTTTGGACCAATCTACAGACTATCCTCAGAGGAACTTACAGAACTACGCAAGAACATTGATGAGAATCTAGCAAAGGGGTTTATCAAACACTCAAAGTCTCCAGCAGGAGCTCCTATCTTATTTGTAAAGAAGAAGGATGGGACTCTCCGGATGTGTGTAGACTATCGTGGATTGAATAAAGTCACTATAAAGAATAGATACCCTCTACCACTCATATCCGAGCTCTTGGAACGCCTTGGAAAAGCAAAATTCTTCACGAAGATTGACCTTCGAGGAGCTTACAACCTTGTCAGGATCAGAGAAGGAGACAAATGGAAGACAGCATTTCGGACAAGGTATGGCCATTTTGAATATGTAGTTATGCCATTTGGTCTCACAAATGCTCCAGCTGTCTTCCAACATATGATGAATGATATCTTCTGAGAATATTTAGATGATTTTGTTGTAATATACCTTGACGATATCTTGATATTTTCCAAAAATCTAGAGGATCATGAGTGCCATAGATAGTCTTAGAGAAACTAAGAGAAAAAGGATTATATGCGAAATTGGAGAAGTGCTCTTTCCATAAGACAGAAGTGGAATTTTTAGGGTACATTGTATCAGATAAAGGAATTTTTATGGACCCTAAGAAGATTGAGACAATCCTTGATTGGCAACCACCTTCATGTGTTCGAGATGTACAATGTTTTTTGGGGTTTGCCAATTTCTACAGGATATTCATGAGAGATTACTCCAAGATAGTAACACCTCTTACCAAGCTTACCAGGAACTCCAAATTCTCATGGACCGAAGAAGCAAAAAAGGCCTTTCAGACCTTGAAATCAGCATTCACTACCACCCCAATTCTAGTTCATCCTGATTCCAGTAAGCCTTTCTTCCTTGAGACAGATGCATCAGACTTTTCCAAAAATTAATTATGAAATTCATGATAAAGACTTCTTGCCATAGTAGACGTGTTTGATACCTAGCGTCATCATCTAGAAGGAGCAGCTCATAAAGTCATTGTGTATTCAGATCACAAGAACCTAGAATATTTTATGACCACCCGGATTCTCAATAGAAGGCAATCTCGATGGAGTAACTTTTTATCCAGATTCGACTTTGTCATCACATACCGTCCAGAACGTCATCAATGTCAGTCAGATGCCCTGTCCAGAAGATCTTACCTTGCACCAAGGAAGGGTGAAGAGGCCTTTGATCAACAAGAGAATGTATTACTAAAGCCTGAGCATCTCCAGTTAGCAGCTATCTCTTCAAGCCATCATGAAGATTCAGCCTTGAATCAGTTGATCCGTGAGAATCTACCACAGGATGAATTGTTTTGTAACGTTAAGCAGAAAGCTCAAGAAGGAAAATTCCAAGAAGTAAACGAATTTCAGGAAAAAGATGGGTTACTACTCTATAAGAACCTATTGTATGTCCCTCTAGGAAAACCTAGGATCCAAGTACTTCAACAACGCCATGATAACCTTGCAGCAGGACATTTTGGAGTGAATAAAACAATAGAACTCATATCAAGGGACTTTTGGTGGCCTCAGATGTGGAAGGAAGTCAAAGAATACATTCAAACCTGTGATACTTGCAATAGATCTAAGATACCCCGACATAAACCTCATGGCCTCTTACAACCTCTACCTATTCCAGAAAGGCCATGGGCTTCATTGTCTATGGATTTCATCACAGATATACCAAAGTCAGATAAGTATGATGCCATTCTTGTTATTGCGGATAGATTTACAAAGATGGCACACTTCATTCCAACTACCAAGGCAATCACAGGCGCAACCACTGCTAGACTTTTTCTCAGGTATATATTTAGGCTTCATGGATTGCCTGATGACATTGTCAGTGATCGAGGTCCACAGTTCATATCTAGCTTTTGGAACAGTCTTTGCAAGCTCCTTTGTGTTCAAGTTAAACTATCCACAGCAAATCATCCACAGACTGATGGACAAACAGAACGAGTGAATCAAGTCTTGGAGCAATATCTCCGTTGCACTAGCAACTATCATCAAAATGATTGGTTTGAGCTTTTACCCTTTGTAGAGTTTGCTTATAACAATAGTGTTCATGCATCTACCAAGCAGACTCCCTTCTTTGCAAATTATGGACAACATCCAAGAATGGATATACAACTCTCAAATCATGTCAAGAACCCAGCTACTAGAGACAAGGCCCAGTACCTGATGGACATTCACAAAGAACTCAAGGAAGAGATCCATAAAGCTCAAGAACAATATAAGTACTATGCAGATCAACATCGTGTCCAGAATCCATTGTATCAAATTGGGGATAAAGTATGGTTACTCAGAAACAATTTGCAAACCTCAAGACCTTGTGCAAAGTTAGATCATCAAAGATTTGGTCCATTTATCATCTTGGCCAAGATTAATCCAGTCACCTTCAAGCTCCAACTACCAAGTACTATGAGAATACATCCAATTTTCCATGTATCCATGTTGGAACCATATCAGTTTTCACCATTGAGGGGGGAGAGACCTAGTCCTTCACCACCTATTGAGATTGATGATCATGAAGAATTTGAACTCGAGCATGTCCTAGATTCGAGAATATCCCGAGGAAGATTAGAGTACCTTATTCATTGGAAAGGGTATGACATTAGTGATCGTACTTGGGAACCTGCAGAAAACCTTCAAAGAGCACCAATCAAGATTCGAGAATTCCATAAGAAAAATCCAATGAAGCCGAGACAAGAGAACGTGACCGCTCCTCGTGGAACTCGTCGCTTGAGGGGGAGGTAATGTCATGGACAAAGGAAACTCTCAGATTCCATGTGAATCCTATATCTCATGATTGGTTCAGAATTTGGGGAAACTATTGCTTCCATTGCATCTGAAACGTGCCAAAACCCTAAGATCGACTGTCTTCTTACTTGATTCTGACATCCAGAGACCATGCTACGAATTGATGACATCATCAATTCGTAACCGCCCTAGAACCGCCCTTGGAAAACCTATATAAGGAGGGGTTGGCCACATTCATAATCAGTCTTGCCAATACCAGTCTTGGGAGCTCAAGGAGTCGTGACCGCCAAGTAAGTACTCTTCAAGTTCCAGTTCTAGTTCTTGTCTTGTTCCTTGTTCTAGTCTAGTTCTTGGACATCCTATCTTGTCCCCTTGTAATCTCGTAGTACGAGATCCTGTCGAGTTCTTTCGTGTATCCAGTTCATCTCCCAGAAGGGAGTTCTTGTATTCCAGATATCTTGTCTCATACTTACGATCCCAGGTTGTGGGATCTCCTGTATCATCTCTAGTCCAGTTTTCCATACCTATTGGTCCCGGGTTGTGGGACATCTTGTATCAGTCACATATTCTTGTATCATTTTCCCTACGTGGGTGTTCTTGTGATCATAAGTGTATTTCGAAAATCTTGTCTACTGTAGTCAGAGAGCACAATCTAGTGCTCCCCTGACAGCAGCCACAGTGCCTGATCCGTTTCCTCTTCCATTTCTTGACACAATGCTCGACAGAGTAGCAAGACACGAAATGTACTCCTTTTTGGACGGTTACAGTGGGTATAATCAAGTCAGAATGGCTGAACAAGACATACCAAAAACAGCTTTCATTACCAACTGGGGTGTTTTTGCTTGTAGTCATGTGGTTTGGATTAAGAAATGCTCCTAGCACTTTTCAGCGATGTATGCAAGAAATCTTCTCACCCTATCTCACTTCTTTTATGCAAGTATATCTAGATGATTTCTCTTTATTTGGTAAGATGGTAGCACACCTGTATCATTTACGGTGTTGTTTTGAGAAATGTCATGAATACAGACTCTGCCTGAACCCAAACAAATCTATTTTTGCGGTTTCTTGTGGTAAGCTTCTTGGCCATATTGTATCTGCACAAGGCATACAAGTTGACCCAGACAAAGTTGCAGCTGTGTTAGAAGCACCTGTGCCTACTACACCGAAAGAAGTGATGAGATTCATGGGTCAAGTCAGATGGCATGGTCGACATTTACAGTGTCTTGCTCATTTGGCAATACCACTAAACCGATTAATAACTAGTAATCCTCGGTAGTTTACTTGGACACCAGAATGTCAAACAGCATTTGATCGTCTAAAAGGCTTATTAACGCAGGTTCCAATTTTACAACCTCCTGATTGGGAACGTCCATTTCATGTTTTTATAGACGCATCAGATATAGCCATTGGAAGTGTCTTAATGCAACAAACTGATAAGTGGTTTTGGCCTGTTTATTATGCAAGTCGAAGGCTTGCTCCTGCTGAAAAGAATTATTCAGTTACTGAAAGAGAATGTCTTGGTTTGATATATTCTGTAAAGAAATTCTGGCATTATTTGCTAGGCCAAAAATTCATCTTTCATGTAGATCATGCTACGTTAGTGTACTTAGTTCGGTAGCAGCATTTAGGTGGACGTTTAGCACGTTGGGTTCTACTGTTACAAGAGTTTGATTACGAAGTGATTCATCGACCTGGAACTACACATGCATTAGCAGATTTTCTCTCTCGGTTGGATTCTAGTGAAGCTCCAGTCGGTGTTGATGACACCACACCTGCAATTTATGTTACTGACCCAACTAATGATGAATCTGCAGAACCTCCTGTGACACCTACTTACTATGATCAGTTATTAACCTTTCTTACTGATGGATATCTTCCTGCTCAGACTTCTCCTGCAATGCGTAGGAAAATTACAATTTACAATCGTAGATTCCAGTTGATTGCTGGAGAATTGTATTATATGGATCACACTGGAGTCTTACTTCGTTGTATTCCTCCACATGAAGTAAGCTCAGTTATCGCTCTGGCACATTCAATACCTTCCGGTGGACATTTTTCAACAGATTTAACGCACCGGAAAATTCTGCAAAGTGGGCTTTGGTGGCCTACTATGTACAGAGATGTATCTTAGTTTGTCAAACAGTGTGACAATTGTCAGCGGTCTAGACAGCCTTTACAACGCCACTTTTTCCCTCTACAACCTGTATTACCATTGGAACCTTTTCAGAAATGGGGTCTTGATTTTATAGGTCCTATCACACCTCCAACAATACTTAGTAATAATCGTTACATTCTGACATGTATAGATTATGCTACCAGATGGGCAAAAGCTTGGGCTTTACGGTCTGCTACAGCTATTTCGGTAGCAAAGTGTTTGATGAAAGACGTATTTCCACGATTTGGATTACCTTTGGAACTTATGACAGATCAAGGCACGCATTTTGTTAACAATTTAATGAAAGTGATCACACACTCTTTTCAAATTCTACATAAATTCAGTTCTTCTTATTATCCTCGTGCTAATGGCTTAGCTGAAAGTACTAACAAAACCTTGCTGAGTATGCTTCGTAAATTGATTATGGAATCACCAAAAAGAGGGGATCAGTTACTACCTGCAGTATTATGGGCATATCGGACTACATATAAAGTTGCCACCGGACTGACTCCTTTCAAGCTTGCTTACGGATTGGAAGCAATCGCTCTAATGAAAGTTGTAGTGCCAAGTTTACGTGTGGCCATAACTCAGAAGTTGCTACCAGAAAATTCTTTGCCATTTCGATTGGACACACTCAGAGAACTAGATGAGCATCGCTGGGAAAGTTTTCTGACTCTTCAAGACGTGGAGTTGCGGTAAGCTCGTACACATGATAGATATCTAAAAACTCTAGTTTTTATGGTAGAACAACTTGTGCTATTTTATAATGCAAAATCGAATCGTTCTGCTGGAAAATTCAAATTACGATGGTTTGGTCCTTATCGGATTACTGAACAAGTGGGCCCAGCTACTTTTCGGTTGACTACTTTGACCGGAGTTCCTCTTCCTAAGATGATAAATGGTTCAAAGTTGTGGCCGTATCATCAAGCACCTGATTCGCCCTGAAGTGTTTTGTGGTTGCCCGCATATTTTTCTTTTTTCTCTTTTCTTTTCTTTTCCTTTTAGTTTTGCGTGTTGGTTGAATAAAATCCTTAAAAATCCTCGTTTTGCTACCTAATCATAAACTCCTCGTTTGGATACATAACCATGAATAATCGCTGCCTTTTCTTATCGATTCCGCTCATGCATGCACACCATAGTCATGAAGGTTATCATCTCAACATCGCGCGATGATTAGTATTTTTCAATTGCCTCCCGTTGCCAAGTATCTACTTAACCTTTTTCATTCCGATGTTAACAGCTATTGTGTCTGCGTGCTTTGTGTACTTTGTGTTTCCTGTAATGCCTGTGTCTGCTTGCTATTCGTGTGCGCATCATGGAAGCCCTGGCAAACTTTGCTACCTTCCGTGACGGACTCCCTGCGGATGTGGGTGAGTTCCTGCGTGTCCGTGGGTTGGCCAATTTCGCTGAATTGCCTTGGCATTCAGTGGAATGTCACCCATTTTACGCCCAGATAATTGCTGCCATCGCTGCCACACCTGCTATGGAGCAGAGTTGGCCAATCACCTCTTTACCTTCTCGTACTGTAATCACTCTACAATCCTTTGCTGATGCTTTCCGACTCTCTCCGGAAGGTCGAGAGAATGGCCCTAATTTGTCGATAGCTACAATGATCCAATTGTTCCCTAGATATTCTTCAAATGAATATGCTATCCTTTGTCGTCCTGAGCCTGAAAGATCAGCCCTGCAATTTTTAGTAGCAATACTAAATTTGCAGAAGCGTATATATGGCATATCTCGCCCATTCTACTCAGCGATAGATATGGCTGCAAGAGAGCCTGTTAACTTTGCCTCTTACTATTTCCGCCGCATTCACCGTGAATGCGTGTCAATCATTAAACAGGTTAACAAAGCCGATTTGCCATGTTCACGATTGCCGCACATCATCACTTTTCTGTTTCCGACCATCCTAGCAGTGCAACCACCATCCAGAGGTCCAGTATTATATCATGAAGAATCTACGTAGATACTGGAAGACGACGAAGAGGATGATGAAGAAATCTTCCAGCTACTTCGTCGAAAATGCATCAGAATAAGTTCATCTGATAGTCAAGTACAGGGTTCGGCCGCAGGAAAGGAAGCTGACAACAATGAAGAGGAAGGGCAAGAAGAAGAAACTTTCCATGACACAGCTACATCAATGAATCATGATTCATCAGCGCAGTCATCTCCAAAGAAGCAACAAGATCATGATGATACCGTCGATTCTGGAGCCAGTTCTTCTAAAGAAGAATCTCAGCAACAGTCCAAATAGGAAAAGCACGAAGAGGTACAGCATATTATTACCAAAATTTTTGAAGAATTGATTAAAACAGATGAATCTGCAGTTGCCCATCCTGATAACACTACGCAGCAAACCACCAAAAAGGTATTAGAAACTAACACTGTTCTTCTCACTCCTCCACCCGAACCTTCACTCAAACCTATTGTTCCCATTCCACCCATTGTACCTGACGCACCCATTGTACCAGGTTACTCGGTCCGGCGAGTCGTATCCAAAGTACAGACAGCCTTGGGTGGTACCAAATTTGCGAAGGACACCCCTAGGAGGAAGAAGCACAGATCGGTTAGGTCTGGTAATCGAAGAAGCAAAGCACGTTAATACTGATTCCGGTAGCATTTCGATAGAACATACTACCCTTTCGGTAGATTCTGGTGAAATTTCAGCCTTGTCTGCAGAAGACACAGTAACTTTAGAACATACACGAACGTAGTGTGAAGTTAACCTGACACCGTCTGGTTAGGATTCGAACTTGTCTGAGGACAGAGGTATCTTGCACAGAGAGATTTGTGAAAGTGAAAGAATACCCTGGATTGGGGAAAGTTCCACCAATTCCGGTGGAAGTTCGGTCCCAGTTGCAGAAAATTTACAATTTCCGGTGATAGTGTTATACTTCCTGGTGCATCTCCATTCCGGACACCATTGTTCGGGATAAGTGTGCCTACATTTGATACCCAAGAAGAGGATAGGCTATTCGAATCAAAAATTCGTACGAGGCTGAATGAGATTTTCATGTCGCAAGGTGAGCAAGCTGATCATCCAGAATCTGAAGAATGAGAAACATCGCCTAAAAACTCAAGGGTTAGTAACACTACCACTACTAGCACCATGAGTGGATAACAACAACAACAACAACAACAACAGCAGCAGCAACAGCAACCGCCACTTCCACTCCGTTTGGTTCCAACAGGAGTAACTTACACCAAATTCGGTGGCTTCCCAGGTGATGATCCAGATGCCCATGTACGCAGCTTTGAAATAAGTTATGCACTATTAAATCATCCACCGGATCCGGCATATAAAGCTATTGTATTCCAGTCCACATTAGTTAATGAAGCAGCAAGATGGCTTAGAGAATATGATTTCAATCATTTTGTTACTTATGAAGCAGTAAGGGATGCATTTCTACAGAGATTTCGATTAAAGAAGAACCCTGCCGAAATTTTCGATTATCTGCAGAACAACAAACAGAAGTTGCACCAAACTGTGCAGGAATATGCCACCCTGTTTCGAACTCATTTGAGGCGATTACCCCCGGCCCATGCCAACCTGTCGGATGATGTCATCACTCAATGGTTTATTAATGGTTTGACTCTGCAGCTCAGGCAGATTATGATCATTCGTTATGTGGGAGCTATGATACTAGATGCAGTTATTGCAATGGCTTTGCATCTCGAGCATAAGGTTGGAGGTTTTACTAAAGACCTGGAGTGGCTGAAAGCCAGTAAAAATGTTACAGAAGATCCGGCTAGACAGATGTACTGCACCAAGTGCAAGATTCAGGGCATACCAGTGCCACTTGTGCACTTAATCAGATGTATTGCGCTATCTGCAATACCACTGGACACTCCACCGAAAACTGTGTATACAACACCAAAGTGCAGGGAACAGCAACAGTAAATGCAATTATACAAGAACCAGGACAGCCAGCCACCCACTATGTGCCCCCTCAGATGAGAAACAACCAGCAGCAAGGGTACAGAAATTATAGAGGACAGAGGAATAATAACTACAATGGAAACCGCTGGCAGATAGGTACATCGCAGGAAGGTCCTGCTTTGCCATCCCCTCGTTGTCATTTTTGCAGTGAATTAGGACACATTCGAAGATTTTGTAAAGATGCAGCTGAATATGATCAGAGGAAGAAAGAGCGCCAGAACCGGATGACGAATATGGTTTTTATCTCACCATTAGAAACACAAGTTGTAGTGGTGCAAACCAGATCTGGTAAGCCACTGCAACCAGCAGCTGAAGTGTTTGAACCAGGCATACGTGAACAACAAGGAATGTATGACAAAGCTAGCCAATGGACCACCACAGAACATACAGTGTTCCCAGATCCAATTCCGGTGATACAAGTTCCACTGCCAAATGAAGGATCGCAGGAACAAGATTCAACCCCAGTAACAGACGCCTCGTCTTCAGAATCGGTGAAAAGTACAAGTCAAGTAGAGCAGGCATGGGAAATTTTATCTAAGGCGTCCATTACTCTTCCTCTTGAACAGTTACTTGCATTAGTACCAGATGTTCGGCAGCAATTTCAGCAACAGCTTAGTCTGGGATCTTCCTGCAATCCAGCAGCAACGGTACAACTGGAAACTGACTCTATGGTGGATCATTCGGTCCCCTTAATTACGGTATGGTACAAAAATCATAAGATTACACAAGTACTAATTGATGGTGGGTCTGGAGTAAACATAGCCACTGCAGCACTTTGTAAGAAGTTAGGATGGACCGAAATTGAGCCTCTCCAGTTTTTTGTTAGAATGGCCGGCCAATCCCGAGTCCATCCAGTAGGACTTGTGCGAAATGGCCCAATAACTTTGCAGTGCACAACTTTTAAGATGACTTTCGTAGTTTTAGAACTATCGGAGTCTAGTCTTGACTATAATCTTCTTTTCGGTCATCCTTGGTTGAAACAAGCTAAGGTTATACAGGATTGGTCAGCACAGGAACTTACTTTTAAGGACAACCACCGTAAATATATTGTCAAATTAGATGCTATTCAACCCTGTGAACTACATGCTAGACCTTATATAGCAGAACCAGTCCACATGTTAGATGGTTTATCCGATGATGAAGAAGAAGAATTTTTGAAGAATAACATAGATTTGATTTCCTTGGGAACTGTAGATCTGCAATCTCTTGTAGATAGCTGGAATCCGGCAGTTTGTACAGTGGTGCCTGTGATCGAAGAAGTAGAGACAGAAGATACTGTTGTTAAAGATGAAGCTGCTATACAACAACTTTTGCAGTCAGTTGATGATTCAGGAAAACCTCGTCAATTCTATGTTCCTGAAGATCAGTTGATCACCTATAATTTAGGAGATGAAGTAAATCCGCGACCTGTCAAGATAAAGGAAGGATTGTCTGAAGTATTTCAAGCATATTTGATCCAGCTACTTCGTGAGTTCTCTGATGTTTTTGCATGGGATTACCGAGATATGAAGGATCTAGATCCTCGCATCTATCAACATCGGGTCGTACTTAAACCGAAAGCAAAACCAATTAAACAACCCAGCTACCGGAAGAATCCTAACTATGCCGCACAGGTCAAGGCACAGCTTGATAGGTTATTAAAAGTCGGATTCATCGTACCAGTAGAACATGCTGAGTGGATATCTCTGATTGTTATCGTTCCTAAGAAAAATAAGCAACTCTGAATATGTGTGGATTACCGGAAACTGAATGCAGCCATGGTGCCTGATCCGTTTCCTCTTCCATTTCTTGACACAATGCTCGACAAAGTAGCAGGACACGAAATGTACTCCTTTTTGGACGGTTACAGTGGGTATAATCAAGTCAGAATGGCTGAACAAGACATACCGAAAACAACTTTCATTACAAACTGGGGTGTTTTTGCTTGTAGTCATGTGGTTTGGATTAAGAAATGCTCCTAGCACTTTTCAGCGATGTATGCAGGAAATCTTCTCACCCTATCTCACTTCTTTTATGCAAGTATATCTAGATGATTACTCTTTATTTGATAAGATGGTAGCACACCTATATCATTTACGGTGTTGTTTTGAGAAATGTCATGAATACAGACTCTGCATGAACCCAAACAAATCTGTTTTTGCGGTTTCTTGTGGTAAGCTCCTTGGCCATATTGTATCTGCACAAGGCATACAAGTTGACCCAGACAAAGTTGCAGTTGTGTTAGAAGCACCTGTGCCTACTACACCGAAAGAAGTGATGAGATTCATGGGTCAAGTCAGATGGCATGGTCGACATTTACGGTGGCTTGCTCATTTGGCAATACCACTAAACCGGTTAATAACTAGTAATCCTCGGCAATTTACTTGGACACCGGAATGTCAAACAGCATTTGATCGTCTAAAAGGCTTATTAACGCAGGTTCCAATTTTACAACCTCCTGATTGGGAACGTCCATTTCATGTTTTTATAGACGCATCAGATATAGCCATTGGAAGTGTCTTAATGCAACAAACTGATAAGTGGTTTCGCCCTATTTATTATGCAAGTCGAAGGCTTGCTCCTGCTGAAAAGAATTATTCAGTTACTGAAAGAGAATGTCTTGGTTTGGTATATTTTGTAAAGAAATTCCGGCATTATTTGCTAGGCTGAATATTCATCTTTCATGTAGATCATGATGCGTTAGTGTACCTAGTTCGGCAGAAGAGTTTAGGTGGTCGTTTAGCGCGTTGGGTTCTACTGTTACAAGAGTTTGATTACAAAGTGATTCATCGACCTGGAATTGCACATGCATTAGCAGATTTTCTCTCTCGGTTGGATTCTGGTGAAGCTCCGGTCGGTGTTGATGACACCACACCTGCAATTTATGTTACTGACCCAACTAATGATGAATTTGCAGAACCTCCTGTAACACCTACTTACTATGATCAGTTATTAACCTTTCTTACTGATGGATATCTTCCTGCTCAGACTTCTCCTGCAATGCGTAGGAAAATTACAATTTACAGTCGTAGATTCCGTTACTTCACACTCTTGAGGTGTGTGTAATGAGTTTTTGGGTTTAGGGTTAGGAGTGAGGAAGTAAGGGAAGAGTTAGGGTAAGGCAAGAGAGAGAAGTAGAGTAGGGAAAGTAGAACATCTCAAGAAATCCCAAAACATTTGGTCCAAATTAGTGTAGTGTAGGTCTTAGGCAACTCAAACTCTAAAAACCAAAAAAATCAATTCAATTGACCACTTGTGATAGCAGGTATCGTGAGCAGAGCAGCAATCAGTATCGTCAATGTGGTATCATGCCTAGCGAGCTAAAGAGTGACACTGAGAGCACAAAGTTTGTTTGAGGCGTCTTTGAAGGTAAGCTACAACAAGTTTTTGATATCAAAATTACTTCAGAAACACACTCGCACATGATTAGAGTCATTTCCGGTATCTCGGGGGAGAATAGAGAGTTTCTGAGAGTTTTTGAGTGAGATAGAGGGCCAAGAGTGAAGAGGGGAGAGAAATATGCACCCTTGCACAAAAATTTTTAAGTTTGGAGCAAAATTGGCCGAAGTATCACGATCGGTTGAGTTTTGGTATCGCAATACCAAAATTCCCTAGTATTGTGATACTCGCCTGGTATCATATCGTCACATACCCACTTGAGGTATGATGATACCATTTTGGTGTCGTATCGTCAAGTGCTGGTATCGCGATCGCGATCGGCCGGTGGTATCATATTGCGGTCCAACCAATATCATATCGTCGTGGTCACGATATCATATCGTTGTCCAAGCGGTATCGTATCACATGCCAGGTTGGTATCGTATCACCAACTCAGTATTGTATTGTGCCTATTTAAGTATCGTATCGTACAAAAAGTGGTATCGTATCATCCAAACCCTGTGGTATCATATTGCTAATAGAGCCAGTATCGTATCGTGAAAGTTCCAGGATCGTATCATGGGAATTTACTAGTATCGTATCGTGTAAATTTTTGGTGTCGTATCGTCTATCACCTTGGTATTGTATCGTCGAATGTAGAGGTATTATATTGCATAACTTCTGATATCATATCATGAGCAATCCAGCATTGTATCACGTGATTTCTGGTACCGTATCGTGTAGTGATCAGGTATCGTATTGTCCACTAACTTGGTATCGTATCGTGAGGTCTTTGGTATCGTATCGTCGAAGGTTTCTGGTATCATATTGTGCCAAAACTAGTATCGTATGGTCTGTGTGGTATCACCAAGAGTGGTATCGCCCAGAACCAATTAAGCCATTTGAGGGAAAAATTGGAGGTGATTGAGGAGCTAATTAAGGGGAAGTAGGGAGTAAACCTAAGCCCAGAGGGGTGAATGAACTTAAGGTCAGGATGGGTGCTAAGTAGTCGGAGGAGTGTCATTTCATCGGTAGGGAGCGCCACCCAAGCAAGTCATCACTCAATCTATATGGACACCTCTAGTGATTTAGAGGAGGAGCTACCCATGGCCTCAGAAGACATGCATGGTTCTGCCTCCAGGGAGAACTTTATTTCAACTGTAGAGGGTGAATAATGCACCTCTCTACAATATGTGTCCACCAATCTGGAAGGGATCCCTATTTACCTTGATGGTTTAAATAGGTATGTTGCAAGTATGGTAAACTCTACTAAATCAGCAATAATGCCCAAACCTGCAGTCAAGTATAAGGGAGGAGTGTACATGGATAAATTAGGTCACATCTATGTGGTAACAGAAAACCGAGATCGGATCAATGAGAGAGGAGAATTGGAGGGACAAGGAAACTTGGGGAGACATGATCCTAAAGAGTTAGTAACTACACCAAGAGGTAAATTAGTGGTGAATCAAGTCTTGAGAGGGGATTTGATACCTCAAGATGACAACCTGTTGGACGTATACCTGATCCACGGGTCAGACCTACTGTTACAAACTCATTCACCCACATGAGAATAGATAGTAAGCCCAATGGCTTTCTATGAGTTGTAGGATCTTGAAGATGAGTCTAGAGTCACATACCTAGACCAGAACCAAAGAAGTATTGGTTGGTAGATGCAGTTGATAGATCTCAATTGAAGTATATGGGGTTTTCTATATTCCCTCCTTGAGAATAGGCAACTACCTCCCACAATCCTTTTGGAATGCATCAAGAGTGAGAGAATACAATGTTAGGACAAACGAGCCAACGAAGTGTTCCCAATAGAACTCATGTGCAATTCACAATGCCAAAAGTGAAGTCACACAACCAAACCCACCTAGGAATAGGCAATATGGATCAGCCACCCGTTAGGCCAAGGCCACAACCAGGAGTGCAGCCTGGAATACCTCCATTTAGACTGGCAATTCCTATGATGCCCAGACCACCAGAACCTACAAGAAGGTTGAGCCCAATTCAAGTTGCCAAATGCATGAGAAATCACTATGATGGAATGGGAGAACCATATGATCACATAGCAGAGTTTAAACAAGTATTATGAGCCGAGCAAGTGGATGACTTCTTTGTGCAGTATGAATCCTTTGGACTTACCCTCACAGGGATGGCTTTGACTTGGTTCCAACCATTGGACCCAAATCAGCTTGGAAATATTGAGCAAAGTTTTCAAGAGTTCATTGGAGAAATCACCAAGACGAGGATTAAACACAACTCATCATCCCTAATCCATAGTTTCAAACAGAACCCAAATGAAACCATGAAAACAGCTACCCGAAGATTTAATCGATATGTCAATAGATGCCCAACAACAGAAAGACCCTCCCAACAAAAAATGATATCACTATTCTTGGATGGATTGACTAATGGAACATTGAGAACCCTAGTTTACATGAAAGGACTCTAGACATTGAGCGAGTGTCTTCAAGAATGTATTGACTTAGAAGACAATCTACCTGATGACCTCAAAAGTACACCTAGCCCTACTAAATCAGAAGACACTACAAGTACAGTGACATCTAACTCTAGTCATGTAGAGGAGCTAGCAGAACTGGTAGCCAAGAAGTTAGGAGTCCAAGAACAGAGGAATTTTACCAGCACCCAGCAATGAGGATCCCCATGTTACGATGATGCAGTCTATGTGGTGGAGATCACCCATCTCACATGTGCGCAAGAGGAGGAATAGGCATGCCTCAAGCTTATCCATACAATAGGCAGCCACCTCAAGGAACCAACCTGTACTACCATATAGAGCAGAAATGCACTAACCATACTACAGAAAACTACCCATTTAATAGACAGCCTAGGCCCATGATTCAACCTCACTATAGGCCTTATGGATATCCTCCTAGAGAGCCAAGAAGAGAGATCCCAAGATACAACCCATATCTAGGCCCCCAAGGAGCAGCTAGACCATATGAACAAGGGCAATATGGACAACCTCAGCCAATGTTAGGACAACAACCACCCCTTCCAAAGAACGTAGTGCTAGTTAAATACACTCAACCAAAGGAAAACATGGAGAAAGCCATAGTACCAGCTACACCTTTAGCTAGTACAAAAGTAACGACTCAGAGATATGTTGGTGCAAGCCAATCAACAATTGAAGTTTTGGAAGTCAAAGAATGAAGATAAGATCAAGCTTTGAAGCATAGAAGAAGTTTATATTCAGGAGTTGAAAGAAATGTACACATATGTACATTAGTTCAGATATAGGTTACTTATATTTTTTATTAGTCATAACTTTGTAAATATTTGCCTATAAATACTATGGAAAATGTCGGGGCAAGTATGAGAGAGCATGAGAATAGAGGAATGAGTAGTTGTAAGAGTCATTAGACATCTGATAAGTTAGTTGAACTCTCTCTCATCATTCAGTTGTAAACTCCTTCAGAAATGACAGAAATTTTGCACCCGATGTTTCTGAGTTTTCTCTTTCTGTGGTAGATCTTTTGTGAAATGCTTTTGTACAAGTCTAAGTCTATAGGTGATTGACCTTTGTACAAATTTTCAGCTTCCAATTGTGATCAGGCTGAGAGAATTATGTTTAGGAACATTTGTATGTGAAGAAGTGTTCACTGGTTCTTGAAACAGGCGCAAAATTCAAAGTCAATGATTTGATCATTTCTCACTCCACAGTTTAAAGTTTTGAGCAAGCAAGCACTTAATCTTTAAGTTGGAAGGTAAGCTATGTGTGGCTAAAAGCATTTGCTTAAACGGGTTCTATTCTTGGAGAACCATGTCTTAGAAGTTATAGGCGTCTAAATCGACTTCTCAGAAGTACAGTTTTAGACATAGGTGACTTGTCTTTGTGGTGTTTTGGAAATGCTCCTCCATAGCATTCCATATATCACTTGCACTTTCAAGACCTCTAATGTGAGGTAGCAAGTAGTCATTGATTGCCATATAGATTATGCTCCTAGCTTGAGCATCTCTCTTCATCCAATTCTTCAAATTTGATAATTCCTCCCTAGTTGGAACACTAGGATCTCTGAACTGTGGCTTTTCTTCTTCACCTGTAATATAAGCTATCAAGTCTTTTCTCATTAGATGAGCTTCCATCCTCATTGACCATGCTGGATAGTTCTCTCTATCCAATTTCTCTATCTGAAGAGAATCTCCCATCCTTCCTTCTCCTGTGTATTGAATTCTTCAAACTTTATGAGTAATAGATGTACCTTTACTTCGAATGACACTCCTTTTGACTTCCTTGATGTTGTATGATCTCCTTCTCAAACTTTATCTTCAAGCTTTCACCTTTTGAACCTTCAGATACTGAATTCTTTGTAGCTGCAGCAGTCGAGATCCTCCTTTCTTCAATTCTGATGCTTCTTGCTCTGATACCACTGATGGAGAGTGTTAATCTCCAAAAAAATAACCTACTCTTGAAATTAGAGCACCTCTATATCATGAGTAAGTCAAAATCTTCACCAATTTGAAAGATCAACATTCAATTATAAGGATTTTGGAAAATCTGTGAAAAGGATGATTCTACAAGGCATCATTGTGGGCAGAATTAACCACTTTCAAGAAGAAGGCCTCTCAATCCATCTCAGATTATGTAACAAGGATGAAAGACATTGCAGATGCATTAGGAGCTGTTGATGAAGACATTGAGGAGGATAAATTGGTAAGGCAAATCCTTACAGGTTTGAGAGGTGATGACAAATGGAAGCCATTCATTTTGTCTACTGAATTATCACTTGACCATTTTACTCCTGACCTAAATCAGTTGCTAGGTCACATGCTAACCTTTGAGCAGGATGTCAAAGGAGAAGGTGACAAGAGTACAGGTCATGCAATGTACTCAAAGGATAAGAAGAAAAATAGCAAAGGGAAACAACAAGCAAATGAAGATGAAGGCACAACTAGTCAAGCCAACTTCCTAAGAGGAAGAGGAGGTGGCAAAGGTAGAGGAAGAGGCAGGAGTAACAAAAATGGATTCAAAGCTTGCTGGATTTGTGGTAAGACAAATCACTTAGCTAATGATTGTTGGCATAATACTCAGAGTAATGGTGGATATAATCAGAATTTTAATTCAAGAGGAAGAGGTGGCAGAAATCAAAGAGGTAATTTCAGAGGTAGAGATAGTAGGGGTTACTTTGGAAGAAATGCAGGTAGAGGATTCCAAAGTCAACAATATAATAATACCTACTACAATTATGCTTCAGATCAGAAGGAGGATTCAACATTGATAATGAATGCAACTTGTGAAAGGCAAAGTGAAGATCAAAGAGTCTTCTACATTGACTCAGGGTGTAGCAATCACCTGAGTGGTAACATAGCATTGATGACTGATTTGGAGAATAAGGTATCGAATCATGTTGTTCAAATAGGTGACAATACAAAGCACAATGTGAAGTCAATTGGATCAGTGAAGGCCAAGGATGGTAGCACCTTATTGAGTAAGGTCTTGTATGTTCCTACAATTCCTAAGAATTTGATAAGTGTAGGACAAATTGTTGAAAAAGGTTATGAGGTTAGGTTCTGATGGGGGAAGTATCTCAACCCCTAAGCAACGATGAAGCGCGAATGACCTCCACAGGTATCCTTCTTTGACCTCTGCACACCAAAAATGCTCTTACTCAGAGCTTATGCAGAGAACTCCAGTGAGCTTTTGTAGACCTGTAGTAGACACCAAGGGCTTTCCAACAAAACAAATTTCACTTGAAATGGATGCTTACACAAAGAGAAACAATGTCTACAACATGAGCTAGTTGAATGCTCACAACTGCTAGTCAAGCAGAGACCTCACTTCACTCCAACAAACTTTTCTCAGAGATTATACAGAGAATGAATCTCAAACTTGAGTCAACTTTAGAGCACTCTAATAGCTACCCAATGACACCAAAATCATAGCAAATGGATACATAGAGAAGGAGAACCAGCCCTTACAACAGAGAGCAAAATATTTCCAACAGAGCCTACACAAAGAGAGAGATATCAATCACACAACTTCACTAAAATGAATGTTGCTCCCAGCTTACTCAGAGAATGCTCCAGAGAATTGGTAAGCATAAAATAGACTCTTATAGCTATCCAATGAGACAAGAATTACATCAAATGGATACCATATGAGGGAGAACCAATGCTAACAACTGAGGGGTAGAGAGTTGCAACACTGCCTGCGCACACACATAGATATGCCTACTAAAAGAAAACAAACAAGCAAGCAAGGGGGTTGCTTAAGCAAGGGGCTTGCTTATCACAACTCCAGCACTTAGTGCTCACTTTACATGAGCTAAAACTCCAAGAAGATGGCCCAAAATAAGTCGGGGTACATGCTCCTTTTATAGTGAGAGGTGTGCCCCTAAAATCTAGGAGCTACCTTTCCAAATCAGCCTCCTAACTTGGAGGAATTAGTTGAGATGACTTGGGGAGTGGTTGAGTGACTTTTCTTGATGGAATCTCGTGGCTTTTGGCTTCCTTTGATTGCTCCACATGTCCATAAAAGATTCCCCACGAATTTTTAGCTTGAAGCTTGACTTTTAACACTCCCCCTCAAGCTTCAATTCTTCATCCTCATCCAAGCTCCTTCATGTTGATGCATTGCTTGAATTTTGAAATCTTCATCCCATCCAAAGCCTTTGTAAACATGTCCGCAACTTGGTCCTTGGTACCAATATGATGTACTGAAACTTCCTTGGATATCACCTTTTCCCTTATGAAGTGATAGTGCACTTCAATATGCTTGGTTCTAGCATGATAGACAGGGTTCGATCATCTAGATGAATGCTACTCATGTTGTCACAAAAAATTGGATATGTGTCAACCTGCAAATTAAGCTCCATAAATAACTTCTTAATCCACATTAGCTCACATGTGACTTGAGCCAAAGCTCTATACTCAGCCTCGGTGGAAGATAATGCCACCGTGGGTTGCTTCTTTGAAATCCATGAGATGATCTTGCTACCTAGCATGACTAGGTAACCACTTGTACTCCTTCTATCTTCCTTCAAACCGGCCCAATCGGCATCGAAATAAGCTTTGACCTGCATATCATCATCAAATGAGTAGAACAATCCTTCATTTATAGTGGCTTTGAGATATCGCAACATTCTTCTTGCAGCTTGCAAGTGTGTAGTCCTTGGACTATGCATAAATTGTGATAACACTGCAACTCCATATGCTATGTCGGGCCTGGTTATTGTGGCATAATTGAAAGAGCCTACAATAGATCGATACAAAGTTACATCCTCTAATGGCTCTCCATCAATGGAGCTTAGCTTTACATTAACTTCCATGGGATTTGAAATAGGCTTGCAATGTAGCATCCCAAACCTCTCAAGTAGGTCTAGAATATACTTCCTTTGTATGAGCATAATACCTTCTTCTTTGTATACAACTTCAATGCCAAGAAAATACCTAAGATCTCCAAGATCAGAGATCCTAAACTCCTTTCCAAGCTTTGCCTTGATCTCCTCAATGCCCTTTGTATCATTACCTGTAATGATAAGATCATCTACATACACACACATGTAGACCACAAGTTCTCCTCTTTGTTTGATGAAGAGAGATGGATCCGCCTTGCATTGATTGTAACCACATTTGATCAAATAGTCCACCAATCTTTGGTTCCAAGCCCTTGGAGCTTGCTTTAGGCCATAAAGTGCCTTCTTCAACCTACAAACATGATGTGGAAACTCTTTATGAACAAAACCTAGTGGTTGCTCCATGTATACCTCTTCTTCCAAGTCTCCATTGAGAAAGGCATTCTTGATATCCAATTGGAAGAGCTTCCATCCTTTGCTAGCAGTCATTGCAATGAGTGTCCTAATGGTGCTCATCTTTGCCACGGGGCTGAATGTCTCTTCAAAGTCCACTCCATAGGTTTGTGCAAAACCCTTGGCCACCAATCTTGCTTTGAACCTAGAAATAGATCCATCTGAATTCCTCTTTACTTTATACACCCACTTATTACCTATTACCTTCATGTTCTCCTTCTTGGGCACTAGAGTCCATGTTTGATTTTCCTCAAGTGCGTCGATCTCTTCTTGCATTGCCTCTTTCCATTCGGTGTACCTGCTTGCATCTTCATAGCAATCGGGCTCATGATCTTCTACTACTTTGTTCATATATGCATAATGTGTTGCCATGTATGAATCATAAGTAAACCTTTGAGTTGGATACTTAACTCTAGAAGACTTCCTTTCTTCACCTTTTGGAGGAATAAACCTCCTTTGCCTTGGGAACTTGATCTCTTTCTTTGACGTGGCTTCTTTCTCCATCATGTGTCCTTCATCATCTTCAACTTCATTACCTTCTTCATCCAACTCCACCAATGTTGCTTTGCCTTTGTTGATTGATTGTGCTTCATAGCTTGATGAAGATCTCCCCCTCCATGGTGAGTTCATGCTTGAACTATCTTCATTGATGGAACACCTTGGGCCACTTAGCTCTAGGTCGATTTGTTCTTCATCATGTCCATGCTTTTCTTCTTCATAGTCCTGCATACAATCATACTTCTTATACCAAGGGAGTAGCTCATCAAATGCTACATCCCTTGATATCCTCAAGTCCTTTGTGTTTGGGTTGAAGCACCTGTAACCTTTATGATCATTTGAATATCCTAGAAACACACACTTTTCTGCCTTTGGTTGTAGCTTGTGCCTCAATTCACTTGGCACATGTACATAACAAGTACATCCAAATATCTTCAAGTGGGAAAGATCAGGTTTCTTACCATAATAGGCTTGATATGGTGTCAAGCCATGGATCCCTGAGGTAGGAGCCCTATTCATTAGATACACGGCGGTATTTGCTGCATCACTCCAAAACATGTTAGGTACATTCATCTCATTAAGCATTGCTCTAGCGATCTCGGCAATGTATCTATTCTTTCTCTCTGCTACTCCATTTTGTTGGGGTGTCTACCTGCATGTTACTTGCCTCTTGATGCCTTGATCCATTAAAAAATCAGAAAACTCATTTGAGAAATATTCTCCCCCTCCATCGGACCTTAGCTTCTTGATATATGTACCTGTTTCCTTCTCTACCATTGCCTTGAATGCTTTGAAACATGTAAACACATCTGATTTGTTTTTGATGAAATAAACCCAAACCATCCTTGTGCAATCATCTATAAAAGTGACAAAGTACTTGTTACCTCCAATGGATTGCTCTTTCGTTGGCCCCCACACATCTGTATGTATCAACTCCAATGGATGTTGGCTTATGTAGCCACTCTTCTTGAATGGAAGTCTCGCTTGCTTCCCTAGTTGACATGATTCACATAAATGCTTCATACCTTGTCCTTGGAAGTTGGGAAGACCTTCAACCAGCCTCTTGAATTGCATTTCCTTCATTCTTTGTATGTTGATGTGACCTATCCTCTTGTGCCACAAGTCCAACTCCGAAATCCTCTTGTTTCCATATGTGAAGTAGACATGTTGAGTAGACCTTGCTTAGGGTTCTCCACAAAGCATCCACCTTTGTTGAACCTTACTTGATAGCCTCTTTCACCCATTTGCCCAACGGACACCAAGTTCTTTGTGATGGTAGGTACATGCAAGACATCCTTGAGACATCTTCCTTCCTCCTTGTCATCCAAAGCTACATCTCCAACATGGGAGATCTCATGGGCTGTATCATCACCTGTTTCTACATGTCCTTTACCTTTGGGAACATGTAGATTAGTAAACCAAGAAGCATTGCAACTCATATGGTTGCTACATCCACTATCAATATACCAAGTGTTATCTACTTTGCTTGAATTCCCATTCATGTGCATCATCAAGAGATTGTCATTTTCTGAACTTGTAGAAGCATAATTACCTTGGCCTTTGTATGAAGAACCTTGATTATAGTTCCTTTGGTTTCCTCCTTGGTAGCAATCTCTAGCATAGTGGCCAAACTTGCCACATATGTAACATCCTTCGCCATCTTGATTCCTGTTTTGTTGATGTCGTCCTCCTCTTCCTCTTGATCTTCCTCTCCCTCTTTGTGATGAGGTGCCTTGGTCATGTCCTTGATTTCTTGAGTGGCCTTGCCTTCCTCCAAACCTTCCTTTGCCCCTTCCTTGTCCTTGTCTTCCTTTGCCCCTTTGATTACCTGCATAGAAAACTTGTGCATCTTTGCTTTTAGTTGAACTTCCACCTATGTTCATTTCTTCGGTGACCATGAGAGCAACCAATTGCTCAAAATCGGGAAGATTATCCCTTACATAAACTGAAGTGGTAAAGGGTTTCCACTTCTCATCATCTCTCAAACCATTGAGAGTATAAGCCACAAGATCGTCATCCTCTACGTGGCTTCCAATGGATCCCAATGCATCTGATAACTCCTTGACCTTAAGTATGTAGTCATTTATGCTACTCCCTGAGCTCTTCCTAAGGTTGTTGAGCTCATTCTTGAGTTGGATCTTCCTTGCTTTGGTGCTTGTTGAATAAAGCCTTTCAAGTGTCTCCCATACCTTCATGCTTGAATCCAGGTCTTGGATATGGCCGATCATGCTATTGCTAATGTGTTGGGAAAGAATAAAGATAACCCTCTTGTCTCTTTCATTCCATTCCCTAAAGGCCCTTCTCTGGTCATTGGTTGGATTCTCATCCAACCTAGGTCTTGGTTCACTTCCACTAATCAACCCCCAAAGGCCCTTGCCCATAAGATAGTTGGAGACCCTAAATCTCCATGGTTGATAGTTACCTTTGTCTAGCTTTTCAATTTGAGTGTTGAAGTCTCCCATATCTAGTCTTTGATACTTGACCTAGCCCTTGGCTAATGCTCCAATGTGTGTAAAATGAAAATGAGGCTCTGAGGTTACCTCAATCCAAAGCTTTCCTTAGATGGACACCTTGTGCTCTTGCAAATTTGAGTAGAATAGCTCCCCCTTGATGTGAGCTACCTCCAAGAAGCTTTTGTTGATGCAACTCTTCAACCACCAACTCCAAGAGGTCTTCTTGCTTGTATGTGATACCTCCAAGATGCCCAAATGCTCTGATACCACTGATGGGGGAAGTATCTCAACCCCTAAGCAACGATGAAGCGCGAATGACCTCCACAGGTATCCTTCTTTGACCTCTGCACACCACAAATGCTCTTACTCAGAGCTTATGCAGAGAACTCCAGTGAGCTTTTGTAGACCTGTAGTAGACACCAAGGGCTTTCCAACAAAACAAATTTCACTTGAAATGGATGCTTACACAAAGAGAAACAATGTCTACAACATGAGCTAGTTGAATGCTCACAACTGCTAGTCAAGCAGAGACCTCACTTCACTCCAGCAAACTTTTCTCAGAGATTATACAGAGAATGAATCTCAAACTTGAGTCAACTTTAGAGCACTCTAATAGCTACCCAATGACACCAAAATCATAGCAAATGGATACATAGAGAAGGAGAACCAGCCCTTACAACAGAGAGCAAAATATTTCCAACAGAGCCTACACAAAGAGAGAGATATCAATCACACAACTTCACTAAAATGAATGTTGCTCCCAGCTTACTCAGAGAATGCTCCAGAGAATTGGTAAGCATAAAATAGACTCTTATAGCTATCCAATGAGACAAGAATTACATCAAATGGATACCATATGAGGGAGAACCAATGCTAACAACTCAGGGGTAGAGAGTTGCAACACTGCCTGCGCACACACATAGATATGCCTACTAAAAGAAAACAAACAAGCAAGCAAGGGGCTTGCTTATCACAACTCCAGAACTTAGTGCTCACTTTACATGAGCTAAAACTCCAAGAAGATGGCCCAAAAGAAGTCGGGATACATGCTCCTTTTATAGTGAGAGGTGTGCCCCTAAAATCTAGGAACTACCTTTCCAAATCAGCCTCCTAACTTGGAGGAATTAGTTGAGATGACTTGGGGAGTGGTTGAGTGACTTTTCTTGATGGAATCTCGTGGCTTTTGGCTTCCTTTGATTGCTCCACATGTCCATAAAAGATTCCCCACGAATTTTTAGCTTGAAGCTTGACTTTTAACAGGTTCACTAATGAAGGAGTGTTTGTGGAAGACCCTAGCAATGGGTATAAACAGATTGTTTCAGGGAAGAAAGAAGGAAGATTGTTCACATTGAAGATCCAAGGTAATGTTGGTCATGCCTTGTTCACTTATCGAGGACATAAGATCT
Organism: Ceratopteris richardii; assembly: GCA_020310875.1. Lineage (NCBI taxonomy): Eukaryota > Viridiplantae > Streptophyta > Polypodiopsida > Polypodiales > Pteridaceae > Ceratopteris > Ceratopteris richardii. The sequence continues at coordinate 149,016,173 of CM035431.1, forward strand.
CTGAGTTGGATCTTTGGCACAAGAGGCTTGGACATTTCAATGAAAGAGGTATCAAAGATATGATTAACAATGGTTCAGTGCTTGGATTGCCTAATGTTGCAGGTCAACATATGACATACAGATGTGAGGCATGTCAATTAGGTAAGGCTCATAAGCAATCTTATTCCAAGTATGGTTTTATGTATTCAGAGAAGCTTGAGTTGGTACACACATATGTGTGGGGGCCATCAAAGGATTTCAGTATCAATGGTTCAAGGTACTATGTGATTTATGTTGGTGATGCTACCAGATGGATCACTATCTATGTGATCAAAGATAAGTCAGAGGTATTCAATACATTCAAACATTATCATGTGTATGCAGAAAGAATTACAGGTCATAAATTGAAGAGACTAAGGTCAGATGGAGGGGGAGAGTCCTTTTCTAATGAGTTCAGTGATTTCTTGTGGAATGCAGGTATAAAAAGGGAAATTACTTGCAGGTAATCTCCTCAAAAAAATGGTGTAGCAGAAAGAAGGAATAGAACTCTTGTTGAGTTTGCAAGATCCATGATATATGAGAAAAATTGCCCTAATTACTTGTGGGCTGAGGCTGTAAATACAGCCACTTATTTGGTCAATAGGTTACCATGTAAAGCCTTGCAGGGTATGACACCATATGAGGCATGGTGGGGTAAGAGACCTACCTTAGATCATTGCAAAGTATTTGGATGTTTGGCATACGCATATGTGCCATCACAATTAAGGCACAAATCGGAACCTAAAGCTAAAAAATATGTATTCATTGGTTATGATGATAAGCAGATGGGATATAGGTTGTGGAGTCCATCAATAAAACAATTTCTTGTATCAAAGGATGTTACATTTGATGAGCAAGGTACTTGGTATGCAGCACAATCAACATTAATACAGGTGATGAAGAAGTTGTGAGTCAAAGGAAAGGTAAATCAAAGGTTTAGATATTTGATGAAGAGGAGAATAATGAAGTGCAGGTTGAAGTTGAAGAAATGCCAAGATTTGATCCTGAGTGTGATGAACCAGAAACCTCAAGGAGTGGAGAACTCAGAAGGTCATCAAGACACAAGTGGCAACCTACAAGGTATAGCTATGACACTTCTTTTTTGGCTACCAAAGATTATGCTTATATGATAAAGGCAGATGAAGACCCTTCAACATATGAAGAGGCAAAAGGTAAGGAAAATTGGGAGAAAGCTATGCAGGAAGAATATGATGCATTGATAGAGAATCAGACATGGGATTTGGTTCCTAAACCAAATAGCCAGAAGATCATTGGATGCAAGTGGGTCTACAAGACAAAGAGGTTTGCAGATGGAAGTGTGTCTAGGTACAAAGCTAGACTTGTTGTGAAAGGGTTTGCTCAAACATATGGTGTTGATTATGATGAGACTTATAGTCCTGTAGCAAAGATGACAACCATCAGGACACTCATAGCTATTGTTGCATGCAAAGGTTGGAAATTATGTCAATTAGATGTGAAGAATGCTTTCTTGAATGGTTATATTTTAGATGATGTTTTCATGGAGCAACCTCAAGGATTCAGAGATGGAAGGTATCCAGATCATGTGTGTAAGCTAAAGAGAGCTTTGTATGGCTTGAAGCAGGCCCCAAGGGCATGGAACTATAGACTTGTAAAGTTCTTGAAAGAACTTGGATTTCAAGTATCAAAAGCAGATAGTAGTTTGCTTGTTAAAGCAAGTGATGATGGATTCATATACATGTGCATATATGTTGATGATATAATTCTTACAGGTACAGATGAGAAAGGCATTCAAAGCCTAAAGAAGCAAATGGAGAAAGAAGCTTCCAATTGTGATCAGGCTGAGAGAATTATGTTTAGGAACATTTGTATGTGAAGAAGTGTTCACTGGTTCCTGAAACAGGCGCAAAATTTGAAGTCAATGATTTGATCATTTCTCACTCCGCAGTTTAAAGTTTTGAGCAAGCAAGCACTTAATCTTTAAGTTGGAAGGTAAGCTACTTGTTGCTAAAAGCATTTGCTTAAACGGGTTCTATTCTTGGAGAATCATGTCTTAGAAGTTATAGGTGTCTAAATCGACTTCTCAGAAGTACAGTTTTAGACATAGGTGACTTGTCAAGTTGATTTCTCAAAATCTACTGAATCTTTTGGAGTGATTCGACTTGGAGGAGGTGCGCAATCTTTAGCCAACACCTTATGCAAAGTTTTATAAAAAACTTTACACATTTGATAAGTCAATGAAGAAGATATGTGCAGCATACTTTTCGTAGAATCATCCTTTTCACAGATTTTCCAAAATCCTTATAATTGAATGTTGATCTTTCAAATTGGTGAAGATTTTGACTTACTCATGATATAGAGGTGCTCTAATTTCAAGAGTAGGTTGTTCTTTTGGAGATTAACACTCTCCATCAAATACTACCCCTATGACACCAGTCTGGTGGAGTATGAACAAACTTATGGCCAACAATACTATGGTTATGAAAGATATGACAACACCTATTGGCCGGAGTTTGCAACCCTAATGTACACCGCACCCAAGGTACCAGCACCCATGAGACCACCCATTAAACCGCCTGTGCCAAAAGGACCATGCTATAGATGTGGAGGAGACCAGTTCATAAGAGAATGCACGTTGCCATATAACCCACCACCTCACAGTACTTGGGAAGGGTACTACAATGAATGTGGAAAGGAACATCTATTTAGAGATTGTTCAAAGAATCCCAATAAGACTCACAACACAACACAAATCGATGTGATCGAAGTAATTGAATCATCAGGAAGTGATAAGGAGTACACAGTACCACTAAAAGCTATCACACGAGCACAAGCCAAAGGACAAGAGAGAAAGTATACTCAGAACAAGAAAAGGATAAAGCCCGAAAACCCAAAATATAGGTAGTGGAAGATTCTGAAGACCCACGTGAGAGTACCCAAACAAAGAAGACCCAAAGTTGGAAGGACAGAAGTGAAAAACTTAGAAACAAATGGATGAAAAACAAAAGTAAGGAGGACAAGAAGAATGTGAGAGATGGTAAAAAACCTCAGAAACCAGAAATACAAGAGAAGACACCACTTACGTCTCATACACAAGAACTAAACAAACCAGGATCAATCTTAGCAGACCGAAGACCAGATGAACTGGACATGTGGCAGAAAGCTTACAATGCTAGAATCATGATTGGACCAAACATAGAGCAACATGAGAAACTTTACCCACAAGGGGAGTTCGAAAAGGAGAGACTTGCGATATGCAAAAAGCTCATAGAGGTAGCTCAAGCCACTCTAGAAAAGACTATCCCAATCCTCCCAGAGACAAGAATATTTGAGAATCAATATGACGAGTGTTTTAAAGAGAATGGTAAGAAACCAAAAGTGAAAGACAGTAGAGAAGAGCCATGGAGATTCAACTTCAATAATCCCGAACTAGAAGCCGATTGGCCAAGAGAGTTGTGGGCTAGGATTCGAGAAGACCGATGGAAAAAGAATGGGAATTCAAGACCACCCTTTGAGGAATTAGACATTGAGGATGACCATCCAACTCCAAATTTGGAAGAAGTATATGAAGAGGTTTCCATGTTAGATAGAAACAGGGAAGAAGTACACAGCATTTCTACCCTACTGAACTCAAGAAGACCAAGGTACAATGTCATCTGACCGTGGAAGAATTACTACAAGCCAAACCGCAAATATGGAAACAGTTAGCGAGACAATTGAAAATAGAGAATGAGGAGAATAAAAAGGAAAATAAGGAAACTGAAGCCCCTTCTACTATACAAATCCCTATGGATAAGGTCAGAGAATTTAGTGAAGGAGATGAGGATACATGAGTAAAGCCATTCTCGACACAAAAGCAGGTGTAGGCATAGCCACCAAAGAGATTTGGGAGAAATGGGGAAAGTCAGCCCTGCGACCAACACGTATGAAGCATCAATTAGCAGATGGCCATGTAGAGAGACCCCTCTAAATACTGGAGAAAATTAAGTTAACTATATGCGGAGTTGAGTTTGTGCACACACTAGCTGTATGTCAATTCGGAAAAGCGAATAACTATGAGGTGATTTTAGGACAACCATTCATGAGACAACTCAGGGTAGTACAAGAGTGGGGAACGACACTTTGTACTTACAACATCAAGGAACTACTACCAAGATCAACTTGCATACATTTTTGTATAGGTATGTACCCCCACTACAATGGAACCCCATACACAAGGAACAAGATGATCTCTCAATCCATAGTGCGGGTTCAAGCGACCAATCATGGACGCATGAAGATGCTCAACTATGAATGTGTAAGGAAGCAAAGAAAGAAGAGAAGAAAACTCAAATATGGCCTATTGGACATCAAAATTACCGACCCAAAGAGGATCCTACATATATGCATCAAATTTTCCCTGATGAAGCATTCGAACCACATGGTTGGATGGAGATTCTAGCCACCTTGGATGCATGCGTAAATGGGGAGATATTAACCATGAATGAATGTATAGACGAAGAAGGTTATGATGTAAGTTTTTACATGGTAGTCCTTCAAGAAGTAGAGCCAAGAGAAGTATCAGACAAAAAATGGAAGGAAGAGTACAAAAGCATAGAAATGGAACCAGAATTTGATTTGAAGAGCGATATTTAAAGCTATTCAGACCAATGAAACAAAAGGAGGAACATTGAAGGTATTAGCAATAGGAGCAGCTTAGATAAGACCAAACCATGAGGAGACGCTAGATAAGGTAGAACAAAAACCATAACTTTTTGAAGTCCTAGCGCACTTCAAGAGATATGAAGTAGAGGAGAGGAAGATAGCCATTCAAATGCATAAGAGAGAGGCAAGAGAAGGAGAAGCATATGACAACAAGGAACAAACGAAGAAAGTAATAGTGACCATGGAAGATGGGGAAGAAAGATGTATGTACATAGGGAAAGATGTGTCACATGAAGAGGAAGAAGAATTGATAAGACTGATTCGAGAGTATCGGGATGTGTTTGCATGGACCTACAAGGACCTCAAAGGTGTAGACCCATCCAATTTTTCTCATCAAATACCGATGACACTTGAGGCAAAACCATCAAAGCAACGCCCTTACACATATGATGATGTCTATTCAGCAAAAATTAAGGAGGAGATAGACAAGCTATTAGCAGCCGGATTTATTTATGAGATAGAACACACAGAATGGGTGTCACCATTAGTGGTCGTACCCAAAAAGAATGGGAAATTAAGAGTGTGTATTAACATGAAGAAAGTGAACGCAGCCACAATCCGTGATAGCTACCCGTTACCTATCACTGATCCCCTCTTGGAAAGAGTCGTAGGTAAGGAAGTCTATAGCTTCCTAGATGGATTCTCTGGATACAACCAAGTGGCTATCGCTATAGAGGACCAACATAAGACCGCATTTGCAACTGAATGGGGAGCCTATGCTTTTAGGGTGATGCCTTTTGGAATCACAAATGCTTGCTACTTTCCAAAGGCTGATGTGTCATGTCTTTAAAGAATTTCTAAGGAAGAGTATGGAAGTATACGTAGACGACTTATGCACATACTCAAGTCAGAGACAAGAGCACATTCCAGAGTGGCGAAGGATATTTTACAAGTGTCGACAATATAGAGTGTGCCTATATCTTGAGAAATGCGTCTTTATGGTGAGACAAGGAAAAATCCTAGGACACATCGTATCTAGGAACAAAATCTCTACTGACGAGGATAAAATTAAAGTAATCCTAGAGCTTCCAAGACCAAAAAAATGTGAAGGAAGTGCAAGCGTTTATGGGTCATTGTGGGTACTATCGTAGATTTATTCACATGTACGCCATAATTGCCAAACCACTCTATGGATTATCAACCCCATTCACGTGGACGGATGAATGCGAGAAAGCGTTTAATGAATTAAAAAATGACTCAACACTATACCTATTTTGAAAACACCAAACTAGAATAAGCCTTTTCATATCCATGTAGATGCCTCCAACTATGCAATAGGATGCATTCTGGCTCAACCTGCAGATGAAGCAAAATTGGAGCACCCTATTGCCTATGCAAGCAGACAACGGAATCAAGCTGAAAGAAACTATACAACTACGGAATGGTGTACGCAGTGAAGAAATTTAGAAACTACCTTCTAGCCAACAAGTTCAAGTTCTTCATAGAACATCAGGCCTTATTGTACTTAGTCAATAAGCCCTGTAACACGGGAAGACTAGTAAGATGATTTTTGTTACTAATTGAGTTCGATTTCGAAGTAATAGTAAAAAAAGGAAATACACATATAAGAGCCGATCATTTGTCTAGGTTAACACATGGAGAACCACTTAATGGAGTAGCAGATGATTTACCAGACACTTATCTGTTCAACTTGGAAGTATGTCCTAAGTGGGCAAAGAAGTTAATTCCAATACTTACCCATGGACCACAACACCCAATTAACAAGGATGTTAGGAAGGGAATTCTACAATCGCACAACTTGCACATTGTGGTAGGAAGTGTGTACCATAAAGAACCTAACGGTGTGTTGTCAAGATGTGTAGAAGAAGACAAATAGAAGAACTTGATTGAGCAAGCTCATGTAGACAGATGGAGAATGCACAAGGGAACCCATGGAACACTAAGGGAATTAAAACAAATGGGAGTGTATTGGCCTGATATGCCTAAGGATGTTCATGAGTGTGTTGGTCGTTGCTCGGAATGTCAAGAAAATGCTCCAGAAGACCATACATCAATACAATTCTCTACGATAGCACCAGATTGGAGTAAGATATTTGTGAAATTCCTAAAAACATGCGAGCATGAGGAAGGAGCAAACTTAGCTAGGAAGCGATACCTAGAAGAAATGAGCAAGGACTATGCTATATTGGGGAGGCAATTATTCAAAAGAGGAAAAGACAATCAGCTACGACTATATGTGCATGAAGGAGAGTACTTACCCATATTAGAAATGGCACATGCAGGTGCTGCAGGAGGACATTTTTCAGCCGAAAGAATGATAAAAATGATTCTCTTTGCAGGCCTGTGGTGGCCAACTCTACACATGGATGCAAACACCTAGGTACGAAGTTAGGTACGAAGTTGTGAGGTATGCCAAAGAGTCAAGTACCCTATTAGAAGAGATGACATGCCTCTAAGACCCATGGTTTGTGCGAGAGCCTTTTCCAAATGGGGTATTGATTTCATAGCAAAAGCAACTAGAAAGAACAATGCTCAGACCACAACTAAGTTCCTCTTTGAGAACATCTTTACTTGTTTTGGATTGCCTATAGAGATAGTAAGTGATAGAGGAACGCACTTCATTAACGAGGTGATAGAGTCCTTGATGAATGAATTCCTAGTGATTCATAAAAAAGCATCTCCTTATCACCCTCAAGCCAATGGTCAAGCAGAAAGTTCCAATAAAGTGTTGTGTATGGTGTTGACAAAGATAATCAATAATGGAAGGTTAGATTGGGACAAACAATTGCATCATGCAATTTGGGCCTTTTGTGAGGCGTACAAAACAGCCATTGGAACTAATCCATTTAACCTAGTTTATGGACAAAATGCGATCTTACCAATCGACTTTTTGGTACCTACTTTATGAGTAGCACAACAGTATGAGTGGATAGGACATGAGCTATCTAAGCAACTCGAGTAAACTGAGAAGTTACACGAGACAAGACTACAAGTAGTTGTGGGAATTCATGCAGCTAAACGGAGACAAAAAGCATATTACGATGCACATATCAAAGATAAAGGCTTGAGAGAAGGAGATTTAGTCCTGGTGTATACATTGAAGCAACATGCAAAGAAATTGCAAAAACGTAGATATGGACCCTTACTAATTAATAGAATCTCAACAAGTGGAGCAATGAATCTAGCCACACTTGATGGAGAAATACTTCCTAATTACATAAGTGGTTGTAGAGTGAAACAATATATGGAGCCATTAATAGAGCAGTTGTTAGCATGACTCGTAGGAGCGCAAAATCAAAAAAAGGAATAGGAAAGGATTAGAGAAGAAGCACGCCAAGAAGCCTTAAAGCATATCAAGAAAAGGAAGGAGTGGATAAAACAAAGGGATGAATGATATCTACAAGGAGAAGAACTTATACCCATGGCCAATTACCAAGTCAATAAGACCAACAGCAAGAGCCTTAGTATATCCCAACCATATTAAAACCTAGGGACTAGAACCGCCGAGTACTAGTTGATAGACACCCTGATTGACTCAGGAGCAGCCCTAAACAGTATAAGAAAGACGTTAATCACACAACTTCAAACGAATGTAAGTCCCACTAAAGCGTGCATGATAGGCATTGGAGGCCAAGTTATAGAGTGTGTAGAAGCCCTAATATCCCTCCACCTAGGAAATTCTTCGATGGAGCAAAGAGTTTTGGTATGCAAGGATGAATAACTAATTGAAAATATGATCCTAGGGCAAGATTGGATTATCGAAAACGAAGTGAGCATTCATCTCGCACAAGGATACATATCAGCAAAGATAGGGCATAAGGAAATCTTTAGCTTACTCGAAGAAAGGCCGTATCATTTCCATGAGGCCATCAAACCTAAGAGAGAAAATTTAGAAAAGGATTTAGAAAATCAACCAATAGAGTGCATATCCAACGAATGCCCTAATCTAGAATTGCCTCCAAGTAAGGATGTGTTGCATGATGATGTGCCCTTCTTTCCCATGAGAGATGAATCCAAGAGAGAAAGTGAGGACAATGCTTCTAAATTAACCTACTCAAAGAGAAGAACATCCACATGGAATTCTACTACTCGAGCATCACATCCATGGAACACTCGTCTGCAATGGGTACAAAAGGGTAGAATGATGGAACCAAAGAAGTCAACACATGAGCAAGTCAGCCACTCCGTGGAGATAAGGAGAAACAACCAACCCTTGTCATCACAATCCAAATCACAAAGACTTCTTCGTGTATGTCTTCCAAAATCATTAGTAGCAACCCAGAAGACACAACAATGTATTTGGATCCCAAAGAAGGTCAGACAAACTGCAAATTAGGAACTCAAATTGACAAGCTTTCATGCCGGCAAAGTGAAGCAAGGAAGGCCAAAAAGACCCATCAAGGGTACACGAGGAACACGATAGAAAACACTCAGACTTCAGGTACGAAGGACCAAAGAATGACAAGCATGACTAAACCAAATGCCACAATCAGCAACTACGAAGTGAATATGGAAACCTAAGAAGCAGAAAGGCCAAGAACACCCTAATCAACAGGATTCCACTTGTACACATGAAAATTTCAATGCACGTTGAGTATGCATGACAAGGCCACCTTACAAGGCCATGCATTTGGCACACCATCGTTTCAACAAAAATAGTGGTGCACATTTCCATTATCGGAATAGGTCTTAGATTCTACTTCCATAGGAATGAACCTACAGTGTAAATAAATAAATGCTTTGGCTATAACTAAATTTTTTGTTTCCTTTCAGGAGTAAAAATCAAAAGAAGTGTAGTAAGAGATCTTACTTACTAGAAGCTGATTCTCTCTCTATTACAAGTGCAGATGGCTTTTGAGGATTCCGAAGCAACTGTTCAAGAAGGGGTGCTAGAGTTTCCATTACAGAGTGTGACCAAAGCCAAAGGTCATTGGTTTTGAGAGGATCAACCTACTGGGCATTATCTTTTCTTAGTGATAATAAAGATTATGGACACCGACCATCAGTTCCCAGTCATGTCTCATGATTTTAAAGTCTTGCATGACATCCCATAAACCGTGGATGTATTAACAAAGGCAGGTATTTGAAAATACCTTGAGCTACCAATTTACAAGCCAGACTTCCAATGATGCATGCAGGTGACGAATACCCTCCAATGGGCTCTACATGACCCATTAGTGCTAGAGGCAAGAGTTCTAGATGTCACAGGGGATGAGTAATCATCCAATTGTCCCACGATTTGATCAAAGAAGCATTATGGGAAAGGGATGGAAACACCATTTTGAAAGATGAAAGCCGAGGGACCAAGACATTGACATTCATGGATATCAATCGTATAGACATAGAAGAAGAAGTCCCTCTGATTCATCAACATTTTTTCTTTCCAAATATGCATCGCTACACAACACCACAGAAAATCATTGTGCAGATGCTATCTCATGCTATCAAACAAATGGGTAATCAAATGAACATGATGCCATACATCCAAGAGCATCTTTTTGAAGCTAAGAAGAAATGGAACCAAAAAGTTCTTGAACAGAAGTGTCGCACTGGCCATACTCATCTAACATGCATTGGGTATCCGGGAAAATCTAAAAGAAATTCCTTCAGCTCTAGAAATGGCTAAGTATGCTAAGTTAGCTACGGTCCCAAGAAAGAAGAAGGGAGTAAAAGTGTTGGACGAAGCCGAGACGAGCTTGAAACCAAGAATGAGAGGCACCAAAAGACTACAAGAAATGAAGAAGGTAGAAGAAGCACTTCCAGCTTCAAAGAGGATACATATACTTCCAAGGACTAAGATTGAGAACCCCAAACCAATTACAGAAGAGGAGTTGAATGAAGCAATGGTGGCTACCCACCAATACATGGAAGGTCAATTCAAGCTGATAGTACAAGGGCATCATTACCACCAATCTCATGAAGACACTGAGCAAAGAAAAAGGTTGACTAAAGTTCATCGATACAGAGAGTTGGGATTGACCAATTCTATTTCATGTTCTGATACACAAGGAGAGCAGGAACCCTCCATGAGGAATGTGGACATTAAAACTGATTCAAAAGATGATGGTAATTGGGAGGAATTGAATCAAGTCACGGATAACTTTGGAGTGGCAGGTACAAAGATAAATCAAAATCTTGATGACACCATCATGAACACAACAAGGCAAGAATCACCTAAAGAGGGAATTCATGTATTCAAAATGAATGAAGAGACAAACATTCAAATCGCAGAGACTTTCTTGGATGGAGAAGCCATAGTAAAGAGGGCAAAGGAAGAGAAAGAATAGAAAGACTTGGATGAGACAGAGCCATTCACACCAATCACGGTGGTAGCGGAGCCTTCTCCTTTGGATGTTACCTTTCAAGGAAGCGCTACAAAGTCAACCACAAATGAGGAAGAGGAAAAAGAGAGAGAGGTGCACCTTCAAATAAGATAGCCTGTTAAACACGCTTTGCCGTCACATACACGTTTAAACTCTTTCGAGTTCTTGGGAGTGGTAGGGGTCTGACAAATCAGAGGCCCTGTAACTTGATTTTCCCAGTTAACTTATCCAAGTCGTAGTACGTTAGTGTTCAAAACTCTATTTAATACGAATCAATGTCAAGATTCTGGTTAGTCCGCTCACAAGCTTACTGTTCATACTCGGGTTAATACTTTCTCAATACGTAGCACCAGAGTTACTCATTATCGTAATACAGACTTATGCTTCGCTAATTAATCTTAATGTGTTAATCACCAATTAATGTAATTAAGCAAAGGCAAGAATGATAATACTCAGAATTCTCGAACACTGCACCACGACAACTCCACAGAACGTAATTGCCCAGACAGACAGTCTGGCGATTCCGCTTGTCGTCACCGGAGAGTCACCGCGATACCTTTTCATTAATGGATAAACAGATACATCTCTTCGCAACAACCTTTCGGTTCGTGCGGCATATGAAAAATAGGGATTATGAAAATACAAAATGCCAATCCGGTGGCCTTACACTGGCACGCACGGTGGGACTTGAACCCGCAAGTATACAAAATCTAAGGTTCATCTATGATGCCTTGAATGTAAATGGTTTGGGCTAATTTGAAAGTTCTGGCAATTTTCTTCAAACTATCCAGCATTTGCTTTAAAATGTCGGGTTCAACTAGCTGCGCATCAGTACGGACAGAGCTAGCTATAATGACTTGAGTCATCAAAATTTCCACCTGCGTCTGCAAAAAAGCCTCTTGTAGGTAAAAATCATTTGCGAGTGCCGCATCCCGGCTCAATTTCATGTCTTCGATCCGTTTATCTATTCGGGATAGATGTTCTGCTTGGACACCCAGCTGTTTTTCTCTTCTCTCCAATTCATGAGCCTGATATTGAATTGTCCGGTAATATGCATCTCTTTCTTTTCGAATCCCTGCTGCCTCCTTCTGGAGTTGAGCGGTTAAAAGCATCTGGGATTTAAGAGTAGAATTTGCCTCAAACAGGTTGGCATTTGTTCGCTTGAGTTCTTCTTTAGTCTGCTTAACTAAATCTGCCATCTCCTGGCCTCTCTGCACGACTTCATCAAGCTGTATGCACGTTTCTTCTAATAGATTTCCAAGCGCTACGCGCGCATCCTCTTTATACTGGTCTAACTGTTTTAACTGGATGATCTCTGCATCACGATCATTTAATAAATCGTTTTTGGCTCTTGACTCAGCGAGCGCAGCATCTCTTTGGTGGATCAACGAATCATGTTCGGCAAGTCGAACCTGGAGCTGTTGAATCTGTGCGTGCAAAGCATGGTTTTCAGCTTTCACGACATCTACTTCCTCTTGCAATGGAGTAATATCCCCTTCGAGAATGTCGACCTTATGCTGCAATTCCTGTCTAATATTATCAGTAACCACTCTGAGTTGCGTCGGAAGCTGTTGTGAAATTTGAATGAGCATGCGACCCATCGATTCTAATTCTGTAAACGTAGGGATCGGAGGAAGAAGAGGAGGAAGTGGCTGGGATGAAGAGGCTGACAAGAGATGATGGGAAGATGGGGGAGAATAATTAGGTGAGGAGGATGAAGCGACAGGTTCTTCAGGGATAATGGACTCCACAGGTGCAATAGGGTTGACCGGAGCCATTGGCGGAGAAGTACGCATAACAATGTTGGATACCAACACTGTTCCGGTAGGTTGCTGCTTAGTCGCTTCAGTGCTCGCAATGACAGACTCCACCAAGGTGATCACTTCATCGAGAATTCCCGCAAGAATATCTTGCACATCTTCTTGGGACTATTGCTAAGACTGCTCTCGAGAAGAAACTGCATCAAAATCGGTGGTGGAAACACTTTGTTCCTGCTGCTTATCCGGAGAAGATTGGGTGGAAGAGTCCACATGGATAGAAGTTGTTGTGTCATGAAAGATTTCTTCTTCATGCCCGGCGGTGGAACCTTGTACTTGACTCTCGGAAGGGCTTATCCGTCTGCGTTTCCGGTGGAGAAGCTGGAAGAGATCTTCATCTTCATCCTCATCATCCTCGAGTACTTGAACAGACTCCTCATGAAACAAAATTGGAGCGATTGGAGGCGGTTGCGCGGCTTGAAGAACCGGGAAAAGAAAGGTCGAAATATGGGGAAAGCGAGAACGCGGAATTTCATTCTTATTGACGTGTTTAATTACCGTAACACATTCACGATGAATGCGTCGGAAATAGAACGATGCGAAATTAACAAGCTCACGAGAAGCCATGTCAATCATCGAATAAATTGGGCATGAAATCTCGTAAGTTCATTTCTGTAAATTCAATATGGCAACTAAGAATTGCAATGCGGTTCGTTCAGGGTCAGGACGACACAAGATGGCGTACTCATTCGATGAGTGCGTGGGGAATAACTCGACCATGGTGGCAATAGGCAGGAGAGGACCATTCTCCACGCCGTCCATAGGGAGTCAAAAAGCTACAACGAATGACGCTAATGTGATTATGACGCGAGACGGCAGACATGTAATCGGCCAACTCTGCTTCGTCGCAGGTGTGACGGCAATGGTAGCAATAATCTGTGCGTAAAAAGGGTGACACTCCATAGAATGCCAAGGCAATTCAGCGAAGTTTGACAGACCGCGTATATGCAAGAACTCACTCACGTCCTGAGGGAGTCCATCACGGAAGGCAGCAAAATTAGCTAAAGCCTCCATGATGCGCACGCGAAGTCACAAAAGCACGAATATGCAGTAAACACAGAAAACACAGGGCACAGGACACACAAACACAATAGCGATTAACAGCGGAAAGAAGAGGATTAAGTAGATACTCGGCAACGGGAGGCGATTGAAAACCTTAATCATCGTGCGGTGTTGAGATGATAACCTTCATAATTACGGCGTGCATGCATGTGCAGAATCGATAACACAGGGAGGCTTTTAATCATAATTAGATATCAAAACGAGAAGATTTATAGGCTTATATTCAACCAAAATACGGAAATAAAAGAAAAGTAAATGCCACGTGGAAAAACGAAGAGCAGGTCAGTGATGATCAGGCGCCTGATGATACGGCCGTAACTTTGAACCATTAATTACTTTAGGAAGAGGAACTCCGATCAAGGTAGTCAACCGAAAAGTAGCTGGTCCCACTTGTTCACTGATCCGGTAAGGACCAAACCACCGTAATTTGAATTTTCCAGCCGCACGATTAGCTTTAGCATTGTAAAAGAGCACAAGTTGGTCCACCGTAAAAACTGGAGTTTTGAGAAACCGATCATGTGTACGGGCTTGCCGCAGCTGAACTTCTTGAAGGGTCAGAAAACTTTCCCAATGATGTTCATCCAAGTCTCTGAGTGTGTCCAACTGAAATGGCAAAGAGTCTTCAGGTAACAATTTCTGAGTTATGGCCACGCGTAAGCTGGGCACTACAATTTCCATTGGCACAATTGCTTCTAACCCATAAGCAAGCTTGAAAGGAGTCAATCCGGTTGCAACTTTGTAGGTAGTCTGGTATGCCCATAAGACGGCAGGTAGTAACTGATCCCATCTTTCTGGTGAGTCTACGACCAATTTGCAAAGCATACTCAACAGCGTCTTGTTGGTACTTTCAGCTAAGCCATTAGCACGAGGATAGTATGGTGAACTGAATTTATGCAGAATTTGAAAAGTATGTGTTAGTAATCGTATTAAATTGTTAGCAAAGTGCATGCCTTGATCTGTCACAAGTTCCAGAGGTAATCCATAACGTGGGAATACGTCCATCATCAGGCATTTTGCCACCGAAATAGCTGTAGCGGACTGTAAGGCCTAAGCTTCTGCCCATCTGGTAGCGTAATCTGTACAGGTCAGGATGTAACAATTGTTGCTAAGGGTCGCTGGTGGTGTGATTCGGCCAATAAAATCAAGACCCCACTTCTGAAAAGGTTCCAAAGGCAATACAGGTTGCAAAGGAAAGAAATGGCGTTGTAATGGTTGTCCAGATCGTTGATAATTGTCACACTGCTGCACGAACTAAGCTACGTCTCTGTACATGGTAGGCCACCAAAGCCCACTTTGCAGAATTTTCCGATACGTAAGATCTGTTGTAAAATGTCCACCAGAGGGTATTGAGTGTGCCAGAGCAATAACCGAGTTGACTTCATGTGGTGGAATACAGTGAAGCAAGACACCAGTATGATCCATATAGTACAACTGTCCGATAATCAACCGGAATCTGTGACTGTATACTACAATTTTCCGTCGCATCGCAGGGGGAGTATGAGGAGGGAGACATCCATCTGTTAGGAAAGTTAACACCGTATCATAGTAGGTAGGCGGCACAGGAGGTTCGGCAGATTCATCTCAATCGGACTCAGTAGCCTAAATTGCTGGTGTGGTGTCATCAACACCCACCGGAGCTTCATCGAAATCTAGTCGAGAAAGAAAATTTGCTAATGCATGTGCTGTACCGGGTTGATGAATCACGTCGTAATCGAATTCTTGTAATAATAAAATCCATCATGCCAAGCGACCACCTAAATGCTGATGTCGGACCAGATACACCAACGCAACATGATCCACATGAAAGGTAAATTTGCGGCCTAACAAATAATTCTGGAATTTCTTCACAGAGTACACCAATCCAAGGCATTCTCTTTCAGTCACTGAGTAGTTCCGTTCTGTAGGAGCTAGTCGGCGACTTGCATAGTAGACCGGTCGAAACCATTTGTCCGTTTGCTGCATTAAAACACTGCCAATGGCGATATCCGATGCGTCTACAAAGACATGGAATGGGCGTTCCCAATCAGGAGGTTGTAGAATGGGAGCCTGCGTCAATAATCCTTTTAGACGATCGAATGCAGTTTGACATTTTGGGGTCCATTCGAACTGTCGGGGAGTACTAGTCATTAGCCGATTAAGTTGGGTGGCTAAATGGGCTAACCACCGTAGATGTCTGCCCTGCCACCGGATTTGACCCAGGAAGCGCATAACTTCTTTCGGCATGGTAGGCACGGGTGCTTCTAACACGGCTGCAACTTTGTCTGGATCGACTTGTATTCCTTGTGTAGATATAAGATGCCCAAGGAGTTTACCACAGGAAACCGCAAAGACAGATTTGGTTGGGTTCAAGCAGAGTCGGTATTCACGGCATTTCTCAAAACAACACCGTAAATGATACAGGTGTGCCACAATCTTGCCGAATAAGGAGAATTCATCTAAGTATACTTGCATAAAAGAAGTGAGGTAGGGTGAAAAGATTTCCTGCATACAGCGTTGGAAGGTGCTGGGAGCATTCCTTAACCCAAACCACATGACCATACACACGTAAACACCCTAATTCGTAATAAACGTTATTTTTGATATATCTTGCTCAGCCATTCGGACCTGGTTATAACCACTGTAACCGTCCAAAAAGGAGTACATCTCGTGTCCGGCCATGCTGTCCAGCATTGTGTCGAGAAAGGGAAGAGGAAATGGGTCAAGTACCATGGCCACATTCGATTTCCGGTAATCTGCACAAATTCGGAGCTGCTTGTTTTTCTTCGGTACAATCACGATCGGGGAGATCCATTCAGCGTGGTCAATGGGTACAATGAAGCCCACCTTTAATAGGCGATCGAGTTCGGCTTTGACCTGTGCTGCATAGTTGGGATTCATTCGATAACTGGGTTGTTTAATTGGCTTTGCTTCTGGTTTAAGCACGACTCGATATTGATAGATCCGAGGGTCCAGACCCTTCATATTGCGGTAATCCCAGGCAAAAACATCAGAAAACTCACGCAAGAGTCGGATCAAATCTTCTTGAAATTCTGCGGACAATCCAACCTTAATCTTAACAGGTCGCGGGTGCACCTCATCACCGAAATTGTAGGTTACTAACTGGTTTTCTGGAACATAAATTTGACGCGGTTGCCTCGGGTCGTCAACTGCCTGTAAGAGTTGTTGCAAAGTGGCTCCATCCATAGCATCGTTATCATCGGCATCCGCATCTCCGGTCACGGGCACCACCGTACAGGCTGACGGACTCCAATTGTCTGCTACAGATTGCAAATCTACAGTCCCCAAGGAGATCAGATCTTTATTATTCTTCAAAATTACTTCTTCTTCATCATCGGATAAGCCATCCAACATGTGGACCGGCTCTGCTACATAAGGTCTAGCATGAAGCTTGCAAGGCTGAATGGCATCTAGTTTGACAACATATTTACGGTGGTTATCCTTAAAAGTCAGTTCCTGCGCTGACCAATCCTGTATAACTTTAGCTTATTTCAACCAGGGTCGACCAAAAAGGAGATTATAGTCGAGACTGGACTCTGGTAGTTCTAAGACTACAAAAGTCATCTTAAACGTGGTACCCTGCAAAGTGATTGGGATATTCCTTACGAGTCCCACCGGATGGACTCGAGATTGATCTGCCATTCTGACAAAGAATTGAACGGGCTCGATTTGCATCCACCCCAACTTCTTGCAAAGCGCTGCAGTTGCTATGTTTACACCCGAACCACCATCAACTAGTACTTGAGTGATTTTATGATTTTTGTGCCATACTGTAATTAAGGGGACCACATGATCCACCGTAGATTCAGCTTCCGGTTGGATTATGGCAGTTGCCGGAGTACTGGGAGATCCAGGACTGAGTTGTTGCTGGAATTGCTGCTCAACACCCGGCACGAATGCCAGTAACTGTCCCAAAGGGAGAGTAATGGAAGCCTTAGATAAAATTTCCCATACCTAATCTGCTTGAATTGTACTCCTCACCAAATTTGATTATGATGCTACTGTTTTCGGGTCAGTGTTTAGTTCATTCGGCCGCGCCTTCGGCAAGGGAACCTGTGTCATCGGAATTGGATCGGGTAACACAGTTGGCTCTTCAGCGGTCCATTGACTAGCCTTTTTATACATACGTTGCTGCTCATGGATACCCGGTTCAAACACCTCAGCTGCTGATTGCAACTGCTTACCGGATCTGGTCTGGACCACTACCGCTTGTGATTCCACTAGTGAGATATAGACCATATTGGTCATCGGGTGCTGATACTCTTTCTTTCTTTTGTCATATTCGGCTGCACCCTTGCAGAATCTCCGAATATGTCCAAGCTCACCACAAAAGTGACATCGAGGTGGTGGTAGAGACATATCGTCTGGTGCTAGGCATGGCTGCCATCGGTTTGCATTAAAGTTGACATTCCATTTTCCCCGTTGATTTCGTATCCTTGTGGCTGATTATTTCGCATCTGGGGTGGTACATAGTGGGTGGCCGGCTGCCCTGGTTCTTGGATAATAGCGTTTACCGCTGCTCGTCCCTACACCTTGGCATTATACGCACAATTTTCAGTTGAGTGTCCGGTGGTATTGCAGATAGCGCAATACATCTGATTAAGGGCACAGGTAGTACTAGTATGCCCTGGATTTTTGCACCTAGTGCAATACATCTGTTTAGTCGGATCATCTGTAACGTTCTTGGTAGCTTTTAGCCAATCCAAGTCTTCAGTGAATCCTCCAACCTTATGCTCGAGTTGCAAGGCCATCGCGATAACAGCATCTAGTGTCATAGCACCCACACAGCGGATAATCATAATTTATCTTAATTGGGGGATTAAACCGTTAATAAACCATTGGGTGATCACATCATCCGGCAAGTTGGCATGTGCCGGAGGCAATTGTCTTAAATGGGTTCTAAACAAGGTAGCATATTTCTGAACAGTCTGGTGCGGCTTCTGTCGATTGTTCTGCAAATAATGGAAGATTTCGGCAGGATTTTTCTTCAACCGGAACCTCTGTAAAAATGCATCTCTTACTGCATCATAGGTAACAAAATGGTTGATACCATACTTTGTTAGCCACCTCGCTGCTTCATTGACTAATGTTGCCTGAAATACGATGGCCTTGTATGCTGGATCGGGTGGATGGTTTAACACTGCATAGCTTATCTCGAAAGTATGCACATGCGCATCAGGGTCATCACCGGGAAATCCACCGAACTTTGTGTAAGTTACCCCTATCGGGACCGGACGAAGTGGAAGTGGCTGTTGCTGTTGCTGTTGTTGTTGTTGACCACTCATGGTGCTAGTAGTGGTACCGTGGTTAGCTCCTGAGTTCTGAGGAGGTGTTTCTGGTCCTTCGGAGTCTGTATGGTCAGACTGCTCACCTTTCGGCTTGAAAATAGCGTTCAATCTCTTACAGATCTCCAAATCGAAGAGCCTATCCGCAGCTTGGATATCCTAGGTAGGCAGATTTACCTCGAATAGTGGTGTCCAAAATGAAGATTCACCAGGACGTATCACACGGTCACCAGAAAACTGTAAATTCCTTGCAACTGGGACCAAACTGTCACCGGAATTTGTCGAACTTTCCCCAGAACAGGGTATTCTTTCACCTTCAAGAATCTCTCTGGGCAAGACACCTCTATCCTCAAACGGGTTCGAATCCTGACCAGACAGTGTCGAGTCATCTACACACTGCATCCCTGTATACTCCGAAGTTACTGTACCTTCTGCAGACTGCACCGAAATTGCACCGGAACCTACCGGAATTTCCTCCTGTGTCACCAAAATTCAACCGGAATCACTGCTAACTGGCTCTGTTCCTTCGACAACTGGGCTTAACCGATCTATACTTCTGCCACCTGGGGGTGTCCCTAACAAACTTGGTACTGCCCACGGATGCTATTCTCTCCTGTACTTCAGATACGACTCGCCGGACCGAGTAACCGGCATATATCACCTTTGCACCGCTTGTGTACTGCTCCACCTTACTATTGATTCACAATCTATGGCCACCTTCCCATAGACGGGGCCAGTGTTAAATGCGCTTTGCCATCACAGGCACGCTTAAACTCTTTCGAGTTCTTGGGAGTGGTAGGGGTCTGACAAATCAGAGGCCCTGTAACTTGATTTTCCCAGTTAACTTATCCAAGTCGCAGTACGTTAGTGTTCAAAACTCTATTTAATACGAATCACTGTCAAGATTCTTGTTAGTTCGCTCACAAGCTTACTATTCATACTCGGGTTAATACTTTCTCAGTACGTAGCACCGGAGTTACTCATTACCGTAATACAGACTTATGCTTCGCTACTTAGTCTTAATGTGTTAATCACCAATTAATGTAATTAAGCAAAGACAAGAACGATAATACTCAAAATTCTCGAACACTGCACCACGGCAACTCCACAGAACGTAATCGCCCAGATAGACAGTCTGGCGATTCCGCTTGTCGTCACCGGAGAGTCACCATGATGCCTTTTCATTAATGGATAAACAGATACATCTCTTCACAACAACCTTTCGGTTCTTGCGGTATATGAAAAATAGGGATTATGAAAATACAAAATGCCAATTCGGCGACCTTACACAATCGCATAATGACACCATACATGTTGATAAAGGCAAGGATGTACGAACGGGGGAAGAACCAAGTATCCCAAAAACATGGCTAAATGTGGGTGTGGCTCAATTAAAGCCTCTAGTAAAGCAAATGATACAAACAGTTATGGACACTCAACAACAAATGCTCAAAGTCGATGCAGACTATGACAGGGCTATGAGCGAGAGAAGTCAATTCCAGGTAAAAAGTGAAAAGTTTTCTGCACCATTAATTCAAGCTCAACAGGTACTTTCAGAAAAGGAATCAAAAGCCAAAGAAGCCAAGGAATCAAAAGCCAACGACAGAAAAAAAGAAGCTCCAAGATCAACTCAAAGAGCTACAAAGTAAATATGAAGCAGGTGAAGTAGAAAAAGCAAGAATGAAAGCCAAAAGTAAGTTGCTTGAAACTCAAATAAAAGTATATATGGAGGAAGAAGACAATTTAAGAAATAGAAATAAAGAACTTATGATTGCCATCCTGTGCAACCAACCCATAGAAGCACAAGAAGCGACAACAACCGATACAAAGGCATTGGAAGCTCAGATTGCAAAGTATGAAGATCAACTGAAACAAGAGCAAGCTCTAAGAGAGGAATGGGAGAAAAAATATATGTACGACACCAATGAACCGAGGAAGAGATGGAAGGTGGTAGAGAACAAGCTCATCGAACAATGTAATGAAGATTCCAATCAAATGGCTGCCATAGGAGA
The DNA here is from genome assembly GCA_020310875.1 of Ceratopteris richardii. Taxonomy (NCBI): domain Eukaryota; kingdom Viridiplantae; phylum Streptophyta; class Polypodiopsida; order Polypodiales; family Pteridaceae; genus Ceratopteris; species Ceratopteris richardii. The sequence continues at coordinate 149,037,331 of CM035431.1, forward strand.
AGAACTCCTGAAGAACAAGGAAATAATCACGAGAGCCACTGATGAAATCAATGAAAGAGATGAAATCATTAAGAAGCTCAAGGCTCAAATAGAACAACAGGTAACAACGGGGAAACCAGTAGTTCCAAGCTCCACAATGGCTACTGAGGAGACTGAGGTACGTCCTCTTTCTCCCCCCATGCATCATTCATCAATAAGGGAGGCAGCAAAGCCAAACACTGAAAGACATGATCAGGCCATTGTAGAACTAAGCCGACATGAGAGGGCACTACTAGTGTCCCAAATCATGGAACAATTTTAAGAACAGGTGGTCAAGGTAATGAAAGAGGCAAAGATTGAAAGTGAGAGCTTAGACCAAATTTTGAAACCGTTCAATATACCTTATGGACTACTTAAAGAAGAGACACGACAGTATATAAAGAAGACCACCAATAAAGAACCAGATAGCGATCTGCAATTCAACCTACAGACATTCACATATACATAAGAAGAATTTGATAAGGCAGATCCTGTTTGGCGACGCAAGTTTTTGGAGAAAAATCCAATGCTAAGGGTACACTGGGAGTCAACATTGTACGTGCTTCAAGTTAATCCATCTTTTTGTCCAGTACCGAGAAGATGCTCCTGGACGCAATTTTGGGAAGCACAACATGAAGGTAGCTTAAATAACCAATGGCTAAACTATCCGCTTTTACCTAGTCCGCCATGCAACTACTTACCAACAAAGGAATACATGGTGTGGATGATAGAATTTTGGCTATCCTGATATGCCACAATACCAGACTTAGGCATTCAAATGACAAACAAAATTCTAAGTATGATACTTACAGTATTAAAGGTATCTCAACACGTGCAGTATACCTTTTTGAACTTCATCGGAATTAACCAAGGAGTAGATGCCCTAATTTTTTATCTATCTACTACCTCTAGTCACTTAACGCTCATGGAAATATACTCGAGACTTATGTTTCGGCCGAGTCCATACATGCAAACATTCAAAGAAGCATTCTTTATAGGGTTTTTTGAAATGGACTCAGAGATCTTTGTAAAAATGTCTTCCAACTTAAATGCACGACTGGTGGCCTATGAACTAAGCTTTTTCACAGATCATAGACAGGCATCTGATGATGGGGTAAAGTCAAACCAATGGAAGGAACTGATGATATGTCAAGAAAATTCGCTTAATCATAGGGAGAAAAAGTCATACAAACTTATACATGTCACCACAAAAAGCCTATTGGGGATGCTAGAGTTCAAGAGGAGGGACGTGTGGAGGGAGAGTCAAGCAAGAAGAAAAGAAGAAGAAGATCAAAGACCAAAACGTCTCAATAAAGAAGAAGCTCAATAAGAAAGAACTACCATTGCCTAAAGCCCCACAGGGGCACACATCAGGCTATAGCGCAAAAGGACTAGGTCCCGAAGAGTGGAAATAAAGAATAACATCTAGGACCTTTCAAGGGAGGTTGCACATAGCTTCCTCATCTACTAGGTGCATGCGATGGAAATAAGTAAACAGGATTCAAGCAATACAACAAGGTCAGATGTGTGAAGACAAAGACATATCTGAGGACCAAAAGTTAGAAAGAGGAGAGGCTGAGAAGTTGAAGCGAGTGACTAAGAATATCACATTCTTAGCCACTAATGGTGTGTGCGGCCACCCGATTTAACACAACAACCCAGATTTATGAATGTACGGGATACCAAGGGGATTATAGAAGCAAAGGAATCAGTTCGGATAAAGTAACAAACTGTCTGACTATCCTTATCACTTCTTTGACCACTAGGTGCGTGTACTAAGGAGCTATATACAAGTTGCAGACAAAAAGCAAAGCCTATCAAGGGACAACAGAGACAAAGAGGGGGAGAGTGTTGTACAGAAAAGAGGCACAAAAAAGGAGCCCCAAAATTTTCAAATTATGAGCATAAATTTTCTTCTTCAAAATCCTATGAAACTCCCTTGAAGCTATGTAAATGCACTAGAGGAGTCCGCTAGATGCATAAGCCCCAAATCCTTGTAACATAACTCTTATAAAATAGTAAGAAATTAGAGTTAGTCACTAAAGTGCCGGTCTCTTGTGTGAAAGGACCATTTTTAGGGCACATGTATATAATTCACTTTGTGACTCTTGTAAGAGACTTTTTGACATTGTGAAGGATTGGAGAAGAAATTTCGAATTTGCTTCTTTCCTGCTGATTTCCTCCTCCTCTATGATTTTTTGTGTGTGTGCGTAATGCTTGGAATATGTATGTAGGACTGTTAGCTATCCCTTCCCATTGCTTTTGAACTACTATAATGTGTGTGTGAGCCATCATGAGTTGTGGAGTGAGTGTTGGTATTTCCGACCATTCACTATTTTGCTCATAACTTGAAGAGAGTTTGTCATATTCGAGTGGAAATACCAGCCAATAGATGTGTCTCATCGAGAGCTTCAAAAGGAACCCGCTATTGACCATATTTAGAGTTCGGAGCTAGGAGAAAAGTTTGAATTTGTGCTTACTACTGTAAATGGTATCAGGGCATGCATTTTTAGAGGATTAGTGAGTTAGAGAGGTAGTTAAGTCTTTTCATATGCATTGTAGCATAGCCACTTCACTTTCCATCATGTGTGCACACGTCTTCATACACTTGGTTCTTATGGTTCCTCGGATTGATAATTAAACGTGTATTGATCCACCACTATATGCACTTGTGGGGCGATTGAGGTCTAGTCTCATCGACACAAGTCCCTAAGGCTTCACGACTTATGTACACACAAAGTCTCGAGAATCAGGAGATAGAAGAAAGGCCTTTGTTTCCCAACCATCCCAACACATCACATACATGCGTACAACCCCCCATGTGGACATCCCAATAAAACATATCATCTCTCTACTGCCACTCAAGCTAAAATTCAGCCACTACACCTATAGTAAACTCTTTCCCTTAAGGCCCTCACGTACTAACCATCTAATCAATTTGCAACCTAAGAGAGTGTCATTTGATCTCCTACATTTGCAACACAAGTGGATCTATCCATCCTCACACCTTAGACTCACAATTCTAATGAATCCAACTCTAGTCGAACCTAAGCTATCCTTGCCAATGACACACCTGATCATCGATATCATAATCACATGCTAAGAAACTGCTCATGATGGAGTCGATCGTTCATCCACCTCTTCATTTAGTGTCAATGAAGACCGAAAAGATGAACCATTCTTTTGACCTTATTTCTACTCATTCTTTCCTTCCACAATCTTTTCATGCCAATCAGACACACACTAGCAATTCCCCTTCTTTCTCCCTCTACATCCTTATATTTCCTCACTCAACCTTTCCAATGCTCAAACTTTTCACTCCCTAAAACTAACTCTCCCCTCCATTTGTATTCATCCCGATTCCTTTTATTTCTTGATATTTATCTTCTTGTCTCTGCTACCCTCACTTCTTAGACTCTCATCTGACCTCTTCGACCATCACCTCCACTCAAGGTTACCAATTACCTTTTGAATCTACTCATTTCCACTCCTTTACCACTAGCCATGTCCATTTTATTTTTCACTCACCTAACTTTTTGCATTTGGTCATCCCTTTTTTCATCCACCTCATCCTCTTTTTTTCTTTATCTCTCTTGATCTTAACCACTACCCAAACCATCTCTTCAACACCTCCTCGATCATTTCCCTTTTTGACTCCAAACTCATCTTTGTAAAGATTCCACATGATTTCCCATCTTTGATACATGGTCCTCTACCCAAGCAAGATGATCTGCAAGCTGTTGTTCCCTCTCACTTGCTACATCCTTCAATATGTCAACCTCTACCATAAGTTCACTCGATGCTCACCTAAATAATTCAATATCACCATGACATCGCGTCATTTTACAATCCAATGCTCATTCTTTCGTGGAATTTCTCATGTTTTGGTCCCCATTCGTGCATACTCTTTTCATTCTCTCGGAGCTCATTTCCAATTTCCCCAAATAATTCATATAGTTTCTCAATCCTCTCTTGCATGTTCATGTGTTCCATTTCAAGATTCTCATATCCATCTTTATATACTGGCTCAATTTTTTTGACCACCTTCACCAAAGGATCTAACTCTTCTGATATTCTGCTCCCTAAATTCTCCATCTTACTTTCTAACTCATCCACCTTTGATTGTGCTTCTCCGACTCTTCTACTAACCTCTTGAAAACTCTTCTCTAATGACTAGCTAGGCCTTCTATAGTTTTCCCCAAGCATTTGTCTTTTCTATCTCTCCTCTGAATGTGCTAAGCTTATCTATCATTACCTCCAAGTCATCTTCAATTCTATCTACTCTTTCATCTCTCTCTACACATCTTCCTCTTTTCTTGTCTCTTTGACTCATCCATCTATCGAGATCTGCCTCTAAATCTCACATTCTCTTGTTCCAATTCTCCCATTTTCTTATCACTATTTGCCTAGACAGACGTAATCTTCTCTAACTCCAACTGGAAGCCCCCCCCACTGATTCTACCTGCTTGATCACTATACCTGCAAATTACCTCCTGCACTCTTGTGATTTCTTGCTCTCCTTGTTCAATCCTTCTTATCTAGTCATCCTCGTCTCATTGCAACTCATTTTTTATCGTAAGCCCATAGCAATCTACTACTACTAAGCTAGAACTGATCTCAAGGACCTCTCTCTCCATTTCTTTACCTTTCCTAAAACTCTTTCCACTCTCAAGTCTGTCGATTTTGTTCCTCAGGGTTTTGTTTTCTCTTTTTAGTTCTTTGTTTCTTCTTTCCATGAATTTTGATTGATCCTTCCACTCGTCCAAGACCTCTTTTATTTCAGCTTGATTTTTCTCTAATATGTCCACCTATCTTGTTATCTTACAAGTTTACTTGACATTGTAAACTTCTTACAAGTTCTTCCAAGACTTTATTGTGAGAGCGATCGACCTTATTTTCCCTCAAATAGTCAAGGTCCTCATCAATCTTTAGCTTCTCAAACCTAATGTTCACGTTAATCAGATTTATCATTTTAGAGATGTCTCTTGCTACCGAGGTCCTAGTTGACAGAGAAGCTTCACTATTTCCCACCTCCACATAGAGAGAAGAGAGAAAAACACTAGTTTCCTTTGTTGAGATCTTCTCAAGAGAGAGTTTCTTTACCTCGCACACATGCTCCCACAAGCTCTTCTTTCCACAATCCCTACACATGGGAAGAAAGTCCAAAGGACTAGACACTCAAGGGCAAATTTTGCCGATGTGCCTAATCTGCTCGCAACACCAGCATCTCACATAATTTGAGATAGGACCAAATCGAGGATGTGTGTTCATGCAATGTCTCATCGTTGCACCGTTTTTTCCAAGGATCAGAGAAACTATGGGGCATAATGGCTATGCCACACGATCGAGGCACCAAGCAAACTTGTAGCAATCTCTCTGAGATATGCTAAGCCAAGTCCCATCCAGCGTGCTAAATGATAGCAATGTGAAGCTGTAGAGAAGGCATTTTCTCGCAACTATAGTGCTTAGATTTCTATTTTTGGGAAATCTTTACTCGCCCTCATTGCATGAACATGCACAAATGCATGCATTTTCTTCCTCTATTTTCCCCTCCTTCAGCATCCGAAATTATTGTTCCTTCTCTTTAAACCACCCACAAGCACATACACATTCACTGCTTCACGTATACACACACCAACATCCCTACATGCTTTTGTGCACTCTTCTCCTTCTATTAAACGCAATCTCTTTCACTCTCAACTTCTAGAACTCTCACTCAACACACTCTCACATGAACATACTCTTACTTAAATGCATAGATTTATTGGCACACAAACACTTACGCAATCATGTAATCTCACATACACACACTTCTTATTAACCTACACCACACACACACACACACACAAAACCACTCAGGAACTGCAAACCAGAATAGTAAACCATCAGTCATTATCACTCAAATTAGTAGACAATTAGCCACTCCCACTCATGTACTAAGACTTACTCGCTCACTAATTCTTAAACATACAATCAGAGTCTCGCACAACCACTTTTACTCACACAATTTCTCTCCGACCCTTCACCCTGCTTTACTCTCTTCCTTTCCTTCTTCTCTTTTCTCTTTTGCACACACTAGACTTCCACTCTTACACTATCTCTCCCTCACTTTGCTTCTGCAATCTTTGCACAATTCCTCATACACATGCATCAAAACCTAAAGCTACGCATACACTAGCACACCCACATGCAACACATAGCTTACACTCACAACTCTCTCTCTCTCATAGATAGACCCGTATATGTTCACACACTCCTCTTTCTCACACTTTCTCACTCGCTCTCTACCACTCTCACACATCCATGCTCTCTCTTTCCCTTTTACTCAGACACACGTTCATATTTACACTCCTACACACCCTCTCACTTACTCTTGTTCCCACACATGCCTGGTCATATGCATAGTCATTCCCACATACATACTCACACATAGATACTCACACACGTCACACTCACATGTTAACTCCCACAAATTTGCAATCACCCATGACAACCTACAATCACTCCCTCAATTAGATCCAAGACCCCCCCCCCCCTTTTATAAGTCACTATGTTGTCACTTGAAAATCAATCCAAAATATGATATTTTCTTCGTTGTTGTTCCTAAAGCTCAACATTTCTTTCAAACTTTTCCTCATAATACTGAACCTTCTCTGATTTTAGAGGCATGATATAGACATTTGACTCTCATACTTATACAAATGATACTTGGATAATGCCTCCACGAACCATTCTTGGGCCCCGATAAATTGGTGGCTACTCATCATTACATTATCCATCCTTCCATATTACAAAGCCTCCCATCTCATCCTTATAATATCAGAAACTCCACCACCAAGTCAAAAAAATGATCACCAGCCAATTTGCTTAGTCACCTCACCCCAGCCAAGCACACTAATCAGCAAAAGTATTTCCAGAAATTGTAATGTTTCATGTAGAAATGCACGTTACAATCACAAACTCATCACAAGCTTTGATTTTATTCTAGAAATTGTATGTCATCAACTAACCAGAAAATAAGCACAAACTCATCACAAGCTTTGATTTTATTCTAGGAATTGTATGTCATCAACTATCCAGAAAATAAGCCCTAGGAAGCCAACAAATACATTTATCCATTACTTTGTTGCATTCAGTGATTGGATTCATCTCCAAAAACCTACAGATGCTCTTCAGAAAGCATTTATCTATGAAACACATTTTCTCAATAAAAAAAGAAGGGAGGAGCAGAAAAAAAGTTGTGAAGGACATTTTCATGCTTGTAGATAAGAAGGTGATAATTGTTACTCACCACATATATGCAAGTCAGAAACTGAAGCTAGCTCCAATCCACCACCTAATGCCACACCCTCAATTGCAGCAATGGTGGATATGTTGAGTGCCTCCAAATAAGAGAATGTAGAGCATATTATATGTGACTATTTATGGACTCCTAGGACCTGCATTTGCCTCCTTCGAGGTGAGTTCCAACTTCCCACCCTTCTAGAACCCAGACTCCTCAGTTGTCAAATTCCTTCCACAGTGTCTCCCTTTTTCTTTAGTGTACATTATCTGACGATAGTTGCAAAGGACAAGGAATGGGGGGGGGATGGATGTTGCCCATGATTTGCTGGTGTGCAGAGAGGTGACCAACACTGTTGCAATAATTTAGGCTCTCTCAATAGCATTCTTGATGGCGTTTGGACTATGATGGAAGACCCTCCTCCTCAGTTATGAGATTGGGAGTGAGTAACTCTGTGTAGAATTGAATCAGCAAGTGCCTCTGCATAGTTGAGGCACAATCATCAGAAGCTAACATTCAGGACTACAAAAGATGGCAAGTGGAATTCTATGCATCCGGAGCTGAACAGAGGTCCTTTTTAGCTTCTTTCAAGAAACTAGGACCTCAGCATTGTATGGGAAGTTCATGATGATTCCATCAATTACTCTAATAGAGGTTCAGATACCTTTGTCTACCTTTATTTGTGTTGGAGGAGATGGTGGATAATCACAAGAGGTGAGTTGGTTTAGCTAAAACCTACTTCACACTTGCGATAGGTGATGGATGAAGAGTGTTTTGGGCCTCTTTATCTAGCTAATAAGCATAAATGATCACATATGTTGCTTGGAAGATGATGCACTAATAATAGGATCAAAACAGATAGGTAGGCATATGATTCAAGGTCTAGAACTTGCTATTTTGGTTGAGACACCTACTCAAAGTTTTGCACCATTCTCTGAGTACAACAACAATTGATAAAATTCCTTTTAGAGAACATCAAATAGCTTAACAAGCTACCAATAATGAGTTAAATCATCTAAAATGATAAACTATATGTAGAGAAATATGTTTAGCAAATCAAGCATGCATCCCGACTTTTATGGGCCTTGACAGTCACAGACGAGTGAGCAATGATTGATTATTATCTGATGATCGCATGAAGCATTATTAATGAGACATTGTAAGATTAAAGTAGAGAGTATGCTTGAGCTATCATGCTTTAAATCAAGAGAAATGATCTACTATACATTGAGAACGATCTCAGACAAATTCGCTATTATGATGGTGTGATAGAGATATGAGAGTAGGAAGTAATGAACATGTATGTATTAAATCATGTAAAAGTACAATGTCATTGGCAATAAGTCATTGCACAATGAGTGAGAAATGAGTGAGCTATGACCGAGCTCCTCTTCTCAATGAAAGTACATGAATATGACCTCTGAACCTTGTGATACATGCGGGCATTTCATATCCTCTTTTATAACTTTTGTTGGAGCCAAGAATTTGAATTCAAATTCAAGTCTCCACCAATAAAGTGCATCCTAAAGTATAGGATTGATTCTCTCTTGACTCAACTACCAAAAGTTACGAGATTATATGCTTTCTAACTCCTCATACATTTAGTGACCTTCTATAAATGTAATTTAGAAGCAAAGTGACAAGAGGTTGTACATATGAATCCTTCCATGTGTAATGTCAATACATCAAACTTATGTGAGGTGATCAAGTGTGTAGGCTTGGGCTTAATTGCACCAACAACTCCCCCTCAAGCCTAACGTGCTTGATCTTCACGGCTTCATCTCTTACAGCCCAACCATCAGTTTGAACATGTTCATCTTTGTTCCATCCAATGCTTTGGTGAGTATATCTGCACATTGCAAATGAGTTGATACATAGGATAATTGAATATCCTTGCTAAGCAATTTCTTCCTAACATAATGATAGTGCACTTCAATGTGCTTAGTCCTGGAATGGTACACAAGATTAGCAGCCAAATGAAGTGAACTAGTGTTATCTCCAAAGATAATTGGAGTGTAGGAATGTATCTCCGAATCTACATACAATTGCTTAAGCCACATAGCTTCCTGATTTTCATTTGCCAAACCTCTATATTCTGCTTCTATGGAAGATAAAGCCATAGTTGGTTGCTTCTTGGATGACCAAGATATGTGTTTTGAACCTGCAAATGATAGGTACCCTGAAGTGCTCCTCCTATCATCCTTGGAGCCAGTCCAATCTACATAAGAATAAATCTTTCTATCTATGTCAGAAGTAAAGGGATAGAACAATCCCTCATTCATTGTACCCTTTAGATACTTAAGTACGCTCTTTGCATCTTCCATATGAGGTTTCCTTGGTACATGCATGAACTGACTTAATGTACTTACTGCATATGCAATATCTACTCTTGTCAAAGTAGCATAATTCAGACTACCCACAAGTTGTTGATAACCTGTAACATCTTCAAGTAGTTCACCTTCATGTGAACTTAGATTATGATTGATCTCCATAGGAATACCTACAACTTTAGTGTTCTCCATCTTAAACTTTACCAACATATCATGTATGTACTTCCTTTGTGTGATGAATATACCTCAATTTGTATACACAAGTTCTAATCCAAGGAAGTAGGCTAACAACCCTAGATCACTGATTTTGAATTCCTTCATCAATTGAGCCTTGACCTGCTTGATACCATCAGAATCATTACCTTTAATAATGATATCATCTACATAGACACATAAGTAGATGACCTCTAATTTATTCTTCTTAACAAATAAAGAAGAGTCTGCCTTGCTTGCCACAAGCCCTTGATCCTCCAAATAGGTAACAAGCATATGGTTCTAAGCTCTAGGAGCTTGTTTGAGACCATAGAGTGCTTTTCTAAGCTTGCATACATACCCTATTTTTTCTTCATCTTCAAAACCTAGTGGTTGTGCCATATACACTTCTTTTGATATCCAACCATTTAAAAATGCATTCTTGAGATCTAACTGATATAAATTCCAATTTTTGGATGCAGCAAGACTTACCAATACCCTGATTGCTGGCATCTTTGCCACAAGTGAAAATGCTTCTTCATAGTCTACTCCATGTGTTTAGGCAAATCCCTTTGCCACTAACCTTGCCTTGTACCTGTTTATAGAACCATCAGAGTTTTTTTTTATTTTGTATATCCACCTTGAACCAATTACCTTCATATCTGACTTCTTGGGAACTAGATCCCGAGTGTGGTTTTCCTGCAATGCTCCACTTCTTCTTGCATGGCTTCTCTCCACTCTTTCTTCTTCTTAGCCTCTTCAAATGAAGAAGGCTCCTCTACCATAGAATCTTTAGTGATGTACACACAATGCTTTGTGACTAAGGATGTATCATATCCATACCTTATGGGCTTCTTACTTTCTTTTTGTGATCTCCTTAAAGCTTGATTGGAAGGCTCGGGTAGGTCCTAAAATTGCTTGTATTTGAACTTGCCTCTTGACTTCCAAGCTTTGAAATCAATATGCTCCTTGTTTTCTAAGTTGATGTCCTCTGCTTTGTGTTGATCTTCTTGAGTTAGGGTTGGAAAATCATTTTCCAAATCATATGGTAATTTTACTTTCCTGCAATCATCTTCAAACCATGAATTATTCTCATCAAATACTACATCCCTACTAACTATGAATGCCTTGTTAGTGGCATTATAAAGTCTATATCCCTTTTGATTCTGATCATACCCAATAAATATACATTTCTCAGCCTTAGGGTCAAGCTTCCCTCTAATTTGTGATGGGATGTGTGCATAGGCAATGCACCCAAACATTTTGTAATGATCCAATTAGGGTCTCCTGCCACTCCATGCTTCATATGGTGTCATACCATCCAATGATTTGGATGGAAGCCTGTTGACCAAATACATGGTTGTGGAAATAGCCTCTGCCCATAAATAATTAGGTAATTTTTTCTCATTTAACTTTAACCTAGCTGCCTCAACAATTAACCTGTTCCTTCTCTCTGCCACTCCATTCAATTCATGAGTATACCTGGTTGTTACTTCCCTCTTTATGCCTCTATCATGTAGAAATAGATCAAACTCATGTGAAAAATACTCACATCAGACTTGATTCTCGTCAAGCTCCTTCCTGTTTGGTTTTCAACTAGTGCCAAATACTGCTTGAAACATGTAAATACCTCATCGTTATGCTTCATGAAATAGAGAATTTTCCACCTACTATAATCATCAATAAATGAGACATAGTACCTTGAAAATGAGATGGATGGATCTTTGCTAGGACCCCACACATCAGTGTATACAAGCTCCAAATAATCTTCATGGATGTATCCTTTCCTGTTAAATGGTTGCCTATGAGCTTTTCCAAATTAGCAAGATCCACATTTGTATATCATGTGCTGCTTGGTCACATTGGGAATGCCAAGCACACTTTGATCCCTGCAAGTTTGCTTCAAAGTTCTTTCTCCTATGTGCCCTAGTCTTTTGTGCCATATTTCCAACTTAGGCAAGGTTTGATCTCTATAATTGAATAGTGCTATGTTCCTTGTGTCTTCAATTTCAAAAGTAAAAAATCTACCTGACTTCTCACCTATGGCAATCCTTTTGAATCCTTGTTGAGGGTCTTTCACATATGCTCCATGCTTAGTGAACCTAACCTGTAGACCTTTCTCTACAATCTGCCCAACACTAATTAGGTTTTTGGTTATAGTGGGCACATAAAGAACTTTGCTCAAAAGGTTCATACTATCATTAGATGTTTTGACATTTCCAATTTGCTTGACTGAATGTTTAGTGTCATCACCTATTTGTACTTCATGCTTCCCCTTGGGTTGTTCAAGATGAGATAATAGTGCTACATTTCTTGCCACATGATTGGAACAACTTGAGTCAATGTAGAAAAGATGCTCATCATCTTTACCTTGCTTGGATGTCATGTTCATGATGAGCACATCCCTTGTTTGTACTTCATGTCTATGCTTTGCACATTCCAAATCAGATAGAAGAGCAATGTTCCCTGCAACTTGATTTGAACATCTTGAATCTATGTAGAACAAATATGATGATGTGCTCAATGATTTCCTTCACTTTTGAAAGGTCCCCGCACCATTCCTGAGGTAGTAGAAGCTAATAGCACTAGCTAAATCTTCGGAACATACACACGGAGTTCTCAAAAAAATCTTTCCACCCAGCCACATGGAGTCTTCATATCTATCCCTCTCTAGTAACCCACAAGGAGCATTACTCATGGTCCCTCACATGAGTGCCACTTGGCACTCAGGTGAGTACTCTACTCTAAAAGACTAAGAGGTGGTTCACACCTCTTACTAAGGACTCATGAGTAATTCTCCATGTTACATTTCCTTCCCTTTAACTCCATTTTTGCCCTCAAAAATGGTATTGGAAGGTCTGACAGAAAGAGAGAAATAATAGGAAACCACTCCCACTATATCCCCATGTATAGCAATACATGGTCATATCTCCGTGTTGTTTCCCCATATCCTTCCCCTTAAGAAGACCCTTGGGAAGATAATGTAAAATTGGGAAACCGTCTCTGAAGGGTGCTAACCCGCTCCCTTGTGGCACGATCTTCTGAACTATCTTTCCACTTTACTAGACACTGTTTGTATAAGTGACTTCTCGTCTGTTTCTCTCGAGTGTGTAGTATGCTCTCAGGCTCATGTGGAATAGATTGAACACAAATAGGCTCTACTACCTCACTATCTGGAATGAGGTTGTCAGATTCACCTAGCCTTTTCTTAAGCTGACTAACATGAAAAAATGGATGGATTTGACTATTCTTTGGAAGTTGGAGCTCGTAAGCCATCTTTTCTATTCTCTTAAGTATTTGGAAAGGTCCACAATACCTAGGAGACAGTTTTGGACAAGGTCCCCCTCTCCTTTGAGGGTCAGCATAGGCTCTAGCCCTGTCTTGAACTCTCCTAATGTTGTACTTAACAAGCCTAAGCATATCATTCATCTCTCCCAAGAAGTCCTTTGCAGCTTGAACTTTCTCAGTCTGCAAGCCTACTGCATAAGGAGCTCTTGGCTAAAACCCATACATAAGCATAAATTGACTATGCCCAGTGGAAGAGTGCTTGGCACTATTGTATGCAAACTCTACTATAGGTAAGTACTCTTCCCAATTACTTTGCCTTTCATTCACATATGCTCGAAGCATATCCTCTAGGATTCGGTTAACCCTCTCGGTTTGCCCATTCAACTATGGATGCTGGGTCGTACTCATGCTAAGTTTCATGTCCAACCTTTTGAAAATTGCTTTCCAAAAGTGGCTAGTAAACTTCCTATCCCCATCAGAACTATGTCTAAAGGAAGACCATATACTACTATAGGTTCTCTACAAAGAGCCTAGCCAACTACGGTGTCTTCACTATAGTACGTGCCAGAATAAACCTAGCCATTTTGGTTAACCTATCCACAATTACCCAGACCCATTCGTGCCCTCTCTGTGTCTTAGGTAAATCGACTATAAAGTCCATGGAGATACTCTTTGTTGCGGAGCACAAAAGAGTTGAGATGTAGAGAAAAAGAAGGGCCCCAAAATTATTCCTATTTGGACACCTTATTTTTGTAACATAGTCATCTTGTAATATATTTTCCGATGTAAATGCACTAGAGGAGTCCTCTAGATGCATATCCATAGATATCTGTTTCATGCACTCTGGTATGAAAGGACCATTTTTTGGGCACATGTATATAATTCATTTTGTGACTCTTTGTAGGGACTTTTTGCCATTGTGAGAATCAAGACCACCGAATTTCGAATTTGTGTCTTCTCCTCTCTTTATCTTCTTCCTTGTGAGCTTGCATGCATGTATGAGGGTTAAAAAGAGTGCTTTGAAGTGTTGTATATCCATGGTAGTGCTTGTTTGTTGCTGGTAATGTGTGTGTGAAGTGTAGGAAGTGCTGAAGCATAGGTAGGTCATTCCCACATCTCAGTATTTTGCTCATAGCTTGAAGCAGAAGTGCCAAAATTGAGTGAAAATACACCATTGGATGCATCTTCTTGAGAGCTTTGAAAGGAATTCGGTATTCGCTATATTCCAAGTTTGGAGGTGAGAGAAAAGCTCGATTTACTATTGGCTGCTACTCTAGGTGTCATGACACCATGGCCGACCATGAAAGCTTTGAATGTGATAGTTTACACTTGTAGACACCTTTGTTAGTTCTCATTTTCATTGACCTTCATTTGAATGCATGTCCTCATACACTCGGTTAGGTTATGATACTCCTTGGATTGATAATTAAAGTGTGTAATCTCCAATATATGCACTTGCAGAGGATAGAAGTATAATCTCCTTCTTCTCAAGTCCCTAAGTCGATACTTAGCTACACACGTTTTTGGCACCGTTGCCAGAGAGTGTCAAATCAAACCGAGGCATTTGTGTGATGGTGAAAGCTCTCAGCATTGAAGTGAGTAGAGGAGTTGTGAATTTCTCTTCTTTGGTAAGTTACTCTCATCCGCACTTACTACTTCTCAGTTTGGGAGTGTGTGTAGTGAGTTGTTAGTTTAGGGAAGTGAGCTAGAGAGGGAAGTTAGAGTAGGTAGTAGAGAGAAAGAGAGTAGGATAGGAAAGTAGGTTTAGAATTTCAAGCATGTTTCATTTTTGTACTCCTCCACCTTTGTTCAAACAAAGGCTTAAAAACCAAAAGATAGTCATTTGTGAATCACTTGTGGCTGAGCTAGTATCATGGGAGCATAGACGATTAGTATCGTGAGCTTGAGATCATGGTTGTTGGAGTGAGTTTGAACAATATCTCTTTGAATCGAGCTAAAAGGGAGCTTAGAGGAGGTAAGAGCATTATGATTCATCACTTATAACCATCTATGAATCTAAAGAAGTGAGAAATTACCTGCGATCGGCATAATGTGAGAGAGATCAGGAATTTGAGTGAATGATTTTGAGATACAAACACAAAGGGAGAAAGGGGAATGCACAAGAAGCACATAAGTTAACTTGGTTTTTGAAAATAATCATTGGTGTGTGTGGAAAAAATCAAGTATCATGATCGGTTGAGTTTTGGTATCACGATACCAAAATTCCCTTGTATTGTGATACTCGTTTGGTGTCGTATCGTCGGTTGCCCACTTGTGGTATCACGATACCATTATGGTATCGTATCGCCAAAGTGTGGTATCGCAATCGTGAACACTGAGTCATATCGTATCGCTAAATTCTTGGTATCGTATCGTTTTGGTTGTGGTATCATATCGTCGACCAAAGTGGTATCATATCGGATGCAAAAGTCGTAACATATTGCTGACCATAGTGGTATCGTATCAGATGCAAAAGTGGTATCGTATCGTTGAAACCTCTGGTATCGTATCGTTCATAAAGCAAGTATCGTATCGTGAATAGCTTTGGTGTCATATCATGAACTTTGATATCGTATCGAGGAGTGAGCCGTATCATATCGTGCTCAAGTTTGGTATCATATCACTCTTTGTCTAATATCGTATCATGCATAGGGTAGTATCGTATCGCCAAAGAATCAAATATCGTATCGCCAAGACTCTTAGTATCGTATCGTATGCACAACAAGTATCATATCATCAAGACTCTTAGTATCGTATCGTGTTCACAAAAAGTATCATATTGTCTAATTGTTGGGTATCGTAATGCCGGTGACATCAGTATTGTATCGTTGCCCATCGATGATATCTAACATGCAAATTGTCAGTATTGTATCAAGGACAATTGTGGTATCGTATCACCAGTTACTTAAGTATTGTATCGCGGGATACTGGACATCATATCATCAAAGGAGTATTGCTTAGAAGTGGTATCAACCAGAGAGTATTCAAGCCTTTTAAAAGGAAAAGTTGAAGCAAATTGGGTAGCAGTAAAAGGTGAAGCTGAGGACGTATAAAGACCTAAAGAGGTGAATGAACTTGAGGTCAAGAAGAGTCCTAGGAATTCGTAGAAGCGTAATCTCCTCAATAGGTAGTGTTGCACAATCCACCCTACATTCACAATACTCTGAAACCTTGAGTGAATCTGAGGAAGAGACTATTATGGCCTCAAAAGACATGCATAGCTCTATATCCATAGCACGTCTAATGTCTATCATTGAGGGAGAGTACCGAACCTCCTTGGAATACCTGAACACCAACCAACACCATCTACCCATCTACATAGATGGATTAAATAGATTCATGGCAAGATTGAAGAAAGTCGTGGATGCTCATATAGTGCCTAGACCAGCAGTCAAATACATAGGGGGTTTCTACATGGACAAAAGAGGTATTCTGTATGCATTCACGGAGCATCTAGAGAGCATCAATGATCAAAGGAAGAAAATAATGCCCAAAACCTTAATGAAGAGGGACAAGAAGAACATGTGTCAACCCCTAGAGGGAAGTCCATTGTAATTAGCGTTTGGAGAGGAGATCTAATTCCCCAAGACAAATCCTTAATCGATGTCTACATGGTGAATGGAATGGATCATCTACTTAAAACCAACTCTTCATTATGGGAAGAAGTGACAAATCCAGCCACCATCTATGAGTTACAAGATCCTGAAAACCCCTCTCACATTACTTACTTAGACAAGAATCAGAGAAGATATTTGCCCATGACTGAATTGGAGAGAGGTAGGCTGAGATATCAAAACATTCCTGTATTCCCGCCTAGGGATCAAGCCATTACTCTTCAAAATTCCCAAGGAACTTAAAAAAATTCATCTTATCAACATTCAGGCCAGACTCAACAACAGAGCATTCCTGTTAGGCATCAAGTTCAGTTTGCTACACCAGGTGTTAATCCCAACTATCGACCTCGTGCAAATGCAGAACCAAGAAATAGGACTCTTGTTCTTGAGAGACCACCAATAGGAAGAGATACAGGTATACCTGTAGGAATTTAGTTCTCCTTGTAATGCCAAGACCGTCTGAACCTCGAAGAAGACTAAGACCAATTCAAGTTGCCAAATGCATGAAAAGCCACTATGATGGTTCTGGTGAGCCATACAACCACATTGCTGAATTCAAGCAAGTGGTGAGAGCTAAACAAGTAGAAGATTTCATGGTCCAATATGAATCATTTGGCCTAACCCTCACATACACAGCCTTAGCATGGTTCCAGCCCTTAGATCCTAATAATTTTCAAGACATGGAACAAGTATGTTAGGAATTAATTGAGGAATTCACTAAGATTGGAATAAAAAATGACTCTTCATCATTAATCCATAGTTTCAAGCAGTTGCCTACGGAATAATTGAGGTTAGCAACGAGATGATTCAAGCAATATGTGGATAGATGTCCCGCAGAAGAGAGACCCACCCAAAATAAAATGGTCTCATTATTCTTGGAAGGATTGGTAAATGGGTCATTGAGATCCTTAGTGTATGTGAAGAGATTCCAAAGTTTACAAGAATGCATGAAGGAGTGTATTGATCTAGAAGATAATCTGGCGGAAGACTTAAAAATACCTCAAGGAAGTGTTAAGAGTGAGGATAGTGCTAGCAGTACTTCCAATCCTAGGAACAATGTAGAAGAGATTGGTGATTTAGTGGCTAAGAAGGTGAATGTTCAAGGACAAAAGAATTATCCTAACCACCCTATGAGAGTGCCTATGCTCAGGAGATGCGTTCACTGTGGAGGTGACCACCCTTCTCATTTGTGCAATAGGGGAGCAATCCCACTACCTCCTTATGCCTATAACAAACCACCTACCTAGGGCCCAACTCATTACCGTTGCATAGAGCAAAGGTACACAAATCACCGTACGGAGAATTGTCCTTACAATTGAAAGCCAAGACCTGCACAACCACCACCATTTAGGCCTTATGGATACCCCCCAGAGATCAAGGAGGAGAAGCCTATAGATACCCTCCTTTCCAGCAGCAAGCACCTGCACCAAGACCATATGCATATCAAGGATACAATCGACCTCAGCCAGTGTTAGGACAACAACCATCTAACCCACAAAATGTTGTCCCAGTGAAGATCACGCAAATTGAAGAGAATCCTGAAAGAGCAATAGTACTAGCCACCCCATTGACTAGTACTGAGACTTATGATCAATATTATGACCTTAGTCAGGGACATTATTCCACCTATGAAAATACTATGGCTGAGTGTGGACAATCCTATGAGCCATATACATATGGATCCAATAGTTATGATAGCTCCTACGGATATGATCAGGACTATGTGTCATTAATGTACACTGCTCCTAGAGCTCCAATACCACCACGGCCAATGAATAAACCACCTTCTCCTAGAGGACCATGTTATAGATGCGGAGGTGATCACTTCATTAGAGAGTGTACATTGCCTAACCCACAACCACCTCAGAGAGTTTGGGAGGGTTACTGCAGTGATTGTGGTAGAGAACATCTTTTTTGAGATTGTCCTAAAGATCCAAATAAAATCAATCCCACTGCACAAATAAATGTTATAGAAGTGGTAGAGTCATCAGGGAGTGATAAAGAGTACACTCTGCCATTGAAAGCAATAACTAGGGCAAAAGCAAGAGAGACCCCAGATAAATCCAAAGAAAATGATAACCACGACAAAGAATTGAACACCCCAACACCACAAGTAGTTGAAGATTTTGAAGAGTCGGAGAAAAGTGCTAAGTCTAGATGAACCCAAAGATGGAATACTCGTAGAGAAAAGGTAAAAGATAAAAGACTGCAACAAAAGTTGGAGAATGAGAATAACAAGCAGAACCAAGACAAGAAATAAGAGCCTAAAGGAAAACCTAACAAGGAAATAGAGAAACGTCAAAGACAAGAGGCAGGATCAGTTTTAGCCGATCCAATGCCAGAAGATTTAGCCATGTGGATTAAAGCATATCAAGCATGAATAAAGGCAGGCCCACCCATCGAGCAACATGAAAGAGAATACCCAAGAGGCAACTTAGAAAAAGAGAGATTGGAAATATGTAAGAAGTTAATTGAAGTGGCTCATCAAACTTTAGAGAAACCTGTTCAGCCACTACCAAGCACAAGGATCCTTGAAAAAGAATTTCAAGAATGTGTAGCCCCTAGCCACCCTAGGGAAGGAAAGACAGACAAGAACTATGAAGAAAATTGGCATGAAAGTAAAGAAGAAGGGTTTGTAATCCTTGAAGTAGATGCAGAATGACCTAGAGACTTATGGGCAAGGGTCCAAGAAGATAGATGGAAGAAAGTAGAAGGAATTGAACCACCTTTTGAGGAGTTAGAAGTAGTAGGCAAGCTTGAATTGTTAATTCCTGAATTAAACCCAGAAAGATCATCTCAACTTGATGACCACAAAGATGATGAAGACAGTGTGAATGTATTACCAAACTATATGGGGGAGTATGAACATAACTCTGAATTATATCGTATTCCCTCAGTGAGGAGAAAGGAGCAGAACCCATCAATCCAAACCCCTCACATAATACAACACCTTAAAAAAGTAAAAATACGATGTACTCTGACTTTGGAAGAACTCTTGAAAGTGAAGCCTCAATTGAAAGAGAAATCATGAGCCAGTTAGAGAAAACGTCAGACAAAAGCGAGATGCGAGATGAAGTAGCCACTGTTAAAATCCCAGTTGACAAGGTTGGAGATTTCAGTGAGGGAGATGAAGGGAACACATGCCTTACTTATAGAGGTTATACCACGAAAACCGTATTAGATTTGGGAGCCGGAGTAGGAATTGCTACCAAAGAAATATGGGAGAAATGGGGAAAGCTAGCCCTACGACCCACTAGGATGAAGATTCAAATGGCACATGGACACACGGAACGACCCTTAGGATTATTAGAAAACGTAGTGTTTACCACTTGCGAAGTCGAATTCGAGCACACCTTAGCAATATGTCAATTTGTAAAGGCTAGCAATTATGAGATTATACTTGGAAGGCCTTTCATGAGACAACTTAAGGTAGTGCAAGACTGGGGTAAAGACGCAGTGTACTTGCAGCATGGAGGAATGACAACTAGGATAAACATCCATACTTATACTTATCAAGATGTCCCTCCTCTGCAATGGAACCCGATACACAAGGAAGATGATAATTTATCCATTCATAGTGTAGGATCGAGTAGTCAAATGTGGATGAACGAAGATGCTCACTGTTGAAGCTCAAGGTCAAGGACAAAGCATGGAAGTGCATCAAGGAAGTGGACACACAAGAAGAAGGAGCAAGTAGGGAGCTCCAAGAAGCACCTGTCAAATTTTCAGAAGAAATCCCTACAAAAATAGTGATTTTTATCACTAAAAACCATTGTAAATACCATTTTCTATTTTTGCAACTCCATTTTGTTCAAGCCGAGGAGTCCTCGAGCTTGAGGAGTATTAGAACTAGCACCCTACCAATTTTCATAATTTTTACACTCTATTTGAGCCCTCAAATAAGCCCTGGAACGTATTTTTTAACTAGGCCGGACGCTAGGTCTCGACAGGGCCAAAACCACTCAAAAAACTATAAAAAGGGCTGGAGAGCTCATTTTTGGGGTAGCTTGTTGTAGATTTCAGCTTTGTAAGAGAACTCTTGTGTAATTGAAGATCTTCCATTGTTCCACTCTTTGCTCTTACCTTGTGTGTGTGTGTGTATGTGTGTGCATGCTTGTGTGCTTTCACTCACGCACTTGTGCCATCACTTGCTCATGGTCTTCATACCGGTCCTCACATCTCCACGGATTGACATTTATGAGGTGTAACTCCTCACGTTGGTACTTACCATTGTGCTAGAGTGACACCAAATTTGGTGCCGTTGCCGGGGGGAGAGCTTGGAGGACGAGCGTGTGACGGTAAGACGTAGGGTAGCAACGTTGGAAGGTAAAAAAATCACCATTTTGAGTTCAGTTTCAGAGTTTTTCTCCTTCTTCATCTTCATCAGCATCACCATCTTCTCCCACCTTCATCTTCTTTGATTTTTTTCATTTTCGAGTGTACATTCACTTCATATTTCACTTGTGGATGTGAGGAACAAGTGCAGAGGGTGCTCAGAGCAGACGTGTTGAAGAAACGTGCTTGAAAACCTCTCAAAACTTCAGAAATCTGATTCAGTATCGCGGAGCGACAAGAACAGCGTCCGGTATCGTGTAGGTGGTATTGCCAGTTTGTAGATAGATTTTTGCATCTACAGGCTGATAGGAGTGACAAGGAGGACACAAGGTACTCATATTTGCAAAAAAATTTGAATTTGGGTGTGAAAATCTCCAAGTATCGTGTCCGGTTGAGTTTTGGTATCGTGATACCATAACTCCCGTGTATCGCGATACTTGTTGAGGTATCGTATCGTGCATGCCCACTTGAGGTATCGCGATACCATTCTGGTATCGTATCATCAAGTGCTGGTATCGCGATCGCGGTCGCCCTGGTGGTATCGTATCATGGTCCACCTGGTATCGTATCGTGCCGATCTTGGTATCATATCGTTGACCGTGCAGTACCGTATCGCCTCCTATCTTAGTATCGTATCATCTCTTATTCTGGTATCATATCACGCGTGACAATGGTATCATATCGCCTCCTGTTTTGGTATCGTATCGTTCCAAGAGTCAGTATCGTATCGTGCAAACTTTGGTATCGTATCGCGAGGTCAAGTGGTATCGTATTGCTTGGAAGGTATCGTATCGTCTACTGAGCGGTATCGTATCGCTTGCAAACTGGTATCGTATCGTCCCAAGAATTCACTGGTATCGTATCGCGGGTTGTACTAGTATCATATCATGTAAATTTTTGGTATCGTATCGTTTGACACCTTGGTATCGTATCGCTCAAAAAACTCAGTATCGTATCGCGGTTGGAGTGGTATCGTATCATTCACAAACTGGTATCGTATCGCCAACTAATCAAGTATCGTATCGCGCAAATTAGTGGTATTGTATCGTGACCACTTTCAGTATCGTATCGTCTAAGGTGGTATCGTTTGAAGTGGTATCGTGTAAGACAAAGGTATCGTATCGTGAAAATCTGGTATCATCTCGTCTGTCCTGAGTTCCTAGAGAAATCTTGTTTCCCTATTTTAACCCCCAGAACCCTGAACTGGCATAAGTTTCTCATACGAAATCCATTTGCTGTGATTTTGGTTTTGTTGGAAAGCTCGTGGGGAGTACTACCAAAACTTCCACTGGTTACGGTAAAATTAATACCAAGATTATTAGATAGGGTATTTTGAAGTTGACCCTCAGGGAAACTAGAAAACCAAGGAGTTCCAAAGGATTTTGAGCAATATAAGAGAACTTTGGGACTAGAAGCCAAGGCTTCTGAACCTAAGATCTGGCAGACACTTAGGCAAGCATAGACAAAGCATTAGATCATCTGAGGCTAGTGTCAACCATACAGCTAGGTCTTGGGCACAACAATTAAGTGGTTATCCTTACGTGCTATGTTCCGACACAAGTGACTCAGAAATGTCTTTTGGCATGGAAAGACCTACACGTACCTCGGGTACTGCCCATTTACAAACACCAGAAGGTCCCTATAAGACCTAATTGGAGTATATCAGGACCAACCAATTAGGCGCTTGCATCTATGAGGATGGTCTAAGAGGATCAGTGGTTCAACTCAAAAATCCTGACCAACCCTTTAGACTTGAACACCCAATGGTCAAGTTCGAAGAGGGTGCATACATTGATAAGGAAGGAACCATGTATGTGGTTACCAGCCTACCAGACAGGACAGATGAGTTGGGAAACATCATTCCTGAGAACGAGCTAGGAGACCTAGAGCAAGGAGACCTAGGACGAGAACCCAAGACCCCTAGATGTAAGTCAGTCTTGACTAGAGTGATCACTCCAGAATGGATTTCCCAAGACAACAAAAGCATAGAGCTATTCTTGAATAGAGAAATGGAGGAAGCCTTTTGGAGATTCAAGCCAACTCAACCAAGCCCAATGGTCACCATCTATGAGTTCAAGGATCTAGAGATACCAGGCAAAGTGTTCTATCTAGATCACACGTCAGAGAAAATGTTCTTGGTAATAGAGCAAGATAGGCATGCATACACTTGGCAAGGTGAATCAATTTTCCCTCCACTAAGATCTATTGTTTCCCATGGCCTCCAAGGAGTAGGATCATCTAAGGCTCAGGAAATCCAACGGGAAAGAACTAGAGAGAGACCGGAGGTAAGCTTTGCAAACACTGTGGGTAGAGATAGGTCAGGACATGAAGGTGAAAGACCTGAAAGAGAGAGGCATCAAGCACATAGGCATCAAAGTGATGAACATGATTTCCCATTGCCCAGACCCCGAGAGCACTCAAGAACCCTTAGACCTTCTCAAGTGGTCAAGGCAATGAAGAACTACTTTGATGGATTTGGAGATCCTTATGATCATGTGGCCGAGTTCAAACAAGTGCCAAGAGCTGAACACGTTGAAGACTTATTCACCCAGTTTGAGGCATTTGGTTTAACTCTTAAGGGTACTGCCTTAGCTTGGTTTCAACCCCTAAATAGTCGCAACTATTGAGAGATAGGTCAACTATTGGAAGCATTCATTGTAGAGTTTTCCAAGAGTGGTATCAGACATAACACATCATCCTTGATCCACAACTTCAAGCAGACACCCCAAGAAATAGTGTGACTTGCAGGAAGAAGGTTTAGACAGTACTTGGAAAGGTGCCCTGTGCCAGAGTTACCCACAGCAGCCAAACAAGTGGCACTGTTTTTAGATGGCCTATTGAGCACAAAGTTAAGGTCATATGTGTACTTGAAAGAGCCTAGATCCATAGAAGAGTGTGTGCGGATATGCATTGACATAGAAGACAACTTGGGTGAGGAGTTAGGACTGTCCAAACTCTACAAAGATTCTGACAGTTCTACTAGTCATACCTCTAGAGCCTCCAATGAGATAGATGAGATAGCAGAGCAGGTGGCCAAAAAGCTAGGAGTTCAAAATAGACAAATGCCAAGGGTCACCTCATTGAAGCGATGTTATACATGCGGAGGAGATCACATGGCTAATGTTTGCCCGATGATGACTCAACCCCAAGGGAACCCTAATGCTCTATATTACACCATTGAGAGAAAATACACAAATCATACGGCTCAAGATTGTCCATACAACAGGCAGGCTGTTAGACAAAATTATCAACAACCTTACCAAGAGGGTAGGTATCAGAACCAGTACCAACAACCATATTATAGGCCACAACAACAATGTCAACCTCAATACCAACAGCAATGTCAGACACCAAACAGGCCACAACCAGTCCTGGGAAACCAACCACCAACTCCTGCCAATGTGATCCGAGTTAAGTACGCCGTGGTAGAGAAAAACCCCAATAGAGCATTGGTGCCACTAACCCCATTGGTCCAAAAAATGACTCTCACGCTCATGGTTCAGACTACTTCCATGAAGATATTCCACATGCTTATTACATAGAGTCACCTGAGCAAAGTGAGACTTCTTAGTATCAATATGCGGCACCACCGATGGAACAAAATTGGGAGCCAGAATACTCCAATGTCATGTATACGAATCCAAATCCTAGGCCCCAATTGAGACAAGTAAGACCACAAGCCCCTAGAGGACCATGTTTTAGATGTCAGGGTGACCATTTCATTCGTGAATGTCCCCACCAACCAGCTCCGGGACAAGGACAAAACATCACAATACAAGGCTTTTGTCTTGAGTGTGGTAAGGAACATCTCCCAAGAGAATGTCCTAGAAACCCCTCTAGTGCACCCAAGGTCACACCCATCAATGTGGTAGGCTTAGTGGCAGATTCAAGTTCAAGTAGCAGTAATGTGGCTCCTGTACAGGCAGTTACTAGGGCACAGACTGCTCAACAAGCAAAGCCATCTAAACAATCGGAGTCAAGTGAATCAGGAGAGCCTAGTAAGAGGAAAAAAAGAACTTGGAAGGATACCAGAGAGAAGGCTAATCGTAAGTGGAACAAAAAGATATCCGAACTAGAAGAAAGCCTAAGGGATACCAAAACAAAAATAGAAGACATTGCTTCTCAAAGTCCCTCTCACGTCAAACCTCCATCCACACCACCTCATTCCACCCCACTGCCCATTGTAAATAGACCACAATCAGGGTCTGTTCTTGCAGATCCAACCCTAGAAGGCTTGGACATGATGTTCAAGGCCTATCAAGCTCGTCTTCAAGAAGGGCCAACAACTGCGAACCTGGACAAGAGTTACCCGAGAGCAGACTTAGAGATTGAACGAACAAAAATGTGCATGAAAATGGTGGAAGTAGCTCAAGCTATGCTTGAGACTAGTCAAAAGTTCAATCAGACAAAATTTGTCAAACCGGATTTGCATTTCCAAGGTTTACTAGAAAGATTAGAGCAGTTGGTAAACAAACCACAAGTTTCTTTACCTCCACAGGCTCGACCAGTTATTGAAAGAGAAAGCTTACCACCAAGGAAAGCTTATGTTCCTAATTCCATGGATGTTGGAATACCTCCTTCAATTCAACAGTACTCTCAAGAGTTCTTGCGGGAAATACAAGAAGAGAAATGGGCCAAGGAGAAGGGTAATTCCCCTCCTATTCTTGAGATTGATGACCTTCACGATCAATTTCCCCAAGACATTCCGTCTATGTATGGAGACCAAGCAGAGCGACAAGAAGACGAGAGATTAGATTTCGAATCTAATTCTTTACAAGAGTTGCCACAATTCACAGGCCCATGGGAATCTGAATCTCTCCAGATCAGAGCTCCCACAATATTGGTAAGAAATGAGGACTCAGTGGTTCCAAGAAACACTGATATCGTGAAGAATACTAAAGTTCAGTGTCATCTCACCGTAGAAGAGCTTCTCAAAGCAAAACCTGAGCTATGGAATCATGTCAAGGATCAAGTTCCAGAACTTGATTCCAATATGCCAAAAGCAGGCTCTAAGCACAAAGTTCCAGAGTACCTCTTGATAAAATAGGAGACATGAGCAAAGGTGAAGAAGGTAATACTTATCTTCCGATCACCTATCAAGGTTACACAACCAAAGCAATTGTAGATTCAGGTGCTGGTGTTGCTATTGCGACCACTTCCTTGTGGAAGCGATGGGGCAAACCTACATTAAGACCAACTAGAATGAAGCTTCAAATGGCAGATGGTCATTTTGAAAGACCTCTAGGATTGCTTGAAGGGATAACTCTAACCACTTGTGGTGTAGAGTTTGAACACACATTTGCTATATGTGACTTTGAGAAAAATAATGTCTACGAGATGATCCTAGGAAGACCCTTCCTACAACAATTGCAGATAGTACAGGATTCGGGAACCAACTCCTTGTACTTACATCACTTAGGGGTCACTACCAAGGTCAATTTGAAGGATTACACCTTCAAAAATGTACCACCCCTACAGTGGAATCCTATCCACAAAGCAAAGGAAGATTCTATCTCTGTGCATTTTGGGAGTTCACCTGATCCATCCTGGCTGCATGAAGATGCTCACTTGTGGATGTGCAAGGTCGCAAAGGAAGAGGAAAAGCACCTAAAAGCGAGAGAAGAAGGAACTTCCCCAGGAGATAGACCAGTTAAAGACCCAGCCTATACACCGATGATATTTCCAGATGAGGAATTTGAACCTCATGGTTGGGCAGAAATATTAGCTACTATGGACATCGCAGTCAATGAAGAACAATGGACACCTCATTGTGATGAGGAGGGTTATGATATTTCAATGTTCATGTGTCAGCCCTTGTTGGAAGAATGTGATCCTAGTGAGGTCATAGAAGAAGAAGAGAATGACGATGATCTAGAATCCATTGTGATGGATACTTACTTTGACTCAGAGGAGCACTATTTAGAAGACATAGGTGTGTTGACCCAAAAAGAAGAAGAACCTCTCACAAGTATTAAAACTGTAAATTCAAAGGAAGGAAGTGAAGGAGGTCAAAAGAAAAAGAAAAGAAAAGCAGTGAAACAAGAAGGGGAGGAATCATTGTTTGAAGTACCAGAAAATTTCAAGAAATATGAAGTGGAAGACCGAAAGATTTTGGTACGAATGTCTAAAAGAGACGCCATCATAGGAGAAGCATATGACAATAAAGAGAAGACCAAAAAAATTGTGGTGACCATTGAAGGAAATGAAGAATGATGTACATACATAGGAGATGACCTAAGTGCAAAAGAAGAAGCAGAGCTTGTAGCTCTATTAAGGGAATATAGGGATGTGTTTGCATGGCACTATAGAGATCTGAAGGGAGTAGATCCAAAAATTTGCTCTCATACAATCCCCATGACCGTTGAGGCCAAGCCCACCAAACAAAAGCCCTACACATATAATGACACTTATGCAGCTAAAATAAAAGAAGAGATTGACAGGTTGATTGAAGTTGGATTTATCTATGAGATTGAGCATACTGAATGGGTGTCCCCCATTGTAGTGGTGCCCAAGAAGAATGGAAAATTGCGAGTGTGTATTAACCTTAAAAAAGTTAATGCTGCTACGATTCGAGATAGTTATCCGCTTCCAATCACCGAACATTTATTGGAGCGTGTTGCAAGCAAGGAAGTTTATAGCTTCCTTGATGGATTTTCAAGTTACAACCAAGTAGCCATTGCCCCAGAAGATCAACACAGAACAACTTTTGCCACCGAATGGGGAATCTTTGCATTCCGCGTGATGCCATTTGGGCTCACTAATGCACCTGCAACATTCCAAAGGCTCATGTATCATGTCTTCAAAGAGTTCTTACGAAAGAACTTAGAAGTATATGTGGACGATTTATGTGCTCATTCCCAACAAAGAGGATACCACATCCCTGAACTCAGACAGATCTTCAACAAGTGTAGAGAATATCGAGTTTGTTTGAACCCAGAGAAGTGTGTGTTTATGGTTCGACAAGGTAAAATCTTAGGTCACATTGTTTCTAAGAATGGAATATCAACAGATGAAGACAAGGTAAGAGCCATAGCAGAGTTGCCAAGACCAAGGAATGTTAAAGAGGTACAAGCCTTTATGGGCCATTGTGGATATTACCGTAGGTTTATCCACATGTATGCCATCATAGCTAAACCTCTTTATGGGTTGTTGACAAATTTTGAGTGGAAAGGTGAATGTGAAAAATCCTTCAATGAGCTGAAAAGACGCTTGTGCTCAACTCCAATACTGACCACTCCTGATTGGAGTAAACCATTCCATGTCCATGTGGATGCATCCAATCATGCAATAGGATGTGTGCTGGCACAACCCACAGGTGAAGGAAACCTAGATTTGTCGATAGCATATGCTAGTAGGCAATTAAATGCAGCTGAACGAAATTATACCACAACAGAAAGAGAAGGCTTAGGCATGGTATATGCTATGAAAAATTTTAGACACTACTTATTGGCCAACAAGTTCAAGTTTTTCACTGATCATCAAGCTTTATTATATCTGGTCAATAAACCTTGCAATACAGGACGCTTAGTAAGATGGTTCCTCTTACTAATGGAATACGATTTTGAAGTTGTTGTTAGGAAAGGTAGGACCCACCTTAGGGCAGACCATCTATCTCGCATCACTTCAGGAGAGCCACCGCAAGGAGTGTCTGATGAACTACCTAACGCTTATCTGTTCAATTTAGAATTTGTTCCTAAATGGGCAAATAAGCTGGTACCTGTCCTAACCTTCGGACCTGCAAACAAGAATGTGAAAACGAACAAAGAAGAAATTGTATGATCACAACAATATCAAATATTGGCAGGAAGTATGTACAAGCAAGATACAGAGGGTGTATTAGCTTGTTGTGTTGAGGACGATGAGCATACTAGTTGGTTGCAACAAGCCCATGAGGGATTGCTAGGAAATCACTACTCTAAACAACGAACATTGCAGAACCTAAAACGTTTAGGAGTGTATTGGCCTAGCATGGACAAAGAAATACATGAGTGGATTAAGAATTGTCAAGTGTGCCAGAAGAGACCCTCAGTGGAGCATGCCACTCTTTATCACGTGTCAATAATTCCAGATTGGAGTGCTCCATTGGTAGAATTTATGAGATCGGGAACACTACCCAACGAGGCTAGTCTAGCACGAAGAAGAAGCATGGAGCAAGAGGCTCAGGACTATGCCTTAATAGGAGACAGCCTATATCGGAGAGGCAAAGATGGATACTTAAGATTGTGCGTTCATGAATCCGACTATTTGAAAGTCTTAGAAACTGCACATAGTAGTGTTGCAGGTGGGCACTTCGGGCCTGATCGAGTAATTAAGACCATTTTATTTTCTGGACTTTGGTGGCCCACTCTTCATATGGATGCACATACCTATGTGAAGAAATGCGACACATGCCAACGTACACAGTATCCAATTAGAAAGGATGAGATGCCTTTGAGGCCAATGATGGGAGGGCACGCATTCTCGAAGTGGGGTATAGACTTTGTTGGTCCTATTAACCCCCCAGCTAGAAACTCCCATGCAGAATACATTATTGTAGCCACAGACTACCTTACAAAGTGGGTGGAAGTAAAAGCCACGACAAAGAATGATGCTCAAACGACGGCTAAGTTCTTATTCGAAAATGTGTTCACTAGATACGGGTTACCAATAGAGTTGGTTAGTGATAGAGGCACACACTTCTTGAACGAAGTCATTGAAAACCTCCTTCAAGAATTCATGGTGATACATAAGAAGTCTGCCCCCTATCACCCTCAAGCTAACGGACAAGCCGAGAGCACAAATAAGATCCTATGTAACGTATTGACGAAACTTGTAAATAATAAACGCTCTGATTGGGACAAACAACTTCATCATGCTGTTTGGGCATACCGAGTTGCCTACAAAACGGTACTCAATGCTACCCCATTTCAGATGGTCTTTGGACAGAATGTTGTGCTACCATTAGATTTCCTAATCCCAGCTTTAAGAGTAGCACAAGAGCATGAGTGGAATGGACATGAGTTGTCCTCTAGGATCTTTGATCTAGAACGCTTAGGTGAGATGAGGCTACGAGCGGCAGCAGGCATCTATGCGGCAAAGAAAAGGCAAAAGGCATACTTTGATGCCCATATAAAGGATAAAGGATTGAAAGAAGGAGATCTAGTGTTGGTCTACACGCTAAAGCAACATGCCCAAAAACTGGAGAAACGAGGATATGGACCCATGATCATTAATAGAAACTCCACCAGTGGTGCGGTTCAATTGGCAACTTTAGAAGGAGATATCTTGCCAAACTATATAAGTGGTTGTCGAGTCAAGTTATATCAAGAACCTCTTACAGAGGAAATGCTAATGAGACTCAACACTGCTAAGAAGCGAAAAGAAGAGGAGTTAAGAGTTAGAGAAGAAGCACAAGCAGAGGCTAGAGAGCGCATCAGAAGAAATAAGTTACGGCGACTAGGCCTAGATGTCAACACAAAAGCTCCAAAATATCACATGGACATGTGCCAAAAATCGGACCTAACTACTTCTCGAATAATTGACTGACGCCCCTTTGTGACCATAGAGGTAGGACAAGGAAAGAGTGTAAGGACTGTGAGAGCAATTGGTTGACTCAGGAGCAACAACTAGTGCAGTTAGACTTTCATAGTGCCAAGACTTGCAAGTGGACATCAAGCTCGTAGAAGCATATCTCATAGGATTGGGAGGTGTGGAAACCCCTTGTTTGGGCGAGGTGGAACTTCCCAACTACCTTCAAGATGTTCCAATAAAAGTAAAAATGCTAGTGTGTCACGATGAAGACCTTACAGAGCCACTTGTCCTGGGTCAAGATTGGATTTATGACAATGCAGTCAACTTGAACTTACGGAGTCAACTTCTTCAAGTCTGGGTACATGAACAATGCATTACATTAGAATTAGACAACTGCATGCTCACAGGTCATGGCACCACACACTCTCTCAGTTCCTTTAAGACCAATCTTCATGAACAAGATGTTGTGTGTGTCAAAAGCTCTATGACCCACAAGGACTCAATCACAAAAGAACAGACTCAAAGGCAAGCTGACTCCTCTTGTCTGAAGACTAACGTCGTCACAACCAATCAACCAAAAAGGCAAGTAAATCAATACATGACAACCACTATACCAAATCGACTAAGAGAAATCAAGAACAAAGTAGCTCCGAGCATGAAGTAAATTTGGGTATGGAAAAGAGAGCAACCACCAGCCTTCCCAATGCAATTCCCACCTAGGCAAGTCAACCATGGGAAGACAAGAACCAAGAACCTATGCCACGCTCCAGCACAAAGAATTCAACAAATTTGGATACTGAAGCAATCGATGAAGGCCAACCACGACAAGGTCCAAATTTGGGTGCCTAAAAAATTAGCTACAGCTCAACATGGACAATTACAGATGTGGGTACCTAAGAAGCTCTTACATACACCACAACCTCTGCTCCCCACCATGCAAAAGGTCTCAACAAAGAAGCCAAGGACAGAAATGGGTAAGAACAGAGCACAAACACAAAAAGAAGATAAACTCAATCCTTCAGAAAAATTAAGCAGGCAATCATCAAGGATATGGGTTTGGAAGCCAAAAGCACCAGCAACATCCTCAGAACTAAAGAGCCAACCACACTAGATACCAAAGTTTGGAAAACATCCAAAGATGAAGCGGCCTAAGGTGATCTCTACAGGGCCAAATACTATTCTAAAATGGGTTCCAATCAGGAGGATTACATCATTTCGAGATCCCATCGACACCTCCAAACAAAGAATGCATCAAGTATGCAAGTAACATCAAAAGCCTCGACATACGACAACCATGTGCCTTTGGCATAACCCTGTCTTTTGCACCATTGAGGTCATGCACTTCCAAAGTATGCATCAACATAGGGCCACATTACACGACTGTGCATAGACACCATTGAGAAATCCCAGGCACATGAGACACATGACATATGTACAATGTTTTGTTGGTACTAACCTCTTTCTTCTTGCTTTGTGATATTGTTCCAAAAAAAAAAGAGAGAGAGAAAAGAAAAGAAGAGGACTATGTGCTTGAAGATGCTCATCAGCGAACTATCAGCAAGGACATCCATCAACAAAACAGACAAGCCGATGGTCAAACACCATGATGGAACTACAACATGAAGAGATGAAGATCAATGGACCTTTCACCATGGTAAGACGTGTATGCTTCAACAACACTATAACCATGATAGATTAGGAAACCTCTTCGTCAGCATACCCTTGAGCACAGAGCTCAAGACCCAACTTCTTGCACCATAATTCTTCCACTGCATTTCCAAAGTATGCATGCATAGGGCTACATTACAAGGCCGTGCATAAGGCACTTATTTTTCGCAACCTGTGCACTAATGCACTTACCCATCAATCATTATGGGTCAAAAGTACTTGGCATCCTACTATGAAACTCATGTTCAAAGCTCCAAATACATGACGTGTACAACATCAGTACCTATGAAGCCATTCAACATCAACAACTGCTCAGGATCAATATTGAAAACCTCTTTTGAGCAACTAGCAATCCGTGAAAGCATGAAAATATGCCATCTAACTCAAGTCCAAGGACGAAGTACCTACCAGGGACCAACTCTCGCATAGGCTAGTGGTGGAAAATTGAAGAACCTGACAACCGACCACACTACATTGGGAAGATGGACCGCCCATGTTGATACATGAACGACACTACCCCTCAACGTACTACATGGAACGACAACTACAACAAGGGTCTGTCAGGGACGACAGACTCAAGAGGGGGGGGAGTGTTGAAGCTCAAGAACAAGGACAAAGCATGGAAGCGCATCAAGGAAGTGGAAACACAAGAAGAAAGAGCAAGTAGGGAGCTCCAAGAAGCACCTGTCAAATTTTCAGAAGAAATCCCTACAAAAATAGTGATTTTTATCACTAAAAACCATTGTAAATACCATTTTTTATTTTTGCAACTCCATTTTGTTCAAGCTGAGGAGTCCTCGAGCTTGAGGAGTATTAGGACTAGCATCCTACCATTTTTCATAATTTTTACACTCCGTTTGAGCCCTCAAATAAGCCCTGGAACCTATTTTTTAACTAGGTCGGACACTAGGTCTAGACAGGGCCAAAACCACTCAAAAAACTATAAAAAGGGCTTGAGAGCTCATTTTTGGGGTAGCTTGTTGTAGATTTCAGCTTTGTAAGAGAACTCTTGTGTAATTGAAGATCTTCCATTGTTCCACTCTTTGCTCTTACCTTGTGCGCGTGTGTGTCTATGTGTGTGCATGCTTGTGTGCTTTCACTCACGCACTTGTGCCATCACTTGCTCATGGTCTTCATACCGGTCCTCACGTCTCCACGGATTGACATTTATGAGGTGTAACTCCTCACGTTGGTACTTGCCATTGTGCTAGAGTGACACTCACCTATGGATGTGTAAGGCATCTAAAAGGGAAGAAGAAAGGAGACAAAGATGGCAGCTAGGAGAAGGAGTGTCTAGACCCATAGAAGATCCTGCCTACATGCCTCAAATATTCTTAGATGAAGAATTCAAACCCCATAGTTGGATGGAGATTTTAGCCACTCTTGATGTATGTGTAAATGAAGAGGTAATAACTATGAATGAATGCATAGATGAGGAAGGATATGATGTAAATCTATACATGGCTGTTCTCCAAGAAGCAAATGAAGGAGAGGTAATTGAAAAAGAATGGGATGAAGATTATGAGAGCATAGAAATTGAACTGGAACCAATTGAGGAAGAAAGGAAAAGGAAGGAGGAAATTGAAACTAGTCTAGATTTGTCTCAAGACGCGTTACAACCAGTAATAGATGAAGCCAACATGGAGAAAGAAAGAGAAGATAGCACACCTCAAGATCAATTTGAGGTACCCGAGCATTTCAAGAAATATGAAGTAGAAGAAAA
Organism: Ceratopteris richardii; assembly: GCA_020310875.1. NCBI lineage: Eukaryota > Viridiplantae > Streptophyta > Polypodiopsida > Polypodiales > Pteridaceae > Ceratopteris > Ceratopteris richardii. The sequence continues at coordinate 149,071,291 of CM035431.1, forward strand.
AAAAACAAGAAGCACAACCAGGCAGAGCATACGATAATAAAGAACAGACCAAGAAGGTTGTAGTAGCTATTGAAGAAGGAGAAGGAAGATGTACTTTCATAGGACAAGATGCCACGCTGGAGGAAGAACAAGAATTAATACAACTTATAAGAGAGTATTGAGATGTTTTTTCTTGGACATATAAGGATTTAAAAGATGTAGATCCTTCTATTTGTGCTCATATAATCCCTATGACGACAGAAGCCAAGTCCTCCAAACAAAGACCATACACCTATAATGACGTTTATTCGGCAAACATTAAAGAGGAGATAGAAAAACTGGTAGAAGCAGGCTTCATTTATGAAATTGGACACACAGAATAGGTATCACCTTTAGTGGTAGCACCGAAAAAGAATGGCAAATTAAGGGTGTGCATGAACCTTAAAAAGGTGAATGCCACCACCATACATGATAGTTACCCATTACCCATCATAGATCATATGTTGGAAAGGGTTGCAGGTAAGGAAGTCTATAGCTTCCTTGACGGCTTCTCAGGATATAACCAGGTAGCCATTGCTCCTGAAGACCAACATAAGACAACCTTTGCAATTGAATGGGGAGTCTATGCTTTAAGGGTTATGCCATTTGTTCTAACTAATGCCCTAGCCACTTTCCAAAGACTAATGTGCCATGTGTTCAAGGAATTTTTGAGAAAGAGTATGGAGGTATATGTGGATGATTTATGCATCTATTTAGCTATAAAACCAGAGCACATCCTAGAACTAAGGAAAATATTTGCCAAATGTCGTCAGTATAGAGTATGCCTTAATCTGGAAAAATATGTCTTCATGGTTCGACAAGGAAAGATCTTAGGACAGATTGTCTCTAAGAATGTAATTTCCATTGATGAAGACAAAAACAAAGTAATTCTGGATTTGCCAAGACCAAATACTGCTAAAGAAGTGCAAGCATCTATGGGACATTGTGGATATTATCGTAGATTCATTCACATGTATGCCATAATTGATGGAGAGTGTCAATCTCCAAAAGAACAAGCTACTCTTGAAATTAGAACACCTCTATATCAAGAGTAACTCAAAACCTTCCTTAATTTAGAGGATCAATGTTCGATTACAAAGATTTTGGATAAACTGTGAAGAAAATGATTCTACAGAAAGTCTGCTGCACATATCTCTCTCATTGACTTATGAATTGTGTAAAGTCTTTTATAAAACTTTGAACAAGGTGTCGCTTGCACACCTTCTCCAAGTTAAATCATTCCAAAAGACTTAGTAGATCTTGAGAAATGATCTCAACAAGTCACCTATGTCTAAAACTGCTCTTTTGAGAAGTCGATTCAGACACCTGTAACTTCTAACACTTGGTTCTCTCAATCTAGAACCCGTTTATGCAAATGCTTTTAGACACAAGTAGCTTACCTTCCAACTTAAAGATTGAGTGCTTGCTTGCTCAAAACTTTACACTGTGTAAGGAGAACTGACCAAAACATTAACATCAAATTTTGTGCCTGTTTTAGGAAACAGTGAACACTTCTTTACATATGAATGTTCCTACTCATAATTCTCACAGCCTGTTTAACATTAGGCTCTCAAACTTTAACCATAGACTCGTTGATTATGGACTTAGACATCTACAAAAGGATTCTTGAAATGATCAAGCAGAGAAGGACAATACACAGAAAGAGCGGGCGCAACATTTTTCATTTCTGAGAAATTTTTACATATGAGTAATGAGAGAGATTCTACTCACTTCTAAAGAGTCTAATGACATCTAATTCTCCTCAAAACTTATTCTAACACATTCTCTACTACTTGCCCCAAAATTTTCTTTGTATATATAGGAAAATATTTTCAAGCTCATGACCATACAAAAGTATATGATGAACTGACTCTAAAATAATGTACATATGTATACACATCTTTATCTCATGGATATGCACTTCCTTCATGCTTCATGACTTGGTCTTTTCTTCAGTCTTTGACTTCAATTCTTCACCCAAAACTTCAATTGTTGATTGCCCTGCACCAACAACTCCCCCTCAATCATTAGTTGAGGTTTGATCTATGTTCTTTATGCCTGCCATGTCATTGAATCTCTGTAGCTTTGGTCCATCCAAGCTTTTGGTTAACATATTAGCTATCTGATCTTTTGTTGAAGTATGTATAACTTCAATCTCTTTATCCATCACCTTCTCTCTTAGAAAGTGATACTGAATCTCAATATGTTTGGTCCTGGCATGAAACACAGGATTAGCAGCTAAATACAATGAACTCATGTTATCTCCATGAATAGTGGGTGTACTCTGAATGATGTCAAAACTCTTCATCAGATTCTTAAGCCACATCACTTCCTTTGCAGCTTCAACCATACCTTTGTACTCTGCTTCTGTAGATGACAAAGCAACTATGTGTTGCTTCTTTGAACACCAAGAAATTAACTTATCTCCAACATAACACAAGTATCCATAAGTTGATCTCCTATCATCAGGATTACCTGCCCAATCTGCATCACTATATATCTTGATGTTTGTATCTGATGTAAAACCATAATACAAACCCTCTTGAGTGTACCCTTAATGTACCTCAACACTCTTTGTCCTGCAATCCAATGTTCTTTCCTAGGACAATGCATAAATTGAGACAAAACTCCAACTGCATATGACAAGTCAGGACTGGTTAATGTAGCATTGATCAAACTACCAACCAAACTTTGATATAGCTTCATGTCCTTGAACTCTTCTCCTCCATATCTGCTCAATTTTTGATTTACTTCCATTGGATTAGGTGCTACCCTGCAATCATTCATCTTAAACTTGATCAGCAAGTTCTTCAAATACCTTTCTTGAGTTACATACACTCCATGTTGAGTGTATGAGATCTCCATGCCCAAGAAATATGACAAGTCTCCCAAGTCACTAATCTTGAACTCTTTCTCCATTTGTTTCTTTAGGCTTTGAATGCCTTTCTCATCTGTACCTGTAAGAATTATATCATCAACATATATGCACATGTAAATGAATCCATCATCACTTGCTTTGACAAGCAAGCTACTATCTGCTTTAGATACTTGGAATCCAAGTTCCTTCAAGAACTTCACAAGTCTATAATTCCATGCCCTTGGGGCCTACTTCAAGCCATACAAAGCTCTCTTGAGCTTACATACATGATCTGGATACCTTTCATGTCTGAATCCTTGTGGTTGCTCCATGAAAACATCATCTGAAATATAACCATTTAAAAAAGCATTCTTCACATCTAATTGACATAATTTCCAACCTTTACATGAAACAATGGCTATGAGTGTCCTGATAGTTGTCATCTTTGCCACAGGACTATAGGTGTCATCATAATCTATACCATATATCTGAGCAAAACCTTTCACAACAAGTCTAGCTTTATACCTAGACACACTTCCATCTGCAAACCTCTTTGTCTTGTAGACCCATTTGCATCTAATGATCTTCTGACTATTTGGTTTAGGAACCGAATCCCATGTCTGATTTTCTATCAATGCATCATACTCTTCCTGCATAGCTTTCTCCCAATTTTCCTTACCTTTTGCCTCTTCATATGTAGAAGGGTCTTCATCTACCTTTATCATATAAGCATAATCTTTGGTAGCCAAAAAAGAAGTGTCATAGCTATACCTTCTAGGTTTCCATTTGTGTCTTGATGACCTTCTGAGTTCTCCACTTCTTGAGGTTTCTGGTTCATCACATTCTGGATCAAATCTTGGCACTTCTTCAACTTCAACCTGTACTTCATTATTCTCTTCTTCATCAAATATTTGAACCTTTGATTTACCTTTCTTTTGATTCACAACTTCTTCATCACCTGCATAAATATTGATTGTACCTGCATACCAAGTACCTTGCTCACCAAATGTAACATCCTTTGACACTAGGAATTATTTTGTGGATGGACTCCACAACCTATATCCCATTTGCTTATCATCATATCCAATGAATACATATTTTTCAGCTTTAGGTTCCAATTTGTGCCTTAATTGTGATGGCACATATGCATATGCCAAACATCCAAATACTTTGCAATGATCTAGAGTAGGTCTCTTACCCCACCATGCCTCATATGGTGTCATACCCTGCAAAGCTTTACATGGTAATCTATTGACCAAATATGTGGTTGTATTCACAGCCTCAGCCCACAAATAATTTGGGCAATTTTTCTCCTTCATCATGGATCTTGCAAACTCAACAAGAGTTCTATTTCTCCTTTCTGCTACACCATTCTGTTGAGGAGAGTACGTGCAAGTAATTTCCCTTTTTATACCTGCACTCCACAAGTAATCACTGAACTCATTAGAGAAATACGCTCCCCCTCCATCTGACCTTAGTCTCTTCAACTTATGACCTGTAATTCTCTCTGCATACACATGATAATGTTTGAATGTATTGAATACCTTTGACTTATCTTTGATCACATAGATAGTGATCCATCTGGCAGCATCATCAACATAAATCACATAATACCTTGATCCATTGATACTGAAATCCTTTAATGGTCCCCACACATCTGTGTGTACCAATTCAAGCTTCTCTGAATACATAAAACCATGCTTGGAATAAGATTGCTTATGAGCCTTACCTAATTGACATACCTCACATCTGTATGTCATATGTTGACTTGCAACATTAGGCAACCCAAGCACTGAACCATTGTTAACCATATCTTTGATACCTCTTTCATTGAAATGTCCAAGCCTCTTGTGCCAAAGATCTAACTCAGAGATCTTATGTCTTTCATAAGTGAACAAGGCATGACCAACATTACCTTGGATCTTCAATGTAAACAATCTTCCTTCTTTCTTCCCTGAAACAATCTGTTTATACCTATTGCTAGGATCTTCCACAAACACTCCTTCATTAGTGAACCTAACTTCATAACCTTTTCAACAATTTGTCCTACACTTATCAGATTTTTAGGAATTGTAGGAACATACAAGACCTTACTCAAGAGAGTACTTCCATCCTTGGCCTTCACTGATCCAATTGACTTCACATTGTGCTTTGTATTGTCACCTGTTTGAACTACATGATTAGTTATCTTGTTTTCCAAATCAGTCATCAAAGCTATGTTACCACTCAGGTGATTGCTACACCTTGAGTCAATGTAGGAGAATATTTGATCTTCACTTTGCCTTTCACAAGTTGCATTCATTATCAATGTTGAATCCTCCTTCTGATCTGAAGCATAATTGTAGTAGGCATTGTTGTATTGTTGACTATGGAATCCTCTACCTGCAATTCTTCCAAAGTAACCTCTACTACCTCTACCTCTGAAATTACCTCTTTGATTTCTGCCACCTCTTCCTCTTGAATTAAAATTCTGATTATATCCACCATTGTTCTGAGTATTATGCCAACAATCATTAGCTAAGTGATTTGTCTTACCACAAATCTAGCAAGCTTTGACTCCATCTTTATTACTCCTACCTCTTCCTCTTCCTTTGCCACCTCCTCTTCCTCTTGGCATGACCTGTACTCTTGTCACCTTCACCTTTGACATCTTGCTCAAAGGTTAACATATGTCCTAGCAACTGATTTAAGTCAGGAGTAAAATGATCAAGTGATAATTTAGTAGACAAAATGAATGGCTTTCATTTGTCATCACCTCTTAAACCTGTGAGAATTTGCCTTACCAATTTATCCTCCTCAATGTCTTCATCAACTGGTCCTAATGCATCTGCAATGTCCTTCATCCTTGTTACATAGTCTGAGATTGATTGAGAGGCTTTCTTCTTGAAAGTGCAAAATTCTGCCCACAAGGATGCCTTCCTTGACTTTGTGGTGTTTTGAAAATGCTCCTCCAAAGCATTCCATATATCACTTGCACTTTCAAGACCTCTAATGTGAGGTAGCAAGTAGTCATTGACTGCTGCATCTTTCTTCATCCAATTCTTCAATTCTGATAATTCCTCCCTAGTTGGAACACTAGGATATCTAAACTGAGGCTTTTCTTCTTCACCTGTAATATAAGCTATCAAGTCTTTGCTCATAAGATGAGCTTCCATCCTCATTGACCATGTTGGATACTTCTCTCTATCCAATTTCTCTATCTGAAGAGAATCTCCCATCCTTTCTTCACCCGTGCATTGAATTCTTCAAGCTTTATGAGTAATAGATGTACCTTTACTTTGAACGATATTCCTTTTGTCTTCCTTGATGTCGTATGGCCTCCTTCTCAAGCTTTGCTCTCAAGCTTTCACCTTTTGAATCTTCGGATGTTGAATTCTTTATGATTGCAGCCGTCGGGATGCTTCTTTCTTCAATTTTGATGTTTCCTACTCTGATACCACTGATGGAGAGTGTTAATCTCCAAAAGAACAAGCTACTCTTGAAATTAGAACACCTCTATATCAAGAGTAACTCAAAACCTTCCTTAATTTAGAGGATCAATGTTCAATTACAAAGATTTTGGATAAACTGTGAAGAAAATGATTCTACAGAAAGTCTGCTGCACATATCTCTCTCATTGACTTATCAATTGTGTAAAGTTTTTGATAAACCTTTGTACAAGGTGTCCCCTATAGGTTGCACACCTTCTCCAAGTTAAATCATTCCAAAAGACTCAGTAGATCTTGAGAAATGATCTCAACAAGTCACCTATGTCTAAAACTACTCTTCTGAGAAGTCAATTCAGACACCTGTAACTTCTAACACTTGGTTCTCTCAATCTAGAACCCATTTATACAAATGCTTTTAGCCACAAGTAGCTTACCTTCCAACTTAAAGATTGAGTGCTTGCTTGCTCAAAACTTTACACTATGGAAGGAGAACTGACCAAAACATTAACATCGAATTTTGCACTTGTTTTAGGAAACAGTGAACACTTCTTTACATATGAATGTTCCTACTCATAATTCTCACAACCTATTTACAATTAGGCTCTCAAAAGGATGAATGAATGTTCTTCTGAGAAGTCAATTCAGACACCTGTAACTTCTAACACTTGGTTCTCTCAATCTAGAACCCATTTATACAAATGCTTTTAGCCACAAGTAGCTTACCTTCCAACTTAAAGATTGAGTGCTTGCTTGCTCAAAACTTTACACTATGGAAGGAGAACTGACCAAAACATTAACATCGAATTTTGCACTTGTTTTAGGAAACAGTGAACACTTCTTTACATATGAATGTTCCTACTCATAAATCTCACAACCTATTTACAATTTAACCATAGACTTATTGACTATGGAATTAGACATCTACAAAAGGATTCTTGAAATGATCAAGCAGAGAAGGAGAATACACAGAAAGATCGGGTGCAACATTTTTCATTTCTGAGAAATTTTTACATATGAGTAATGAGAGAGATTCTACTGACTTCTAAAGATCTAATGACATCTAATTCTCCTCAAAACTTATTCTTACATACACTCTACTACTTGCCCCGACATTTTCTTTGTATATATAGTAAAATATTTTCAAGATCATGACCATACAAAAGTATATGATGAACTGACTCTAAAATAATGTACATATGTATACACATCTTTATCTCCTAGATATGCACTTCCTTCATACTTCATGACTTGGTCTTTTCTTCAGTCCTTGACTTCAATTCTTCCCCCAAAACTTCAATTGTTGATTGCCGTGCACAAACAATAATTGCGAGGCCTCTTTATGGATTGCTGACTCAGTTCACCTGGAGAGAAGAATGTGAAAAGGCCTTCAACGAATTAAAGAGTCGTTTGAGTTTAGCACCAATTTTGAAAGTACCAGATTGGGATAAACCATTTCATATTCATGTGGATGCATCCATGTTTGCCATTGGTTGCATCTTAACACAACCAACAGATACAGGAAAGTTAGATCATCCTATAGCCTATGCTAGTAGACAATTAAACCAAGCGGAGCGTAATTATACCACTACCGAACAAGAAGTCTTAGGAATGGTGTATGCAGTGAAGAAATTTAGACATTATTTATTGGCAAACAAATTCAAATTCTTCATTGATCGTCAGGCTCTATTATATCTAGTCAATAAGCCTTAATACCAGACCACTAGTACGATGGTTTCTATTGTTAATGGAATTTGATTTTGTAGTAGTAAAAAAAGGAAATACACACATCCATGCCGATCACTTGTCAAGAATGACACATGGAGAACCTCCTACAGGAGTGCCGGATGATCCACCAGATACTTATCTTTTCAACCTGGAATTATGTCCACAATGGGCTGAAAAATTGGTTCCTATACCCACACATGGACCTCAGCATGGGATCAATTTAAACAAGAGCCAGGAGTTACAAATGGAAAACTAAAAATCTCCATATCATAGCTGGAAGCTTATATCACCAAGAGTCAAGTGGATTACTTTTGAGATGTGTGGAAGAAGATGAGCAAGAGATTTGGCTTCAAAAAGCTCACGTGAATCAATGGAAGACTCATCTAAGTTTTAATGAAACTTGGCAAGAGCTTAAGATATTAGGAGTGTGATGGGTCCTGTATGCCCAAGGGAAACATATGCTTGACTGCTAATTACATTGTTGAAATTACTTCTCCATCATGAAACAATGTTAGATTGAGACCCAAAAAAAAGCAATTGATTTGTGTAGCTTCAGAACCCATATCTCAAAAAATGAAGGATAGACAAATTGTTCCCAAATCCACCCATGGTTCTCCATATGCAGAGGTGCACTTCATCAGTTGGAGAAAAATCCTTGGCTCTTGCAGATTCTTACTATTGCACTCAAACCATTACTCAATGGCACCCAAGCTTCTAGGACAGGTTTAGAGTGAGAAGCACATCCATCAACATAAACAAATTGACCAAAAACCAAGCATAATTTTTTATAGAATAACTCACAACCTGAAGCATGCAATGCCAAAATAACTGAGTTTCCAGACTAGCAGGCTGGACGGGATCAACAATCACATCAAGATCCACAGATCCTTTATATGTAAGATAATGAAACACAATGTCAACAGATAAGGCTTCCTCCCCTTTGTGTTTGAAACTGAATTTGTGTTTGAAACTGAATATGAGATCAATCCAAAGATACAAGTTTTTTTTTTCTCACACTTTAAAGCCTCCCTATGCTTTACGAAAAAATCCTCTCGATCTCAAGCACATGTGTTGGTAAACTTTCATTCTGAATGCACTCTCTATGTATAGGCAGTAGCATTTCCCTAGTCCCATTCTGCCTGCATTGCTGGTGGGACAACTGAACCCCCAAATCTTGGTTTGCCCATAAGCTAAAGCATGAATTGAAGAGTACCTAGCACGGAAGATGCCTTGTTTCTAGTTACAGTACATGAACCCATCTAACTTCGCTTCCAGTTATGCCGTTAGCTCTCTGTTACAATGATATCCTGAACTGTGGAGCTATGCATCTTCTTCCATCTCAGCAAATAGCATCCAACAATAATGTTACAACAAAGCAGAAGCTTGTAGATCTCTAGCATGTCACCTGTAAATCTAAGAACTCTCTATTCCTTACTCTATGCTTCTCTATCAAGCTGCACTAATTCCCTCATTTAACATGTCTTCCTTTACATAGGTGTGCACTATGCATTCGAGACATCCTCCATGTTCTCTAATCTTCTTTTGTCAAGTACAATATGTTGTGCCTTAAGGTCTGAAATATCTCATTTCTTGTGCAGCATCCTCCTTTTCTTTCTATATTAGCTTTACATACCAGTTTGCATCTGTGTTTGTATCACCTCAGCGCACCCACTTTTCAAATCTTCCCATCCGCTTTGCTTTAGACATTCTAGTCCATAACAAGCAGGGTCCTTCCGATTTCTTCCTTCATCTGGTTGCTTTCTCCATCACATTGGTCAGCATCCTTCTTTTTTTTCCCTACCTGCTGTCTATCTTCACATTCTACCCATCGAGACTCCTTGCCTCTGCGATATCTTTCTTAGTAGTTCTCGCATCAAGGGCTGATGGTCTTCCTCCCAAATGATCATCCTTCCATGATCTTTCCCGTTCCAACAACACAGAGCAACCACCTCGAAAATAGAAACCCTCTTCCTATCTAAATCATATCTGAACATGTACTTCTCTGTCAACAATTCAAAATTCTGGTTTGAAACCATGTTCCCGAAGTGCAATGTTCGCTCTCTTCCAACTCATAGGAAGATCTGCAACTCTTAAATTCGAAATTTCCCTTTTCTATACGTTCCTCCTTGCTATCTTTAGCCGTCAATGCCTTTCTCTTTCTTCTGCCGACCTTTCCTCCAACCTTCTGAACGCGAGCAAATCCTAGAGCATTAGATCATGTGCTTGCCAAAAAAAATATATTTCCCCCATTTCTTTACAAAGAACTCTCTTTCTCTTTCATCCCCCTCGAGAACAGTCCGTCATTCTCCTCCACATATCCACCTGGAGATGATTGCATCCAATTGCAAGTGCCTTGACTGCAGCCTTCCCTGGTTCAGTGTGCGTGTGTTCCCCTCCAGGACCAACAAAGCCACATGCCCAGCAAACAAAGCATACCATTCACTTCATATAAGATTCTTGTCACTCAATCAAAACTTCCAGGCCGCAAAGACTTACTCACACTAAATGTATAAGGAAAAGATGCCTTAAAAGCCACCCACACAACAGTAACTCGATCAGTGAGAATCCTCCAAATGCAAATGATGCACATAGATAGTGCACAAGTTTTTGCCTGCGGAAATACGAGACATTGATGCCGATTGTCTCGACTAAAATACCTACAAATGTTCTGCAACCAAATATGAGGACAATAGTAGCAGTTGTTCCACTGCAGTAGTAGTCTATGGTAGAATGCATACACAAGTCTGTGTCCATGACTTCAAACTCTCTGCAAATGCCTTGCTACACATCTCATATGCCTCCCTAGCTTTGTTCTCATCTCCTTTCCCACGCTGAGCCATGGAGAGAGGGACGGTAGATGGGGGCGGAACTCCCCAGAATCCCCCCCCCCCCACTCGTGAACTTGGTGACATGGCACTTCTTGGAAATCCTTGTTTGCCAAGAAAGACATCTTTTCCAAAAGCTGAATCTTGCATGCAGTGTTGTGAGCTAGGATGGCTATCTCTATAAAGGTTATCATGTGCAGAGGCTTCAGTTCTCATATTATTTCCATCTTGAATACATGTCCTTTCATTAGGAAAACCATCTCGATCAGTCTTGTTCATTGGGCTTGCATATTTTGCATCTCTGTTATTCAACTCTGGAGCTGGGAAAATCCATCCCCTCTTTAATGCATCATTCCTCCCTGGAAAATGACTTGATCTCTCAGATTTTTCAACAAAGTCGTTCTGAAACCTCCCATCATCACGATGGTCCCTCCTTACATCATCCTTCACAAATGCAGACTTTGAAATATGCACATTATGCAATGAAAATTCTAATTCATTCCTAGACGAGACGAAGAGCCCACACGTGCTATCGGTCGCCTGAGATCTACATCTGTGCTTCGATCCACTGACCAACTGCCTTGCCTCTGAGACCCAATGTTTCTTTCAGTCCACTCGCTCTGTACACTCTCATGCATTTGAACACTTGACAGAGTCTCTCTCTCATCATCAGCCCAATTCGAAGTATGCATTAATTTTATCAAAGGAGATGGTCCTCGATGATAAGCACTTCCTCTATCGACATTATCTTTTTGATTTGGGAACACTGTTCTAGATTGCACCTGTAGAGGTTGGGCAGGTTGGAACTGTCTATTGACACCGTGATTCAACTCTGGCACATCATCTCTTATAATGCTTTGCTTTTGCTATGTTGGAGACCTGGGAGCTTCATATTACCATCCCTGGAGACACCGTGATTCAACTCTGGCACATCATCTCTTATAATGCTTTGCTTTTGCTATGTTGGAGACCTGGGAGCTTCATATTACCATCCCATCTCACCATGGATATTCCCTCGCTCTCTATCCCCTTGTCCTTCTTCACCATAGAGAGAGAGGGAGAGACCGCCCCCACAATAGGAGGGAGACCCTCTCATATGTACACACAGAACCAGTCTCAATACACACTACTGAATCAAAAGATGTTTTTTTCTGCACATGTTTCCCTTTCTCTTCACTGAGAACATGTAAATCAGCAGAGCTTTGAGATGTCACAGTAGATTTTCCTTGTACAATATCCAGATTCTCTTCAACGAGTACCTGCAAATCAGTCGAGCTTCGACATATTATAGTAGATGTTGCTGAACCATCACAATAGACGCTGCTCATTGTCAATGATTCCATGGTTGGAGCATTTATGACTAATACGCTCTTTGTGGTCAGAATGTTTTCACTCCTCTTTGCATTCACATAATCTTCTTTCAAGGTAGCATCATCCCGTGTGCCCTTCACATTCGAAATAGAGGTGTATCTTCCCTCTGCACTTGGATCCTCATTTAATTCAGTGCTGATATGTATATCCAACTTCGACATTGACAATGCATTCACGTCTCCAAGCCTTGCATTTACTACTTCATCCTTAAGGAGATCCTCATCTGCAATAGAAATAGTAGTTCGCAACACAATCTTCTCCTGTTCGAGCTCCTAGGTACCGCCGATGGCATGCAACTGTCTTTGCGTACGACACTTTTCCATATCCTCATTGTGCAGCCATTCTAACCATCCCACTTCTTCCCTTCTGACCATAAGCGTGTAAGTTATATCTTCAAAATGTGCATATGAAGAAATGGATGTTGTAATGTCGGGAATACACCCCTCCATCCCTTCCTCTTGCAAGCTTGCCCCATAACTTTTCCCGTTGGAGCTGACAACAGCATGCATGCCTAGTATTGAAAAGACGAGGGGAGGCCAGCAAAAGAGGACAACAGACCATACAGGAGGAGTAAAGAGCAGCAGAACAGACGATACAATAATCAGTTGACGTTGGTCGAAAATGACAGAAATCATGGAGACCATTCTCTCCGCATAGTGTGAGAGAGAGTCCCCCTTCCATAGGAGGGAGAGCCCCCCCCCCCTCCCCCCCGCGCACCTCCTAAAGTTCTGAACCCGTTGAAGAAGAAGTCTTTTTCTTGTTTTTTCCTCCATCATAAATATATCCTCGATACCCTCTCCCACATTCGTGGACACATGCCAGACAGAGGGGAAGAGTGGGGAGACAAATAGCATGAAACCATTGCATCTTTCTCTTTCTTTTTTTTTCCCTTCTTTCTTTTTCTCTCTCTTTTTTTCCTAAAGTCCTTAGTAAAGGACACACACACAAACATTACATTAATATGAAAAGGTAAAGAAAGTCATGACTATAAGTCCAGATACAACGTCAAAATCCTTCATCAGAGGAATAATACATGGCCAAAGTAGGGTCTGAACAAATGGTGATTGCATCCAATTTGAGTTCCAGAATAAGATTCTATGGGCAAATCTGGAGGTTAACATATCCCCCCCACACTTAGCGGGAGAGCTCCTGCGAACCAAAGTCATCAAGAACCATTGAAATGCATGATGCTGATCCAGACCATTCTCTGCTCTTTCCCCCACACTTAAGTTCTTTCTTACTTCTCTACTCACCCTTCTCACTTCTCCTACTCTAACTCCATTTCCACACCTTCATACACATTCTCCAAGGCTTTTCTGCCTTGTTCACCAACCCCCCACACACATTTTCACCACTCATCTACTCTCACTACTCACTAACCCTGACTTTTATCACCACACACAACTCCTCAAGGCTCTTTGGCCCTCACCCATACTCACCTCACTTCTCCACTTAACACAAAAACTTTCCTCACACATACCCGCAACCTTTCACCCAGACACATTCACACACTACTCTACCCATCCTCATTCAAAACCACCATGGTCTAGCATCAACAATCACACACATAACGTTCTCAGATAAGAATGGGTGCACAAAGCCCCCACACACAAGTGCAAAGAATAATGATATCCTCCTTCCATTTCAGAATCGCCTCTCGATGGTTAGGGATCTTCTTCACTTTGCCTCTGCCTCTATGCCTGCAGTATAATCTTCTTGTGTATAGTTGTTGTTGTTGAATCTTCCCATTCCCCTACTACATGCTTGAGCCATTCCAAGCAAATCCTGAGACCGTTGATTATCAAAATTCTTCCTCTTGTTAAATGAGATATTCCATGTGCTATTTTTGAAAGCTAGTACTCCCAATTCTTAGTTTTTATTATGGATCTAGAGCCCTGCATGCAACCATCTATGCTCACTTGCAGGATTCTTCAGTTGCCTTTTCTTTCTCTACATTCTGTCCCTATTTAGCTCTTGACAACCTGCTCCCATAATTGGTACCTTGGAATTCATCAACCTTCTGATTTTCATCATATCCCTTATCTCTACCTCCTCTTCTTCATTTTCTGTTGAGTCCTTGCCATGACCTGTGCCAACACTTCTAGCAATAGCTGCAACACCACCAAACATCCTCTTTTCTGTGATTCGATCGCAACTTGTGCCACACTGTGGGGCACCAGGCGAGCCCACAACACTCCTTGATAGGATGTGCTGAGCTTGCATCCCCAGTAGGATCGCCAAAATGGATAAGACCCGGTGTACCAGATTTATGCAAATTAATGCACTTGTTTAGCTTTTGGTCCTATGTTTGGTCCTATATTTCCACTCGAGTTTAGCAAATATCCACGCTTTTGACTACTTGGAAACCCATGTTTTCCCTCTTGGGTTTCTTTCCCTTGGTTGATGCTCACTCACCTGTGTTCACCCACTCACATATATAATTGCACACCTCTCTCACATGCACACTTACTTCCACCTCCATGCATTCACTACCAGCCCTCACCTCTCTCTCTAACTCTCCTTCTCTCTTACCCTCTTAGCCTCACACACATAAATTCACACTTCCCACAAATAGCTTACATACATTCACACATTCTTCACTTCTATTCTCCCTCTTTTACTCTTGCTTCCTCACACTCTTCTCTCACTTATGTACACACTCACATACACAGACACGCCAAAACGCACATGCACCATGCCCACTCTATCACACTCTCTCTTATACACCCACTTTCTTTCGTTCCCCCTTTTCTCTTTTTTTTCTTACCTTCTCTCTTCCTTTCTTTTCCCTTTCTCTTCCTCTTCCTAACCCCTCTTTCCGATCTTCACACACTCTATCGCACATGCATACTCACACGCACATGTCCACTCATACACTCTCGTTATTCTTTTTCTCATTCTCACTCGCTCCCTATCACTCGCTCCTACTCTTCCTCTCTTTCTCTTTTACACACTCACACTTATAGACTTACACACACTCCCTTCCCATCCACTACCTTACACACTTATTTTAAAACACTCAATACTCACTCACTCAAATACTCACTTAGATAGCCAACCCCTTAGTCAAAAACTTTCCTTGGCAACCCTTCACATATTCACATAGACACACTTTCTGCTCAGCAAAGTTCAAACTAAAATCAGGAAGTTGAGCACCCTTGGACAATCTTACTCGTTTCTCAATACATTTACAAAATCATATTCTCTTGTACTCTCACATTCAACCATACATAAACTCTCCTCGGGATACTCCCACTTAGATAAGCAGACCATCGAATGCACCCGCCTATATATTCGAATACATATGCATGCATACATTTCTAGCCACACCTAACCTGTAACATGTATTTTTCTTCATCTCTCTCTTTTCCCTTCCCGTTCTCTTTCTTTTGCTACTAAAGCCAATGTCTCTCACCTGTCCGTTTATCTGAGCTTAAGGCATGTGGCTGGAAAAAGTTTGCAGACAACTTATTTTTGTTTCTGTTCCACAAACTCATTTCTTAACATAAACAAGGGTGTCTGGTACGGGTTCTATACCATTCTTTTTCCCAGTTCCAATTGTGTACATTTATCGAGTGTGTGCTATGCATTTCAAATAGGTCTGCAAGAATCCTGTGATCAAGTTCTTTTTGTTTCTTGCATATGTTGTCAATTTATTTTTCAAGTTAAGCTTTTGAAAAGGGGCAGGGCAATGTTTTTACCATGCATGACTTGTTACAAAAGATTACAATTGAGTGCTCCAGAAAAATGCAACCGTTCAAGTATAAGATTAAAGTCTGGCATTTTAACCATTCAAAAGAACATTTTATAGTTCAAATCTACTATCATAAGTTCCCAAATCACAGCCTTGTCACCCTTGATAGTAAAATGGGGCATGATCGATCATAACTGGTCCTGTACAGTTTTTTTTTCATAAAAAAACCTTATTGTCGACTGAAGCATCACAACAAGTACCCAATTATACACAACATATATGTGGTTCACATGCCCATGGAACAAAGAGAATGGAGTTCTCCAAAAGGGTCGATGTGCTAACCACTAGATACAGTTGCAGCAGGGTGACTCATAAGCAACTAGGCCACATGCTCACTTTCATAGTCTGACTTCCTTAATGAAGGAGGTCTGCTCCTAATGAATTACTGCGATATGTGATGCAACCCAAACCAGGGGATGGGAATTTCAGGGAGTAGGGGTATTCCTACCTTGGAAATCGGTGTCTATGACCTCTTCAACTGTGAAACCGACGAGTTCAACTGATTCATCAACCTCTAGTTCTAGCCCTCTCTTCTCTTCAGGTCTTCTCACAACCCACTTCTCCTCTGCTTTGTAAATCAACAGATCCTTATGGTCCTCTGAGTCCACAATGTGATGAATGCCATCAGCCACACCCTTCCTTTACTGATCACCAACTCTCTCACTCAGATCCTTCGTGGCTCCCAATCAGCCTCCATTCTCCCTCTTGTATGTTGGGCTGAGTCCTTTTTCTTTTATTTATTGCTTTCCCTCTCTCTTGAGAACTTTGTGCTGATAATCTATTTTCTTCCCCACCCCCTTCTTTCCAGTCGAATTCCCTACTAATCCCTCCTTGCTCAATCTGCAGACTACCCACACTTAACCTGGTGCTTCTCTCTCTCTTCAGAATAATCGAACAATCACTTAACTAACTAACCTATATTGGGCAAGGAGTGCCCATTTTATAGAATGGGGAGGGGGAGAGGTCAGATGTCCTTTGACCACACGTGGGGCTACAGAAGCTTTGGGTGCACGTGGGGGTTTGGGGTTTGTAGGAGTGGGTGTCAGGATAGAGGGAGAGTGGTGGTCAATGTGTCAGGAAAGGGACAAAGTAGTCAGAGGAGTGGAGGAGAGTGGGGGAAGGAGTGGGCTAGTACAGGTTCGAACGAAAGTTAGAGAGAGAGAGAAAGTCAGTCAAACAGTGACTGGGGGAGCACGTTCCTAGAGTTTAGGAGGTTGGGTACTTTTCAGAGAGGCATCCTTGAGATCCCTTGAAGCCAGTAAATGCAGTCTTTCAAGTCCACATGCTTCCCGGGTGACCTAGTAAAACCTCAACAACCTGGAAAGGTAGAATTAAAACCTTTGAATTTTTTGAGCCCGGTATCATCTTCACAAAGCTCTTCCATTCCTGACTTACAGATACGTGTAGCTCTACATTACCTTTTGCACTTCACGGGCACAATCATAATGTTCCTCACCCAGTCCCCATTGATCATATCCTGCAAGAAGCACCTTCCAGGAAATAGTGTCCCGTAAAGGAAGCTCATTGATGACTTCATGTGCTTTATGCAATGCACCACATTTGATATACATGTCCATTAACATAGTCGTCAGTAGAAGATTACATTTCAATAAGCCCTGCCTACTAATCTCATGATGACACTGCTCCCCATAGTCAACAGCTCCCATGGCTACTGCCATGAAAACATCGATTCCACTTTTGAATCCACCATCTACTCTCAGGACCACCAGCATGCTTGATTGAACTTATGGGATTAGCACCAGTGCCACCATCGTGTCCAGATATCTGTATGATATCTGCATTGCCTTTTGCAACACCTGATGCAACTGTACCCATTCCAGCCTCTGCAACCATCTTTTCAGAGACTTTTGCATTCGGATTCACCTGATGAAGATCAAATATGAGCTGTGCTAGATCCTCTATGGAATAGATATCATGGTGAGGTTGAGGAGAGATCAAAGGTACACCAGGCTTTGAATTTCTCAGCTTTGCAATGTAAGCACTGACTTTCTTACCAGGAAGCTGACCACCTTCACTTGGTTTTTCCCCTTGCGCCATTTTTACTTCTAGTTGCTCAGCATTGATAAGAAAAGTCGGTGTCACACCAAAACGACCAGATGCAACCTGCTTGATAGCACTTGTTGTTGTGTCTCCATTTTGCAGACCTTTCAAATGAGGAAGTGTTGGAGAGTATCCATCATCAACATCTCAAAGATGCCTCCAACGAATAGGATCCTCTCCACCCTCTCCTGAATTCGACTTTCCACCAATCCTGTTCATTGCAACTACAATCACTTCATGGGTTTCTCGAGAAATCGTTCCAAGTGACATCCCTTCAGTGTAAAAGCGTTCCACAATCTTTGATGCAGGTTTAGCCCCTACTCTGAGTTGTGCTTTTCTCAGCCTACGAGAGACGACAGAGAACAGAACTCCACCCACCTTTTATGATACGTGTCCTCCAGCCAATGAGATAGAGAGAGAAGATAAAATGTGGCTCTCCCCCTTCTGAAGCTCCTTCTTCAACACTTGTTCCTACTCAAGAAGCAATCTGTGGTCAACAAAAATGCCATCAATCTTTGGTTGATGAACTGCTCCAATCAATGTTATGGCGGCAAAACACTTGCATTGACTGTAGAAACTCCAGCCCATGGCTCTTCTGAAAGACTATTGAATGCCTCCATATTGCATAATGTTGCCTTCCACATGGCTAAAATTCATAAAAGCTTCTAAGGCCTCTACCAAATTGGAATTTTCTCGACACTCGCAACCAAATGCCTGTATAATTATAATAGCCCCATAATGTGTACTGAGTCGAAATGCCCTTGCCCTCGACCAATCTAGATACACATCCTCCAGCAAATACATCATCTGTGCCATTGGTTTCTGTTAGCTTCTCCTTTGGTATTTTAACCATGGGAAATTCAGTCGTCCTGCCATCTTCAGCGATGACAGTGGAATTTGATCCTTGAGTAATGCTATAGCAAAACTCCTCTCTTTTTATCTATGTCTCCTGAGATTCACCACTTCCAGTCGACATGCCATGCACACTGAGATGCTATCTTCTAACACAGGTATCACAATCACCTTTGGAGTCACCGATCTCAAAATGTCGGCATTCCAATGAGCTTCCCTCTGTATCTGCACACACACAAGAAAATAACTCCAATAAAAACCCAACAGATCAGGTGGCTTGCTTAAAAAAACTTCTCTTGCTGCCCTCTTCTCCTTCAGCTTCTATGCAAGCTCAGAATGGATGTGGTTGGAGATAGGAACCAGGGATACTCCTTGTTCTGAGAGGTAGACAATGAAACATGTGGCTTCATTTCACGAGGATGATGTCTATCAGTCAGGCCTTTTGAAATCGTCAATTGTTTCTATGGTCCCCTTCTCTTTGAACACCTGCCCCGACAGTTGCCTTTAACCCTTGTCTGTCATTCGATGTCATCATGGCTGGACAACCGTCTCTGCATTCATTTCAGATAGCTTCAAGCCCTCTTGAGATACATACCATCCCAATGATCCCAAGGCATGAGCTCTTCCTTTACTTTGTGTACCCTTGAGAGTCCAAGTTTTTGATCTACACCTCTCCTCCATAACTTCTCTTCTTCTATTTTTACTTGAATGTCCATTTTTCCGTCAATAATCCTTGAAGAGACCACCAGCGCTGCCCCCCTTTTTTATAGTACTTAATTTTTGCAATCGCACATTGACATCTCCAAGAGTGAGAAGAGCTGTAGCTATCAGGAACAAGGAATGACGATGAGCTGTCCTGGTGAGCTTCCTTCTATTCTTCTCCTCCCCTTCGTCACCTACACAGGAGAAAGAACCACCAGAAGAAATGCTCCCCCTTCCACCTGTGTTACCTTCATGCACAAACACCGAAACCCAAAATAGAGAAAAAAATAAAATTCCCCCCTTCTTATTCCTCAGACCTTCTTCTGGTATTCCCCAAACAGCCGACTAAATGCCCTTTTTCACTATGAGTGAGCAAAAAACGTTCGCTGCTGGTCTTAGCTTTCTTTTTCCCAGTCCCACTCCTGAGAACACAGGGCGACTGGCCAAAAAAACTCCTTGTATTTATTGAAAAACTATAATCCGTGGCCCTCTATCCTCTCCTTTTTAGCCTGCAGTGCTCTTCTCCTCTGTCCCTCTTCACTTCTTTAGCACTAGTTTGGTACCAAAACAGGACACTTAAGTGTCCTTTTTTGACAATTTTCCAAAAATCACACACCTTCTAGAAAGAGAATTTGAGAAAATCCTTTAACACACATACTAAATATAATTGAAAGATTAATACAAAATTATAAAACACTATAGATCATGTTTTGTGTTCGTGTAAATAGCCTCTCAAGATGCTATGGTAGTGAACAGGATGAAAATTCCTAATCGAATATATTTTTATCAAAAGAAAAAAATTCATCATATGAAAGAAAAAATTATACACATTCCTTGAAACATAGATCACATCGTATGAACCTCAAAATCACTTACAAAAATCATTTCAACTCAAATAAATTCAATTATTTTGACTTTTTATAGCAAAAACAGCAACTAGTTCCAAACATGGTTCAAACAAACTTATGGGAATCCACAAAAGTGTAGAAATATGCCAACAATCAAACAAGGTATCAAGACAAAAACCAAGGTATACACATATAAAATCAATCACTATGCCTCCAATCACCAAAAAAAAAAAAACTAAAGCCTACACATATGACTCAAAAGAATTTATGGACATCATCCAAGGTGTACACATTCAAGTTACCAAGTAGAAAATGTGTGACATAACAAACCAAAGCTTACATATATGAGGTTACAAAATTTATTGAAATCCACCAAAATTTTCATGTCTTTGGACACAACCAAGAACCTTCTGTTGTGTGGGCATCAACCAAATTCTACAGATACAATCATGAGTAGTTTGTGGAAACATAAAAAAGCATGTACAATTATGGAAGAGATCCAATTTCTTCACATGAAGCAAGAAAATAAGACATCAAACAAGGTGTACACATAAGGGAACTACCAATCTGTAAAAATCAAACAAGTTTTTCAGATCTATGTACACCAAACAAAGTAGATACATGTGTGGACACCAACCAATATATCAACATACAAATATTAAAGTCCAATTGAAATAATGCCAAATTACAAACATTTAGCTTGATGTCCAAGAAAATAAACTAGTTCCTACCAAGAAACAAGATTCACGTACATAAAGGATCAAAAGAATATATAATTTTAACATATTTAGTAAAAATAGTTTTTTGATAGTTGTTATATGCATAAGCACACAATCCCTTTCACACATCAACACATACTAAAAATAATACTAAAAAATCCTTGATATAATCTTCGATATCATAAAATGATAAGGATCATTTGAAAACATTTCATTATTTCCATCATGCATGCCATCTTCTTTTTGTCAAATGAAATATGTATGCCAATTTTTTTCATTCTTATCACAATCACCATTGCGGATCACATATTATTTTACAAGATTAAGAATGAAACATGGCATGAAATCATATTTTGGAAGGTTTAATACTTAGAATAGCATTTAAATAATTATTAATTTTTCATCATAAATTTTTATTCCACCTTTCAAGATATGTTCTTTTCATGAACATAGAAATATATGCTTTGCCAATTCAGCATGAAAGTCAGCACCAAATGCAATGGCTACTAGTTCAAATACAAGGCCCTCTAACTTTGAATAAAAATATGCATTCAATTAGTATGAAGGTTATCCATTGATAACTTGCCAATTCTCTGCAATCTCACTTACACATAAATTATAGTGAGCCATTCTTTAAAAGGTGTGAAAAATGGTAGTGCTCTAGAGAAGACAAGTTTTGAGTCCATGTTTATCACCTATGGAAGTGTTCAACCTTCTCCAAAGATCCCTAGACACTTGCTTTACATTGCCAAAGTCCATGAATAGCTTTCCATTTCCTAAAACATATCCAATTTATCAAAATGTTTGAATTGTGTTATTTTTTCAGTTATGCTAAAAGTTTAGTTTTTAAAAATCCCCATTTTCTTCTTCATTTAATAACCCATTTGAAGTTGTAAAATGTTAAAGATTATATTTTCCTCTAAAAGTACATGATGTTTGCTATCAAATCCAAGTGAGTATGCCATCAAAGCCGTAAGGATGTCATCAAGAAAAATCAGTCAATTTGGTGTAAAAGCAGGACACTTAAGTGTCCCAGGACACTCAAATGTCCTAGTATAGAACTAGTGTTAGAATATGATACCCTCCAAAATCAGTTGGGAAGATGGATAACCCCTCTCCTCCCCAGATGTGCACATCGTGCTTCCCTGATGCCTCCTTCAATGACCTGCATGGGTTGCAAAACTCGGTTGATGGTTGTGATGATGCCTCCTACTGCCTGGGACTCCCTATCCCTTTCTCTGGCCACCTCAGTCTAGCATCCCCCAACCTTTTCGAGCAGTCAACAACCCCAAAGAATGACGAGGATTGGCTGAATAAGGGCCTCCCACGCTTCTATGTATCTCCAAAAGCCTCCATGACCCACCCTCTCATACGATGGAGAGAAAGACACCCCGAAATAACCTGCTGCTATCCCTTCCAGCTCTTGCTTCACCTCCCCCCAGCTCTCGTTAGTGCTGAGGACCCAAGGTCGAGAAAAGAAAATCCTTCTCCCTCTTTGAGTACCCATCGAAAGCGACAACCTCCCCCTTTTACATTCCCTGAGAGCAAGCCAACGGCCCCTGAAGCATCAGTAGTTCCTTCCTTATCTCCTGTCAGAGCTGAACGCCCTTTACCCCTCTGATGCACGATAGCTCTCCCCGTTGCCTCCTTTTGGGGCTCCCCTTTTACTTCTCTTGCAGATCAGAATGAAGACCATGGTCAGCCCTTTAGCCACTGAGGGCACCACAACAACCCCCTCATGTAAGGTACTCCTTCTACCATCGACACCCCCGCTCTCCCCCTTTGCATGTGTAGAGGAAGCTGATCAGGAGGCCGACAGGCCCGAAAAAATGTCAAGGAGCACGGTCCCCCAAAAAGTCCAACGCCTCCTAATAGCGTTGCTGTCAAGGATATCAGTATCACCAGATTCAACGTGTTTATTTAATGAAACATGCATCCGATCTCTTTCTACCAAAATGACACACTTATCAAAGGCCAAAATTAATAATAATAATAATAATAGTAATAATAATAATAATAATGATAATTAGAATAGCTTTTGATTTTTCGAGTTTGTACAAAACCGTTTCATCCTCAACCACCACCCAGCTACCCTCAGTTTTTGCAATGTCCATTGATCTGCATATCACTTTTGTGTTTCCTTTATCCTCCGATAATTTCAATTGACAAGAAATATTCTATAGTGGCATAAAAGTCCTTGCTCTTTTGCCCAGGTATGCCCTTGAAAAATCGTATCTTCATCCCTGACAGCGTCAGTTTTATACCCACAAAAAAAATGTACACTGCCTGAACCAGTATGAGAAAGCACGAAATCCTTTTCAAACATGTAGCCTGGTCACACTTTCCCTATGAAGAGTACCAATAGTTACTTCATTGGTCCCAACCTTCACCTTCAAGATGACATGATCGTTGCCTTTGGCATTCTTATTGTCTCCAATCATCGCCTGGGAGATATGGACATATGAAGCGGGACCTGGCTTACAAGTTTCTGACTTACGACTTCAACACCAAGGATCAACAATTTTACACAGAAGATGTATACTCAAACTAAACACAAACGACACCACAAAACTCCATAGCTGCTGATGGACAAAATCGTTGTACAGAACTAAGTGGTTGAGAACGTACGAGCTGACATTGGCCAATCGTACTCAACAGCTAAAATAAAAAATGCGCCCGATAGACAACTTCCTTTCGATGGCAACCTCAGCAAACGACAACATGCATTCATGTATTTACGCCACACCACATGTACATAACCACACCATCTCCTCATGTATGTCATCATGCTACATTTTACATATTTATTTTGGAGTGCACGCACACGCACCAACACTATGCGATCCTTATCGACATACATGTGACTATCGCAAAACAACTTCAAGATTCCACACACGGTAATTTGCACATATATCCATTCTTCTACTCGTAGACACACATGCACATGTACCTACATATTTTTATGCTCATACATGCACCCTCCTATTGCAAATCCTGCACTCAAGAAGCTCTCCATGCTAACACATGCACATACCCAATGAACGTCAATACAACCATCAACAATTCTCGAAAAAAATATTTTTTGACAACGTTATTTCATATTCAACATGCCATTAGACCGCTTAATCCACACAACCTTCCCGTGTAACAGAGTGTATTAGCCAGATATGCAGAAAGTTGCACATGCTTATGTCTCAGCATGTTCCATTTGTCAAGAAAGAACACCCGAAGAGAACTCTGCTCTGTGTTACCCTACAGTAGCACCAAGGTGGAGTATACCTCTAGTGAAATTCTTGAAAACACAAGAGTACCTAGAAGGGGTTGGTATGGCAAGAAAACGTGCCCTTGATGAACAAAGCAAAGATTATGTACTCTTAGGCAAACAATTTTTTAAAAGAGGGAGGGACAACCAATTAAGATTGTGCATCCATGAAGATGAGTATGTCTCAGTTTTGGAAATGGCTCATACGGAAGCTTCAAGAGGACATTTCTCTATAGATAAAACTGCAAAAATGATTCTCTTTGCTGGATTGTGGTGGCCAACGCTATATCAGGATGCAGCCATATATGTCCAAAGATGTTGTACTTGTCAACGAATAAAGTATCCTATTAGAAGATATGAAATGCCATTATGATCTATGATAAGTGCCAGAGCATTTACCAAATGGGGAATTTTGTAGGACATATTAGCCCACCGACGAAAGGTTCTCATGCCGAGTATATAATTGTCACAAGCGATTATTTGACCAAATGGCTAGAAGCCAAGCCAACAAAGAAGAACAATGCAAGGACCACGACTAAGTTTTTCTTTGAGAACATATTCACTAGATTTGGATTGCCCATAGAAATAGTGAGTGATAGAGGCACACACTTCATCAATGAAGTAATAGAAGCCTTGATGAATGAATTCTTGGTGATTCACAAGAAATCAGCTCCCTATCACCCACAAGCCAATGGATAGGCAGAAAGTTCAAACAAGATCTTGTGTATAGTGCTTCTGAAGTTTCTTAATAATGGAAGATCTGATTGGGGCAATGTTGGTGCAAGGCAATCAACAATTGAAGTTTTAATGAAGATTTGGAAGTCAAGGACTGAAGAAAAGTTCAAGTTATGAAGCATGGAGGAAGTGCATATTCAGAAGTTGGAAGATGTGTACACATATGTACATTAATTCAGAGATAGTTCACTTATACTTTTGTATAGTCATGATCTTGTAAATATTTGCTTATATATACTATGAAAAATGTCGGGGCAAATATGAGAGATTGTGTTAAGATAAGATTTGAGAAGAATTAGATGTCATTAGACATTTTAGAAGTGAGTAAGATGTCTCTCATCACTCAGATGAAAGTTTTCCAGGAGTGAAGAAATGTTGCACCCGATCTTTCTGAGTATTCTCCTTTTGTGTTGAATCTTTGGTGAAATGCTTTTGTAGAAGTCTAAGTCTATAGTTGATTGACCTCTGTACAAATTTTTAGCTTCTAATTGTGATCAAACTGAGAGAATTGAGTGTAGGAACATTTACATGTGTAAATGGAAAGAAGAGAAGTTGCAGGAGGCGCAAAATTTGATGCTAATGTTTTGGTCAGTTCTCCTTCCACAATGTAAAGTTTTGAGCAATCAAGCACTCATTCTTTAACTTGGAAGGTAAGATACCTATGGCTAAAAGCATTTGCATAAACGGGTTCTAGATTGAGAGAACCAAGGGTTAGAAGTTACAGGTGTCTGAATCGACTTCTCAGAAGAACAGTTTTAGACATAGGTGACTTGATGAGATCATTTCTCAAGATCTACTGAGTCTTTTGGAATGATTTAACTTGGAGGAGGTGTGCAAACTATAGACGACACCTTGTACAAAGTTTTATAAAAAAATTTACACATTTGATAAATCAATGAGTGAGTTATGTGCTGTAGACTTTCTGTGTAGTCACCTTCTTTACAGTTTGATCGAAATTTTGATAATCGAATATTGATCCTCCAAATTGGTGAAGGCTTTTAGTTACTCTTGTTATAGAGGTGCTCTAATTCCAAGAGTAGCTTGTTCTCTTGGAGATTAACACTCTCCATCAGTGGTATCAGAGCAGGAAGTATCAAAATTGAAGAAAGGAAAGATCCTGACTACTGCAATCATAAAGAATTCAACATCTGAAGATTCAAAAGGAGAAAGCTTGAGAGCAAAGCTTGAGAAGGAGTTCATACAACATCAAGAAAGACAAAAGGAACTTCATTTGAAGCAAGGGTACATCTATAACTCATAAAGTTTGAAGAATTCAATACACAGGTAAAGAAAGGATGGGCGATTTTCTTCAGATAGAGAAGTTGGATAGAGAGAACTATCCAGCATGGTCAATGAGGATGGAAGCTCATCTTATGAGCAAAGACTTGATAAGTTATATCATAGGTGAAGAAGAAAAGCCTCAGTTCAGAGATCCTAGTGTTCCAACTAGGGAGGAATTATCAGATTTGAAGATTTGGATGAAGAGAGATGCTCAAGCTATGAGCATTATCTATATGGAAGTCAATGACTACCTGCTACCTCACATTAGAGGTCTTGAAAGTGCAAGTGATATATGGAATGCTTTGGAGGAGCATTTCCAAAACACCACAAAGTCTAAGAAGGCATCCTTATGGGCAGAATTTACCACATTCAAGAAGAAGGCCTCTCAATCCATCTCCGATTATGTAACAAGGATGAAAGACATTGCAGATGCATTAGGAGCAGTTGATGAAGACATTGAGGAGGATAAATTGGTAAGGCAAATCCTTATAGGGTTGAGAGGTGATGACAAATGGAAGCCATTCATTTTGTCTACTGAATTATCACTAGATTGTTTTACTCTTGACCTAAATCAGTTGCTAGGACACATGCTAACCTTTGAACATGATGTGAAAGGTGAAAGTGATAAAAGTGCAAGTCATGCAATGTATTCAAAGGATAAGAAGAAGAATGTCAAAGGGAAGCAACAAGCAAATGAAGATGAAGGTACAACTAGCCAAGCTAACTTCCTAAGAGGAAGAGGAGGTGGCAAAGGTAGAGGAAGAGGCAAAAGTAATAAAGATGGAGTCAAAGCTTACTGGATTTGTGATAAGAAAAACCATTTAGCTAATGATTGTTGGCATAATACTCAGAGTAATGGTGGATATAATCAGAACTTTAACTCAAGAGGAAGAGGTGGCAGAAATCAAAGAGGTAATTTTAGAGGTAGAGGTAGTAGAGATTACTTTGGAAGAAATGCAGGTAGAGGATTCCAAAGTCAACAATACAATAATACCTACTACAATTATGCTTTAGATCAGAAGGAGGACTCAACATTGATAATGAATGCAACTTGTGAAAGGCAAAGTGAAGACCAAAGAGTCTTCTACATTGACTCAGGGTGTAGCAATCATCTGAGTGGCAACATAGCTTTGATGACTGATTTGGAGAATAAGGTAACTAATCATGTAGTTCAAAGAGGTGACAATACAAAGCACAATGTGAAGTCAATTGGATCAGTGAAGGCCAAGGATGGTAGTACTCTCTTGAGTAAGGTTTTGTATGTCCAACAATTCCTAAGAATCTGATAAGTGTAGGACAAACTGTTGAAAAAGGTTATGAAGTCAAGTTCACTAATGAAGGAGTGTTTGTGGAAGACCCTAGCAATGGGTATAAACAAATTGTTTCAGGGAAGAAAGAAGGAAGACTGTTGACATTGAAGATTCAAGGTAATGTTGGTCATGCCTTGTTCACTTATGGTGGACATAAGATCTCTGAGTTAGATCTTTCGCACAAGAGGCTTGGACATTTCAATGAAAGAGGTATCAAAGATATGATTAACAATGGTTCAGTGCTTGGATTGCCTAATGTTGTAGGTCAACACATGACATACATATGTGAGGCATGTCAATTAGGTAAGGCTCATAAGCAATCTTATTCCAAGCATGGTTTTATGTATTCAGAGAAGCTTGAGTTGGTACACACAGATGTGTGGGGACCATCAAAGGATTTCAGTATCAATGGTTCAAGGTACTATGTGATTTATGTTGATGATGCTACCAGATGGATCACTATCTATGTGATCAAAGATAAATCAGAGGTATTCAATACATTCAAACATTATCATGTGTATGCAGAGAGAATTACAGGTCATAAGTTGAAAAGACTGAGGTCAGATGGAGGGGGAGAGTATTTCTCTAATGAGTTCAGTGATTACTTGTGGAATGTAGGTATAAAAAGAGAAATTACTTGCAAGTACTTTCCTCAAAAAAATGGTGTAGCAGAAAGAAGGAATAGAACTCTTGTTGAGTTTGCAAGATCCATGATGAAGGAGAAAAATTTCCCAAATTACTTGTGGGCTGAGGCTATAAATACAACTACTTGGTTAATAGATTACCATGTAAAGCTTTGCAGGGTATGACACCATATGAGGCATGGTGGGGTAAGAGACCTACTCTAGATCATTGCAAAGTATTTGGATGTTTGGCATATGCATATGTGCCATCACAACTGAGGCATAAATTGGAGCCTAAAGCTGAAAAATATGTGTTCATTGGATATGATGATAAGCAAATGGGGTATAGATTGTGGAGTCCATCCACAAAACAATTCCTAGTGTCAAAGGATGTTACATTTGATGAGCAAGGTACTTGGTATGCAGGTACAATCAATATTTATGCAGGTGATGAAGAAGTTGTGAATCAAAAGAAAGGTAAATCAAAGGTTTAGATATTTGATGAAGAAGAGAACAATGAAGTACAGGTTGAAGTTGAAGAAGTGCCAAGATTTGATCCAGAGTGTGATGAACTAGAAACCTCAAGGAGTGGAGAACTCAGAAGGTCATCAAGACACAAATGGCAACCTACAAGGTATAGCTATGAAACTTTGTTTTTGGCTACCAAAGATTATGCTTATATGATAAAGGCAGAAGAAGACCCTTCTACATATGAAGAGGCAAAAGGTAAGGAAAATTGGGAGAAAGCTATGCAGGAAGAGTATGATGCATTGATGGAGAATGACACATGGGATTTGGTTCCTAAACCAAATAGTCAGAAGATCATTGGATGCAAATGGGTCTATAAGACAAAGAGGTATGCAGATGGAAGTGTGTCTAGATATAAAGCTAGACTAGTTGTGAAAGGTTTTGCTCAGACATATGGTATAGATTATGATGAGACCTATAGTCCTGTGGCAAAGATGACAATCATCAGGACACTCATAACTATTGCTGCATGCGAAGGTTGGAAATTATGTCAACTAGATGTGAAGAATGCTTTTCTAAATGGTTATATTTCAGATGATGTTTTCATGGCACAACCACAAGGATTCAAAGATCAAAGGTATCCAGATCATGTGTGCAAGCTTAAGAGAGCTTTGTATGCTTGAAGCAGGCCCCAAGGGCATGGAATTATAGACTTGTGAAGTTCTTAAAAGAACTTGGGTTCCAAGTATCAAAAGCAGATAGTAGCTTGCTTGTGAAAGCAAGTGATGATGGGTTCATTTACATGTGCATATATGTTGATGATATAATTCTTACAGGTACAGATGAGAATGGCATTCAAAGCCTAAAGAAACAAATGGAGAAAGAGTTCAAGATTAGTGACTTGGGAGACTTGTCATATTTCTTGGGCATGGAGATCTCATACACTCAACATGGGGTGTATGTAACTCAAGAAAGGTATTTGAAAAACTTGTTGATCAAGTTCAAGATGAATGATTGTGGGGTAGCACCTACTCCAATGGAGGTGAATCATAAATTGAGCAGATATGGAGGAGAAGAGTTTAAGGACATGAAGCTATATCAAAGTTTGTTTGGTATTCTGATTTATGCTACATTAACTAGGCTTGACTTGTCATATGCAGTTGGAGTATTATCTCAATTCATGCATTGTCCTAGGAAAGAACATTTTGTTGCAAGACAAAGAGTGTTGAGGTACATTAAGGGTACACTCAAAGAAGGTTTGTATTATGGTTTTACATCAGATACAAACATTAAGATCTATAGTGATACAAATTGGGCAGGTAATCCTGATGATAGGAGATCAACTTATGGATACTTATGTTATGTGGGAGATAAGTTAATTTCTTGGTGTTCAAAGAAGCAACACACAGTTGCTTTGTCATCTACAGAAGCAGAGTACAAAGGTATGGTTGAAACTGCAAAGGAAGTGATATGGCTCAAGACTCTCATGAAGAGTTTTGACATCATTCAGAGTATACCCACTATTCATGGAGATAACATGAGTTCATTGTATTTAGCTGCTAACCCTGCTTTTCATGCCAGGACTAAACACATTGAGATTCAGTATCATTTTCTAAGAGAGAAGGTGATGGATAAAGAGATTGAAGTAATACATACTTCAACAAAAGATCAAATAGCTGATATGCTAACCAAAATTTTGGATGGACCAAAGCTACAGAGATTCAAAGACATGGCAGGTATAAAGAAGATAGAGATAACCTCAATTGATGATTGAGGGGGAGCTGTTGGTGTAGGGAAATCAACAATTGAAGTTTTAATGAAGATTTGGAAGTCAAGGACTGAAGAAAAGTTCAAGTTATGAAGCATGGAGGAAGTGCATATTCAGAAGTTGGAAGATGTGTACACATATGTACATTAATTCAGAGATAGTTCACTTATACTTTTGTATAGTCATGAGCTTGTAAATATTTGCCTATATATACTATGAAAAATGTCAGGGCAAATATGAGAGATTGTGTTAAGACAAGATTTGAGAAGAATTAGATGTCATTAGACATTTTAGAAGTGAGTAAGATATCTCTCATTACTCAGATGAAAATTTTCCAGGAATGAAGAAATGTTGCGCCCGATCTTTCTGAGTATTCTCCTTTTGTGTTGAATCTTTTATGAAATGATTTTGTAAAACTCTAAGTCTATAGTTGATTGACCTATGTACAAATTTTTAGCTTCTAATTGTGATCAGGCTGAGAGAATTGAGTGTAGGAACATTTACATGTGTAAATGAAAAGAAGAGAAGTTGCAGGAGGTGCAAAATTTGATGCTAATGTTTTGGTCAGTTCTCCTTCCACAGTGTAAAGTTTTGAGCAAGCAAGCACTCATTCTTTAAGTTGGAAGGTAAGCTACCTATGGCTAAAAGCATTTGCATAAACGGGTTTGAGATTGAGAGAACCAAGTGTTAGAAGTTACAGGTGTCTGAATTGACTTCTCAGAAGAAGAGTTTTAGACATAGGTGACTTGATGAGATCATTTCTCAAGATCTACTGAGTCTTTTGGAATGATTTAGCTTGGAGGAGGTGTGCAAACTAGAGCCAAAACCTTATTCAAAGTATTATAAAAACCTTTACACATTTGATAAATCAATGAGTGAGTTATGTGTAGCAGACTTTCTGTGTAGTCACCTTCTTTACAGTTTGATCAAAATTTTGATAATTGAATATTGATCCTCCAAATTGGTGAAGGTTTTGAGTTATTCTTGTTATAGAGGTGCTCTAATTTCAAGAGTAGCTTTTTCTTTTGGAGATTAACACTCTCCATCAGGCAAGCAGTTGCCTTCCTTACACACACGTGGAAGGACGACACAAGTCACTTGGAGAACTGTTCGATTTATGGTGACTAAGTGGAAGATAAGTGATGCAATCACATTGATGTTGATTGTGGTGTGTTTCAAGTGCAGATGGCTTTTGTAGATTATGAAGCAACCATTCAAGATGAGGTGTTAGAATTTCCGTTGCAGAGTGTGACCAAGGTCAAAGGTCATTGGTTCTGTGAGGATCAACCTGTGGGTGATTATCTTTTCTTAGTAACCATCAAGATCATGGACATATGCAAAAGGAGAATGGGTGATTATACAATTTACGCATGACTAAATTAAAGAAGCTTTTGGCTGGGAGAAAGATGGGACCACTCATTTGAAGCATGAACCCTGCAGAGCCAAAACATGGACTTTTTTGGACATCAATCGCCCAGACATAGAAGATGAGGTCTGCCTCATTCATCAACATTTTTGTTTTCCCAACATGATGTTGGAATCAATGTCCAACAATGGTCCAAAA
The DNA here is from genome assembly GCA_020310875.1 of Ceratopteris richardii. Taxonomy (NCBI): domain Eukaryota; kingdom Viridiplantae; phylum Streptophyta; class Polypodiopsida; order Polypodiales; family Pteridaceae; genus Ceratopteris; species Ceratopteris richardii. The sequence continues at coordinate 149,103,462 of CM035431.1, forward strand.
GCTCAAAAGCTCATTCTCTATTCAATTCCCAGATGGGCGCAACAGCATAAGTAGTAGTCTTTTCACAAGATATGAGCACAAGAAAGCCGTTTGGCGATGTGGATAGATCAAAGTGGGCTCATGTTGCTTACCCGAGTTCGAATCCCATTGGACGCAAAAGAAGCACATTTTTTTCTTTCAATGTTTTTTCCTCACAATAGTTCCAATTGGCGAGAGCTTTTTGCGATAAAGTTATTGATGTTGATCGCGTAATAGCTTTACGTTTTTGCTTTATTCGAGGAAGTTTCACTATTGTTTTTCATTGGAGTACACAAACTATATAAAGAGAGCCTTGGCTCATTATGTGATCATCACTCAATAAGCAATCCTCTCAAGGAGATCAAGGAGGAGTCTCAAACACTTGGAGGAGATGATCACTCAAAGATCTCAAGCTAGAGTTTGAAGATTTTGAAGCTTTGGAGGTAATAATTTGGTGAAGGAGAGGCTACTCTCTTGGAGCAAGAAGTCTTCTACAAGGTGGTGGTAACTATCTTTTGTGAATTAACCTTATATTTTTTTTTTAGGGTTTCTCTACCGCAATCTCAAAATTAGGGTTGGTTGATTTACAATTTTGTTACACTATTTTGTGAGAATAAGGTTAGCTTTGTTGCTCATTCACTTCACACACACTTAGATTATTTCAACATAATCTAAATTTTGTATCATCATCTTCTTGGATATTCTTCCATTAGTGAGTGCACCACTTTATATGATTGAGTAGTACTCCCATGTTGTAATTTGGACATCTATTGTTTAGTGAGTAAGCATCCAGTTTACGTTCTCTATCATTGTCTCAAGATCTTTCTTTCTATCTCTCACTTATCATCTTAATTAATTAAGTGTGTATGCTCAAAAGGTTTTAGTATTGGAACGATCCTGGGGCCCCAAATTCCAACACTTTATATCAGAACATAATTGACATACACACTTAGTTAAGATGAGTGAGATTAGAATTGAGATTGAAGACAAGTTGGATGGATCTTCTACTTATCCCATGTGGAGTTTCATGATGATGAATATTTTAGTGACAAAGGATTTATGGATTATCATCAATGGATCCTTAACAAGACCAAGACGAGAAGGCGAAGAAGGAGCCACAACAGCTTTAAGAGGTACTAGAGTTACTATTATAGAACCAACTGAAGAAGAGGTAACTACTTCAACATCCAAAGTCACAGGTAGGTCTTTACCTACAATTCCTCCTACCGAAGATCAAGCAAGGTGGGATGCTAGAGATGCTTTAGCACTTTCATTCATAGCAATGAGTGTCAAAAAGCATATTCTACCAAAAATCAGATCTTCCAGAAGTTCTAGACAAGCTTGGTTGAAGCTTGAGAATCTTTTTCAGAGCAGAAATCCTGCTAGGAAAGTTCATTTGAGGAGACAACTAGCAAATGCAAGGATGAAGGCTGGTGAGTCAATTCAATTCCACATTACAAGATTCATTGACTTGGGAGATCAACTTCTCAATGTAGGAGTTGAGATATCAGATGAAGAAATGGTAAATACGTTGATTAATTCATTCCCTATTTCATATCGATCTTTTATAACCACTCTTACCCTTACCACAAGAGATAGAGAGGTTACATTTGAAGAGCTAGAGTTCTTGTTACTTCAAGATGAAGATCAATTGAAGGGAATGGAAGAGAATGAAGAAGCACTTTCATCTTCATCAAAGGGTAAAACGAAGAAGAAGGATAAGAAGGAAAACCAATCCAAGAAGGAAAGTAGGTCCCTCTCATCTTCTACTTCAGATTTTTTTTCTACTACATCTAAAGAGAAGTCTTCTAAGAAGAAGGAAGTAATACATTATTACTGCAAGAAACCTGGACATTTAAAAGTAGCATATTATAAAAGGATTGCACCAGAAAAGAAAAATGCATCAGGTAATGTTGCAGAAGATGATAAAAAAGGGAAATCTCCAGGTGATTCTTATGCCTGTATCACCATTGAGGAAGTAGCTTTTGATCAGGCAGCTTTGCAAGTTCTCTCAGCAAGTCCTTGGATATTTGACTCAGGTGCTACAAAGCATATGACAGGTTGCAGAGATGTGTTTTCTTCCCTTTATTATTCTACAAGTAGAAGAGTTACTATTACAGATGGCAATGATTTGGATGTTGTGGGAATAGGTACAGTAACCCTAAAGTCAAGAGAAGGTGGTAATTTTCAGATTTCAGATGTTTTATATGTTCGTGAAATGAAGAAGAATTTGCTATTTATATCTGCATTTTTATATGATGGTTTTAAAGTTGTATTTGAGAGAGATCTTTGTAAGATCTTATCACACAAAGACAACAACTATATTTTACAAGGTGAGCATAGAGGAGGGATCTTTGTTTTGTCAAAAATCAGTCAGGCATATGTGGTCAAATCTTCATCACTGGTGAAAGATATGAAGCTATGGCATGAGAGATTTGGAAATATTAGTTTCGGAGCTCTCAAAAGTATCAAAGACAGAGGTATGGTTGAGAGTTTACCCTCATTCAAGCTACCAGATGATTCAGATATATGTGAAGGTTGTCTTGAAGGTAATATGCATAAACTATCTTTCAAGAAACATGGTCATATTACAGCTACCAAGAAATTGTAGATTATTCATTCATATGTGAATGGACCTATGAGAGCAGAATCTATTCAAGGTTTCAGGTATTTTGTTCTATTTGTTGATGATTTTACGAGATGCTCATGGATCTATGGTCTTAAGTTGAAGTTAGAAGTCTTTCCTATGTTTAAGAAGTTTGTAGCTATGGTTGAAAATGAAAGTCAAGAAACTATCCAGATTCTTAGAAGTGATCGAGGTAGAGAATACTTGTCAAATGAGTTCCAAACATTTCTTGATGATAAAGGTATTACTCGACACCTTACTATTGCTTATACTCCTCAGCAGAATGGTGTTGCAGAAAGAAAGAATAAAGTACTTGTTGAGATGATGCGGAGCATGATGGCTGTTTTAGGCCTTGAGCCCAAGGAAAAAGTGATTATACGAGACTTTATTTTGCTCAAATCCCTCGGAATCGGTCCAATCGGATTACTTGGAGCACATAATTATCCCTCGAGGAATCCTTCCTTTGTATATGGACTAGCTCATATGTTTCCCGGCAAACGCACCAAAATGAATAAGTTCCTACGCCCAAGGAAAAGATGATTGTGAAAGCCTTTATTTTGCTTAACCCCTCGGAATCGGTCTACTTGGATTACTCAGAGCCCATAATTATCTCTCGAGGAGTCCTTCCTTTGTCTATGCACTAGCTCATATGTTTCCCGGCAACCGTACCAAAATGAATAGGTTCCTAAGCCCAAGAGGAACGTTGCCCTACACACTTATATTTTGCTCAATTTCCTTGGAATTTATCACCCCGCATTGCTTGGAGACCACAATTTGTTCCTCAAATTGGAAACTTCACGCTTTCACCCATGTACCCTCTTTAGTGTAAAGCTCATTGTTCAATGTGTTACAACTATCGATTTAATCATCGTAAACGGAATAACGAAGTGTAGATTCGGACGAACCACTTAATCAAGGGCCAACAGAGGTGCACAATACAAAGTCTCCATTAAATACTAAACACATAATCAGATAACATCTTCAACAACCATTAAGCAAAATAAACAGACCTTCATATAACTATCTGAAGTTGACGGTGACTCATAGAAACTGTGTAATAACATTGAAAGAAAACAGCAACCAATTCTCTTTCCTCACTCTGACATTCACACCACAAGCAACACCTTACTTTTCAAATGACAAAAGATACCATAAGGCCTCTTCTTGTGCGTGGATTCCACTGCAGTTCTGCCTCCTCTGCAACAACTCTACTTTCAATAGTTGAATCGAGAGAGAAAAATAGCTTCATCTTCGGGACAAGAGCTCACTCCTCTATACACTTGCAAAGCATTAACCAGTGCTCATGGCAAAAATTTCCAGAGTAGCATGAATATGAAAGGACGACTGCAACCTTTCCAAAATCTTCCAAGCTGAACTTTAGCTTCAGAACCGATCAATACACATATCATCTTCCAAAGTATGCATGTGAAATCTGGAGTTAGTTATTCGTGCGAACGACTTGCTAGAAGTCCTCCCACAGAACCTTGAATATGGGCATCTATTTTGACAGAATCAAGTGGATTCTCTAGCCTATCAGGTCTTTCGCAGTAGTACTCTTGGAGTTTTATATCCCCGGATGCGTTGAATTTAGTAATGTACAAATTTGATCTTGCATAGATTGATTGTGACATGCTCCGTTCCTCATGAGTACTTTTGCATGGTAGATGAGTGCCCGACTTTACATGTCAGAAAGTTCTATGAGCTTTGTAATGCATGGTTCCGCCTGCTACAAAGGATTTCATCAAATCATACACAGCTCTCATGGCTTCTATTACATAGAGTTATCATCGATTCCCTCTCCAATTTGTGAAATCTATCATATAATATCTGGCAAACTTCACATTCGACTTAGGTCCTCAATTTGCTTCTGAACGTGCAGCAGCCGATTTATAAATCTTGAATAGAAACTCCTTGTACGTGTGCCTGCTAGAGTCCGTCAGAATAAACAGCTCTCTCTGAGATATATTGTCCTCTAGTGCAAAACTTCAGTCCGAGATGGCCTGTTCTGCTCTATGACCTCTCATGAACTGCCGCTACCTTCCTATACCTCCGCAAGAGTGTACGCCACCATCCCCTTCGTACCTTATCTTCTACAGCCAAGATGAACCTCAAACATAGCGATCAAAAGGCAAGATCCCGGATGATGACCACACTTGACCTTCCTTCCTTTTTCTCTCCAGTGCCCCCCCCTTCACACAGGAGCCAGCAAATCCCCGGTTATCAAGTACCCCCGAACACCTGCCGACTGTTAGCCAGCCGAACAAAGCCCCTCCCCCTTCGATCTGTCTTTTCAAAAGACGAGAGCCACACACTCCAAAAATTGAAGAGAGCCCCCAAAAACGAGAGCATCCCCCCTTATCTGTCCCTCGGCGCCCCTTATCTTTTTTTTTTCAAAACAAAGGTGGGCTGGATCCGAAGAGGATAGAAATTTAATCAGCTTTTGGGCCCTTATCCCCACACACTCAAAAATGTGTTAAGTGTAGTTTGACATGCGGCCCTGATCACATTTCTCCACATCTCTGAATTTTTTATCAACGATGTGTCGAAGATCAATTTCTGGAAATCGGTCAAGCGATTGTATTTGATGTTTGATAAGAAAACATCCCCCCTAGCTATGTGCTCTCTTCTATTTGTTCTTTGGCATTATTTATCAACCCCCCGCTATGACATGAATCCGAAATCAATGTAAAGCTTACTCCATTAGGCACCTTGTCCACTATCTCTCTGAAGTCATCATCTGAAACCAAAGGACCTCGAAGTAGCTTGAATTACAACCTTGTACCTCCTTAAAATCAAAGCAAATTCAGGATGTCCATAACAGTGCACGTAACATAATCTGCTGTAATACTCATACATCAGCAGATGGAATGTCCCCTCGCATTATGATCTGCACAGTACAAACCTGGGCGTTGTGAGAAGCCTTGCTTTTTGTAATACTTTCCGAACTTCAGTTACCAACTCATAGTTTGTAATTGGCCCTTTATTGTTGGCAAGAACCATCTGAAGTGCATTGCTCATGGCACCATATGCTTCCGCCTTGTCTCCACTAGGGTTGGCATCAGCAGATGTTTGATCAGATTGGCACCACTCAATAACACTCCTCTATCCTTGAATACAACAGACTCTGCAACTTTACCCGCATACACCTCATGATGTCCTGACACGGGCATCTCCAAAGCTGGCTTCAAGTAATCATTTGCATCCTCAAACTCATCAAGCTTGTGTTTCATGAATTGATGAGCAAGGGCACTCACAAAGCCTAGATGGTGCCCACTCTCCTCTGATTCACCATGATCATGGTGCATGTTTTGGAATAGAACTTTCACAAACTTTTTTACTTTGGAGCTTGAATCCTGCCCAAACATGTCAAAAAGAGTTGGTCGAATATTCCCCACATCAAGATCATCATTCCCAGTTTTCTGCTTCAAGATTTCTATCAATGTAGAGAGGGAAAGAGCTCTACTCTTTACATATCCATTTCCCTCATATCCAACTTGTTGATAATGCTCATCCAGAGCTCTAGTGTTGTGACCTCGACTATGTGAGTGCCCAAACATGCTCAAGTCAATGCCACGACTCTCAAGTGCGCCATGAATCTTTCCAGATACAAATCCTTTGAGTCCATCTCTGAATCCTCCACCACCTCTATTTGTAGATTCAACATTACCCCCCTGAAACAAAGCCATTTCTAATTTCCTTTGCACATCAATATTCCCTATGTTCTTAGGAGGCTTGTCCATGCTCAATCCCTTTTCTCCACATCCCTGCAATCAATATCTCCACATGCTTCTCATCAATTATCAAATTCATTCTTCAAGTACCTGAAATCAAACGTATTTCCTGCCAAATAGAACCACATTAGTGCATTAAAACCAACCATTTTGTGAGCTAACAATGGCATCCAAGAAGCTTTCACCGAAATTCTAGTTTGATGCAGTACATACAGCTAATCACATTTTGAACAAGTCATCTACAAAAGCTTTAAAGGTAATCACACCGTATGAAGGTTATTATGGTAGAAAACCTAATGTGAGTTACTTGAGAGTGTTTAGATCACTTTCTTATGCACATATTGAGAAAGAGGACCGAGGCAAACTAGATGTAAAGGCAAAGAAAGCTATTTTTATTGGATATCCTGTTGAGAGTAAAGGATACAGATTTTATGTTCCAGAGATAGGTGAAGTTATTCTTCCACGTAATGCTTATATTGCTGAAAATAAAGTTTATGATAAAGAAGCAGAAATTCCAGAGTTCATTAGTGAAAATGACTATGGATTTTTTAGAAAGATTCTAGATGTACATGTTTAGCCATATCAGGAGTGAGTTAAAATTCCTAGGATTCAAGAAAGAGTTGAAGAAAGAGGAATTTCACAACCTTCTACAGAATCGGTTCCACAAGAGACTTTGGTTCCAGAAATGGAAGAAGTTAAAGTTCCAGAAAGTCCTAGTACCTCCACAAGACAAGTTCCAGAACCTGTGGAAGCTGAAGGGTTAGAAAGAGTTTCACCACTATTTAAAGATACACTTACTTGGTTATATCAGACTTGGAAAGATAGTGGTATAAAGACTTTTACTGGAAGAAAACGGAGTCAGACTAGACAACTACAACAAGATCATATAAGAACAAGAAGTTAGACTAGATAGCAACAACAAAAAGATCATGTAAGTTTTGCTGAAGACTTTGAGATTCATGATATTTTGGCTTTTACGATAGTTGAAGATGAACCTGCATGTGTTAAAGATGCACTTAACATTCCTATTTGGAGAAAAGCTATGCAAGAAGAGATTGATTCTATTCATAGGAATCAAACTTGGCAGCTATGTGAGTTACCAGAGGGAAAGAAGGCTATAGGTGTAAAATGGATATTCAAAATCAAAAGGAAAGCAGATGGTATTATTGATAGATACAAGGATAGGTTAGTTGTCAAAGGATATGCACAACAAAAAGGTATTGATTATGATGAGACATTTGCTCCTACATCTAGGATGATTGTTATTAGGTCAATACTTGCTTTAGCAGCACATTTTGGTTGGCATATATATCAACTTGACATTAAGAATGCTTTTCTTAATGGTGATTTACACAAGAATGTGTATATCCAACAACCAGAAGGTTTTGAAGAGACAAGTAAAGAACACTTAGTGTGTAAGCTTATAAAAGCTTTATATGGTTTAAAACAGGCACCTAGAGCATGGTATGAAAATATTCATACATATCTTTTGTCCATTGATTTCCATAACTCAGATGCAACTCCAAATCTTTATATCAAAGTTGAACCAGGTATGATGATTATATCAATAATTTATGTGGATGATATTATAGTCACAGGTCCCAGAGATGAAGATTTGCACATGTTCAAAGAACAATTAAAGCAAACATTTGATGTGAATGATTTAGGCATTTTGCATTATTATCTTGAGATTCAATTTGTGTTTCAAGATGAATGTATCTATATGACACAACAGAAGTAGATCAAGAAACTTTTGGAGAGGTTTCAAATGAGTGATTCTAAACCTATGCAAACACTTATGGATCAAAACATGTATTTAGAAATGGTAGCAGATGCATAGCCATTTAATGCTACTCTATATAGTCAAGGAGTTGGATGCTTAATATATCTTTGTAATACATGTCCTGATATACAGTTTGTAGTTTCTCAAGTATCAAGGTTCATGCAGAATCCGAGAGTGTTACATTAGAAAGCAGTCAAGCTGATCTTTCGATATTTGAAGGGAACTTCAAATTTTGCTATGGTATTTTTGAAATCTGCACATTTGTTACTAAACGGATTTTCAGATTCTGATTGGGTAGGTGATAGAGACACAAGAAGAAGTACTAGTGGATTTGTTTTTACCTTGGAGATTGTCTTATCTCATGGCTTTCAAAGAGACAACCCACTATTTCCACTTCATCGTGTGAAGTTGAATATCGTGCAACATCTACAACTACTCTAGAGTCAGTTTGGTTGCAAAAGATTTTTAGTTATCTTGATGTGAGAGTACATGAACCCATTCAGATATTTTCAGATAGCGAGAGTGCTATAGCTATAGCAAAGAATCCAGTGCATCATGCAAGGACAAAGCATATAGAGGTACACTACCACTATATTCGAGAGCAGATAGCTAAGGAGCACATTGAGCTAGTTTATGTTCCTTCTAGTGAGAAAGTTGCATATATATTTACCAAAGCATTGACTAGAGATAGTCATGAGAAGATTTGCATATTACTGAAGCTTGTACCATTGTGACATTGAAGGAGGGATTATTGGAATCAATGTCCAACAATGGTCCAAAAGCTCAAAAGCGCATTCTCTGTTCAATTCCTAGACGGGCGCAACAACATAAGTGTAGAGAGTACACATGCGGAAGCAAAATGAAAAGTAAAGTACTCTCACAAAACAAAGAATGTGTGAGACAAAAAATGAGTAGACCATGAAATGGGTAAACTCATGTGGATTAGAAATGAGCTTGTCAAGAGCATGGAGTAGGCTCCTCAAGCTTCTAACCAAGTACAAATGAGGGGAGAGGCCCTCCTTATATAGATTTGGGAGGGGCTCTCAAAAGTACATCATATGTGGGATAAGTCTCCTGAAAGGAGAATGAATACAACTGGTAGAAGCACATGGCAAGGTACCCAAATACAAAGGAAATACAATATAAAATGGAAATAGAATAGAAATGGAGTGCCTCCTAGATACAAAATGGAGATGCACTCATGCGGATACAAATGTAGATGAAGTAGGAGCAATCATGTCATCAACACCCCCTCTACAGCTCCATTTTGGAGCGGCTGAATGCTGTAGAGGTCCACCAAGCGCTGAAGCGGAACCGGAGGTAGAGCCTTCGTGAACATGTCCGCCAGGTTCTCCTGAGAGGTACACTGCTCTAGAGTAATCTCTTGAGATATGAGCTTCTCATGGATGAAGTGGTACTAGATCTCGATGTGCTTCGTCTGAGCGTGGAACACTGGATTCTTGGCGATGGCCAAGGCTGACTGGCTGTCCATGTGAATACATGTCAAAGTATCCTGCAAAACACCAATTTCAGATAATAAACGTCGAAGCCAGATGGCCTCACATGCTACAAAGCTGGCTGGTCGGTACTTGTCCTCTGTAGATGATAGAGCAACTGTAGGCTTCTTCTTACTTGCCCAAGAGATAGGTCTTGATCCAACCAAGAATATATACCCAGGATTAGACTGCCGAGAATCAGGATCACCAACCCAATCTGAATCTGAATATCCAATGAGTTCGATGCCCCCTCTATACCAAAGACCATGATGTCGGGTGAGGGCAAGGTATCGAAGTAGTCTCTGAGCAGCATCCCAATGAGTCTGACGAGGCTGATGTGCAAACTGACTGAGTATCCCAACTGCATAAGAAATATCTGGTCTAGTGTTGGCAAGATAGAGTAATGAGACAACAAGCTGTCGATAGGTATGCACATCACAAGTGATGATGAGTCCTCTAGTGTAAGCTTGATGTTTGGATCAAGTGGTGTAGAAACTAAGTGATACTGGTCCATGTTATATCTGGAAAGTAGATCAGAGCAGTACTTCTTCTGTGATAGGAATATACCTTCTTTTGTTTGCCAAACTTCCATACCCAAGAAGTAGTGTAGTAATCCAAGATCTATCATAGAGTACTCAAGATGAAGCTGTGTGATGATAAACTGGATGCATTCTTCGTCTTAGCCTGTCAAGATCAAGTCATCTACATAGAGAATGATGATGGATACTAAAGACTCCTTTTGATAGATATAGAGATTAGCATCAACATTGCTTCTGTGAAATCCATTGTCTTCAAAGATCCCGTGAATCTTTTCATAACAGGCCCTAGGAGCTTGCTTGAGTCCATAAAGTGCTTTGTGAACTTTGTACACTTGATCTTACTTTCCTTTGATTTTGAAGCCTTCAAGTTGTTCAACATATACTTCTTCTTGAAGATCTCCATTGAGGAATGCGCTTTTGACGTCTAGGTAAATGGGCCACTTAAAGTGAGCACTTAGTGCTAAGATGATTCTTATGGTTGTGAATCTTGCAGTTGGAGCAAAGGTTTCTTCATAGTCGATGCCATGTTGTTGCTTGTATCCCTTAGCGACTAATCTTGCCTTATATTTATCTAGAGTTCCATCATACTTGTATTTGACTTTGTATATCCACTTGAATCCTATGACTTGATGGTAGGTTGGTTTGGGAACTAATGTCCAAGTCTTGTTCTTTGCTATTGCATCCAGTTCCTCTTTCATAGCTGCTTCCCACTCTGGTTGGCCTTGAGCTTCTTTGTAGTTGGATGGCTCTGGAATTTGTTGAATTTGGTGCATTAGAGCATAATTAACATAATGACTTTGTTCGCGTTGTATCTTATCAAGAAACCTTTGAGATCGGCATGGTTGTTTTGAAGTACTGGCTTTTGAGTTGGAGTTTGGAAATATTGAGTCCCCCTCTGAAGTGTAGATAGGTGGACTAAGACTTGCACTTGAATCTTTTCTTGAGTATGTGGAAGCTTCATTGAAGATCACATCCTTTGAAATGGTGATGGAGTGGTTTTTCATATCATATAGACGGTATGCCTTTGATTGGTCACTGTACCCTATGAATATGTGTTTCTTGGACTTTGATTGTAACTTGTTTCTATCTTCTTTTGGTACATGAACAAAAGCTTCACTATCAAAGACTCAAAAGTAATTCACATTTGGTTTTCTTCCATAGTATTCTTTGAAGGGTGTTTTGTTGTGTAATGCACTTGTAAATCCTTGATTAAGAATGTGAACGATAGTATGCACAGCTTCTGCCCAGAACTTGTAGGTTAGATCCTTGTGATGAAGCATAGTTCTTGCCATTTCCATTACACTGTGTATCTTTCTTTCAGCTACTCCATTCTGGGATGGAGTATGAGGCTGAGTGACTTGTCTTTTGATCCCTGTCTGGTTGAGAAAGTTATCAAAGTCATGATTGATAAACTCACCACCTCCATCTGATCTGATGGTTTTAACTTTAGTCGAAGATTCATTCTCAACTTCCTTGATCCAAGTTTGAAACTTAGAGAATGTTTCTACCTTTGACTTCAAAAATTACACCCAAATATAGCGAGAGTGGTCATCTACTAGAAGATAAAAGTAGAGGGATCCACTCAGGGATGGGGTGTTCATGGGTCCACATAAGTCCATGTGGATAAGGGCTAGAGGGTTCCTCGCTCATGTTGAAGCTTCCTTGGGAACTGGGGCCCTATGTTGCTTGCCTTGGGTGCAAGCTTGACGAACATCAGTAAGTTGCCCTATCTTTGGCAATCCCTTCACAAGTTGGGATGAAGAGATTTTTGATAAGTAAGAGGTGTGGCCAAATCTTTGGTGCCACAAACTTGAGGTTGATTCTTTGGATACAAAGCAAGATAGTTTGTAGAGGCCCTTTTCTTCAATACCTTGAGCAATGACATCCTTTGTATGGGGATCAACTACCTTAACTGAGGTGTTATCAAACCATACTTGTTTGTCCTGATCTGTAATGGCCTTGACGGAAAGTAGATTCATACATAAATTTGGAACAAAAAGAACATTGGATAAATACTTGCATTCCCCCTGATTATTGGTAATTTGAACTTTTCCTTTTCCTTCGATGGGTAAACTTTTGTTGCTGCCAAGATAGACTTCTCCCATGCGCTCTTCGAGTGCTTGAAAGGAGTCCTTGTCTTTGCACATATGGGAGGTAGCTCTGCTATCAAAGGTCCACTCATGCGGGGAGCTATAAGTAACTAGGGCATTGGCTTCTGTGGAGATGAAGAGCTCCTCACTAGAGCAGTGGGATCTATGTTGGGATCCTTTGGATGCTTGCCTAGATGTAGAAGCCTTCGATGATTGTTTCTTTTTATAGCAAAACTTTTCTAAGTGTCTTGATTTTCCACAAAAATTACAGGTGAACTTCTTCGATGAATTATGCGATTCTTGCTTAGATCCATGGCTAGCATGATGACTTGTGCTTTTGCCCTTATTGAATGGGCCTTTGGGCTTCATGGCAAACTCTTGGGAGGAAGTTGATTTGGCTCGCGAGTCGTGAAGGAGCAATAGTGGACGAACCTCTTCCCAAGTTAAGACTTGGCCATGATTATACAAAGTTGTGATAAATGTCTTGTACGACTTAGTAACTTGTTAAGAAACCTAATGGCCATGTCTTCACTACAAATCTACCTACCACATAGTGCTAATTTACGTTGGTAGTCCTCAAATTGGGCTATGACCTTGGTAATTGTGTCGTGTGGCCGAATAATCAAATTATGAAACTCGACCTCTAATGCATATATTTTCTAAGGGGTTTGATCTTCATACAAAGCGACTAAGGTATCCCAAGCGTCCTTGCATGTCTTCCAGGCTGTGATATGTCCTTTCATCAGTTTGTCATAGGCAAGTAGCAATTGACCTAAAGCTCTTTTTTCCTTGACATTCCACACATTCCAATTGTCTAAGTTGGTATCCCTATTGGGTTCGGGGTCTGACCCGTCCCCTACCTCATGAAGGAGATTCATTTAGAGATATGCGCGCATGACATCTTTCCATAGATTGTAATTTTGTCCATTGAGGCATTCATCCTTAGGCATAAAAATAGGGGTGAAAGAGGGTAAGAAGTTAGTGTTAGCTCAGAAAATGGTTGGTTTTAATGCACTAATGTGGTTTTATTTGGTAGGAAATATGTTTGATTTCAGGTACTTGAAGAATGAATTTGATGATTGATGAGAAGCATGTGGAGATATTGATTGTAGGAGTGTGGAGAGAAGGGATTGAGCATGGAGGAGGTGTAGATGGATAAGATGGTGGTAGAATTTTGGGTGCTTGGGAAGTTGACATGAGAGGTGAATTTCCACTTCTCTTTGTATCCAAAAAAGAGGCACGAACTAAGCTTCCGCATTCTGAGGTGGTCAAGAAATGCCAAGGAAAATTGGAGCACTACAGAGGCTTAGGTGATCAACCATTAGAACAAAGTGATTTAAGCAGTGCACATGTTTTGCAGGAAGAAGAAATAAGAGAATTGCTTCTTGATTATGTTGGTCGACATTGTTGCTGGGGGCGCTCTCCAGCAAGGACATGAAGGATAGTAAAGGTTGAGGATTGCAACTCATATATTGGCACGCTTGAGACATTTATTGGGGGAAGGGATGTGATTGATGACGTGGAGCCATATGGAGGAGGACTTTTATCTGTAATACCTTATCTTTTTCTACTGGGGTGTCAAGAGGAGGGGCGCAGCTCTTAACGCGGGGGCTTTGTCATTTTTTCGGTGTGTGCAGAAACGAGGGAGGCACGGAAGAGTAGCAGCAAGTGGAGGGAGGAAGGAAGGAAGCTACCGAAGAGAGTGCAGGACACGAGGTCGGGGGTAGCCGTAGCAGAGGGGGAAGATCGAGAAGAAAAGGGGAGTAAGAAGGATTGGCAGATGTTATGAAAGATGAATCACCATAGAAGGTTTGGAGAAAGATGTGTTCATGTTCCAAGAACGCAATTCTAGGGGGTTTGAGTTGAACGGGGGGGGGGGGGGCAACCCTTGCTGATTTGGTTCAGTATGGCATTCTCTATGTGTTGGTGAGGAACAACAATGTCATCTGCAAGTCATCCGGCTCTTCTTGCTGCAGATCTATCCAGGAGAAGAACTCATGATGTCTGAGTTGGGGAGAGGGAAAGGCTGTTGGCATTGTACCGTTTCTTTGGGTGATGATGTATCTAGAGAGTCTTTTGTTCACTGCTATTGTTAATTAAAGAGGTTAATAAGGGAAGATGATTCAGTAAAAGGCACGATGGAAACCGAATTCTGAGCATCAACAAAGGGTACGGTGAAGGTTGGCTTCCGAAAAGCATGTCTCCACTGATTGCTCGATTCCAATGTCATGCTCATAATGAGGAACCAAGTGCGTTATAAGAGGTGCAAGCAGGATTTGACTCTCGACAAGAGGGCTATAGAATATTGGATTTAGAGGTTTCCTCTCTCTCCCATTTTCCTTCTCAGTGTAATGAAGATCTCAAGGACTGCTTATAAACATAATTGACAGCAGGTTTATGTGAATGTTTGTTTGTCTTAAGGTGCCCGTGAATGATATTTTCTCTCTGGCTTTCTCTGAGAGAGAGAGAGAGAGACCTGCAGATCTGCGTTAGAGGTATTTCTGATGCAGATGCTCGTTCCCCTCAAGTAGTAGAATAGCTCCCAAGATCCCGGAGGCCTAAAAATATATAAAGGATAAAGCCGTACATAAGTCTCTTGATTAATGTTACCGGAAGGCATGAAGCTCGTTAGTCGCTGACATAGAGTGCAAGGGAATCCTTGCTATGTAGCTCAAGGCAAGTTTCTTTTCAGAAGCGAAGATCTGGAGTTGTTTATCTGTATCAGTCATTTTTTGTACGTCTTTATGAGTCATTTACAGCCTTAATTTTTTTGTTTATGGTACCAAAACAAGTTAGCCAAGTTCACAGTGGCTACACACCTCCATATAGCAGATTATTCAGTGGCTCAGTTAACTTCATCAAGCATTTTGATATGTAATAAGTTGCCTAGGTGTCTGCCTCAAGGAGGGTTTTATTTAAGGCCTAGTTATGCTTTCTAGGGTGCCCATTGTGTGATTATTCAAGGCTGATGTACAACCAACTAACAATGAAGCTGCATGTCACCACACTTATGTCTCTCCTTTGTGCTTAATGCTTCTATGTTGAAGTTTAAGCTTACGACCTGTTTTTCTTGCAATATTGAAATTGACAAAGCAACGATGATGGGCCTGTAGAGGTTAGGCATCACCCTAAGGTGTTGTGCAATATTTCCGTTACTTCTGCTACGTTTCTCTTGACTTTTTTTTACTAATGATGCTTCTATGCTCGATTTAAAAAAAGGGTTTGATATGGAAAAAATGGTATGAGAGAACCTTTAGATGAACAAGGGTAGAATTAATGGGGGAATAATCTCGAATCAACGTGCCAAGATTTTCAATGAACATTAGGGTTTACGTGGCACACTTAATTAATATGATGCCCGAATAAAAGTGTGCTTCTATTCACATTTTGTGGGGCGCAAGAGACTTAGTTTAGGTATGAACAAGGATAATTGTGGCGCACGTTATTAGAAACATTGAGAAGTCAAAATCCTAGCTCATGGATTTCCCCTACATTCCTATTAGAGGATATCAATGATTGAGCTATGTTTTTGTATCATTGTTGCGACGAGGATGATGAATGTTAGAAAGTAAGATTACTAAGGGTTGCTTATGGATATGCTATACTTTCCAAAGATGGTATGCTAAAGCATCATGTTAAAAATCACTAGAAGGATGAAATCTAAGCCTAGCCCTTATTCGCTTAATGACTTCTTTTAAAGAGATCCACGACATATAGGGTAAACTTGACGTAAAAAGGGGGTGAGAGTAGAGTCTTTGGCTTAGGAGGCAATCATTCTGGCAATCTTGCTTTGGATCCCAAAGGAGGACATATTCGGGAAACATATGAGCTAGTGCATAGACATAAGAAGAATCCATTGTGAGACAATTGTGTGCTCCAGGTAATCCAATTGGACCGATTCCGAGGGATTTGAACAAAATAAAGTCTCGTATAATCACTTTTTACTTGGGCATTAGAATCTAACATTTTGGTGTGTTTGCCGGGAATAGCTTGGTACGTCTCTATAAGAGAGTGCCATAGGTTCGCCTAGCGCCACAGGTTGGCCGAGCTTGCGGACCCAAGATCTAGTACATGAGCGAGGGGAGCTCATCGTCAGGAGCAACACAAACTCAAAGAGAGGAACGCGCTCAGAGAAGAGCCCTTGAAAGAGAAAGGAGAAGGTGGGAACCACCAGGTGAGTGGACCTCGATTGGCTCGAAGAAATCAGCCAAAAACGTGTACTCCCGTAGGAGATTCGCGAATCAAGTGCGGAAGTTTGAAGGAGGGATCCTGAGGCCACGGGCACTAAATTTTTGGGATCGAAGTGATATTGATATCACATCTCTGTTCGAAATGGCTCAGCGGATTTCGGTTCACTTGGGGGACTTCACCAAGTTTTCAGGTACTTGGGACGAAGATCCGGATAGTTTTATCCAGCTGTTTGAGGTTACTTGTGAGGCCAATGACGTAGTTGACCAGGATCAAAGGTTGAGAATTTTTCCGGCTATTCTCCGTGATGAGGCAGCCAATTGGTATGGGAATCTGACACCACAAGAGCGTGGAACTTATCAAATGCTCAAGGAAGCCTTCTTGGCAAAGTTTCGACGACAAGGCTTCCAAGATAGATTGGCCCAACAGATGGATTATTTGCGACAGGGAGTCAATGAGAGCATCGATAACTACATTCAGAGAATGGAAACGTTGGTAAGAAAGATGGGCACGAATGCCCTGAACGATGAGACATTGAAACGAAGATTCATTTCGGGATTGAGAGATCCTACGGCACAGCAACATATCAGCCTGACAAGACCTGCAACTTTAATGGATGCTAAGGAACAAGCGAGGCTTTGGGAGGAAGTACAATTATGCCAACAAAGGAAGATGGAACTCTTATACGAGCCAATGGGAGGCCCGAGGAATATACCGATGAAAGATCCGGGCCAAGGAAGTCCCGCATTGACGACCCCAGCTTTTGTAGCCGCCACTAGCACGCCAGGCGAGGTAAAGCCTGCGCTAACTGAAGAACGAATATTGGAATTGGTCACGCAAGCTATAAAAGCTGCCACAATGACTCAGGAGACATACACAGTAAAACCAAAGGTCACGACAAACCCGAATCAAGTGTTTCGATCAAATACATGGTGTGGAAAGTGCCATGGTTACGGCCATTTGGCTTCAGAATGCCCTACAGTCTTGAGAGTATTCACAGATAGATCACCACCTAGAATGCGTTGCACTTTTTGTGGAAGGACAAATCACACGGAAGATCGATGTTACAACAAGAGAGCCTATGAAGAGAGGACCATGAAATCAGGAGATATAAGAGAAAGACCTTACACGGGATTGCCCGCTCAAAGTGTCCCACCTACATCTCGTTGGGAAAACAGACCGACTTATGGATATGGTGCTCAGGGTCAAGGAGGAGACTATCCAAGAGGAGCCGCACGTGATCAAAGAAGAGATGGTCCAATCCAGTGTTGGAGATGTCATGGCTTTGGCCATACTCAATCTAGATGTCCAAACGAAAAGAAACCAATTGACTATACCCCACTATGTAGGTACTGTAGTGGAGAGGGCCACTTTGATGAAGATTGTCCAAAGCGAAGAGCCGCCGCCGGCAAGGAAAAAGGACCAGTAGGGTCCTCAAATTATGTTGATACTCAGACGCATTCCACAACAAGAGCTCAAGAGCACGTCCCTACAATCGGAGTAGTGTTCAAGACACCGAACCCTCAAGAAGGCTCTAGCTCGTCGATGCACTTTGTGGATGCTTACGAGGCCAAGAACCCGCATAAAGATCCAACTGTGGCAGTAGTCACAAGGACTCAAGAGTATTCGAAGACGAACCAAAGAGGCGAAGGTGAAGAAGGAAGTCAAGGGAAAATAACTGAGAATGAGGAGGTAGGAAACCAAGTTGGAGGACTTGCTGAGCAGCAAGAGCTGGAGGATGGGGAAGAGATTGAGATCCTTCCACCCGTGACCAAGGAGTTTGTGCCAGGCATAGCACCATTCCCTGAAAGATTGAAGACTCCTAAGAGTAGAAAGGAAAGACAAAGTTCGGAGGAAGTGGACATCGTAAAGCTGTTCGCTGACACGGAAGTCACGTTAGACATTGGCACGTTGCTGAAGTGTTCACCTGCCTATAGGAAACAATTCTACAACGAATATATTAAGAAGCCGAGGAAAGCTCGAGATAAAAAGAGACAAGATAAGGATGTCCAAGGAATCATTCAAAGTATTACGACGCAAATCGATTCGAATGCTCCAGCTGTGACGGTCGAGATTAAAGGATATGCAGTCCCCGGTGCTCAGTTAGATAGTGGAGCCGCAGTCAACCTTATGACCGAGTTCATGATGAAAGCTTTGGGCCTCAACCAAATGGAAGAAACGCCGATGTCCTTGAGAATGGCAGATCAAACACAAGTGAAGCCTGCGGGTCTTTTAAAGAATGTAAGCACAATTGTGGGCGGTTTAGAGTTTAAAGTTGATTATCTGATAGTAAGACCAAGGACCTCAGAGGCTACCTTCTGGATCCTACTTGGACGGCCATGGCTGGTGCAAGCCGAGTGTGTGCATGACTGGCGCACATGATTTATTTCAATAGGGCCAAAGTCTGATCGGATTCAAATACAAGTATCCCCACCCTCAAGCAACAAGAAGAAGACAATAATAGTCGATGAGATGGAAAAGAAAGAAAAGGAGAAAGCAAGGCAAGAGATTGCACGAACTAGGTTTTCTTTGAACACGGACACCTACAAGAATCTACTTCAAGACGGGTTCAACTTGCGGCTCTTTAAGAATCAAGACACGAAGATGGGAGAATATCAAAATCCATTGCTCTATAACGACGATTCCGATCACGAATTGCTGGGATGGTTGACACATACAAGTGAATTTGAGTGCTACATGTTGAGTATAGACGCACTTAAAAACAAAGCTACTCAATCCCTGGAGAAGGGAACTTCAAAAGGAGAGTTGAAACTGGAATTAGCTCCGACAATGGAAGTGCAACAGTTGAGAGAAAGAGTTAGAATGCTAGAAGCAGAGATTCTAAAGCGAAGTCGAGAATCGGAAAAAGAAGGGAAGAGTAAGACTAAAGTGTCGGAAGCCATTGCAAAAACTGAATTAAAGAAATTAGGTTCAATCGAAACAGAATGAAACAATGATTTATTGGCCAACCATGCACGCGTGATCGGAGAGCACATTCCAATCACAGTGTCATCGAGGAATAAGGAATATTCGCGAGAAGCTCAGTTGGAAAAATGGGAAGTTTTTCCAGAAAAGTTCTTGAGCGTGGGGTCAGAGCTACCAGATGAAGTACGAGATTGTATTAAGTTGACACTCAAAAATTTCGGCAAGGCCTTTGCATGGTCATACAGTGATTTGAGAGGAATTGATCCCCGAATCTGCCAACATTATATAGACTTGGAAGAAGGCACACGACCAATATGTCAACGACTTAGGCGGACAAATCCAGTTTACTCGGAATTGATCAAGCTGGAATTGACTAAGTTATTGGAGGCAGGATTTATATATCCCATCGCATCCAGCGAGTGGGTATCACCAATTGTAGTGGTTCCAAAGAAAAATAAGAAAATCTGTATTTGCATAGATTATCGTAAGTTGAACGAGCGCACAAAAAAAGATCACTTTCCTTTGCCATTCACTGATCAAATCTTGGACAGAGTGGCTGGTCATAAATTGTACTCATTTTTGGACGGTTTCAGTGGATACAACCAGATCCAAATCCATGAAGAGGATCAATCGAAAACTACTTTCACCACGGAATGGGGCACATACGCATATCGGGTGATGCCATTTGGATTATGCAATGCACCGGCCACATTCCAGAGGGCAATGATAGCTGCATATCAAGACTACTTGCAGGATTGGATGGAGATATTTCTCGATGACTTTGCGATCAGAGGCGACGATGAAAACATGATGGAGAGGATCGAAGCGATTTTAAGAAGAAGCATTGAAAAAGGCATCGCATTGAATCCTGAAAAGTGCACATTTGGAGTACGAAGAGGATTGCTTTTGGGACATGTTATTTCCGAAAAAGGGATTGCGGTTGACGAGGATAAGGTGGAAAACATTGGAAAACTTCCACCTCCTCAAAATTTGCGGCAACTCAGAGGATTCTTGGGCCATGCAAATTATTATCGACGTTTTATATTAAATTTTGCATCAATAGCGGCACCACTGACGAATCTTTTGAGGAAGGAGCAACAATACCAATGGACTGGAGAGTGTCAAGTTGCATTCGACTCGATCAAGGAGAGATTGATAAATGCACCAATCTTGGTAGCACCCGATTGGACGAAAGAATTCCATGTGCATACCGACGCTTCTCATACTGCGGTTGGAGCAGTACTATGCCAAGCCGATGAAAAGAAGTTGGACCACCCTATTTATTACGCAAGTCGCAATTTGAATAACACTGAGAGGAACTATATGACTACAGAGAAGGAATGCATATCGATGATCTTTGCGGTGAACAAGTATCGGCATTGCTTGATGGGAAAGCATTTCACTTTTTATGTGGATCATGAAGCCCTTAAGTACATCATTAATAAACCAGAGTTATCAGGGCGATTGATGAGGTGGATGCTACTCCTCCAAGAATTTCAGTTCACAGTGGTAATCAAACCAGGCAAAGCACATATATTGGCTGACCATTTATCTCGAATTGTTAATGAGGAGCCAATCTCTGGTGTGCCCGATGATGCTCCTGATGGGCATCTATTCCAGGTTGATGCTAAAGTACCTTGGTATGCCGACTTGGTGAACTTCTTGTGCACTACTAAATATCCGCCAGGAGCAAGCAAGAGAGAGAAGCAAAAACTGTTAGCATTGGCGAAGCACCATAGCATCATTGGGGGGCAACTCTATCGATATTTTGTTGATGAGAGCATTTATCGGAGGTTTCTCGAGGAAGAAGAAGCAAACCTAGTGTTGAGGGCTTTGCATGACGAACCCTACGGTGGGCATTTTGCTGGTGAACTGACGGCAAGAAAGATTTTATTGGCTGGGTATTGGTGGCCAACGCTGTTCAAAGACTCGCACACATACTGTAAGAAATGTGACAGATGCCAACGAATGGGCAAACCCACATTAGCACATGCTGCTCCTCTCACACCGGTGCTTGCTCTTAAGCCCTTTGAGAAGTGGGGAATTGATTTTGTGGGACCTATTGATCCTCCCTCACGACGAAGATCCAATAGGTATATCTTGGTCTGTACTGACTATGTTACCAAGTGGGTAGAAGCCAAAGCTCTGAAGACTGACCGAGCTGTTGATGTAGCTAAATTTTTGTATGAACAAATTATCACTCGATTCGGATGCCCGTTGGAAATAGTAAGTGATAGAGGAACCCATTTTGTCAACGAATTGATCGAAGAATTAATGGAATTATATAAGATCAAACATAGAAAAAGCACTCCATATTACCCGAGGGCAAATGGACAAGTGGAGGTCACCAACAAAGTTCTTGAACAGATTCTGACAAAGACAGTAGCTGTGTATAGGCGAGACTGGGATGAGAGACTTTTGGAAGCTTTGTGGGCATATCGAACATCCTACCGAGTGACGACAAAGAGCACTCCGTTCTCCCTAGTATATGGCGAGGAAGCCATCTTTCCCATTGAAAAAGAAGTGCCGACCTTAAGAGTGGCCATCGAAGCCAGGTTGGGCGAGGGAGAGTCATTGAAGGAAAGGTACATACAATTGGTCAAGCTGGAAGAAAAGAGACTCATTGCACAGCAAAGTTTGGAAGCTATTCAGAAGAGACGTAAGGAGAGGCATGATAAGAATCTCAAGACCTATGTGATTCAAGAAGGGGATTTGGTGCTAGTTTATGATAGTAAATATTATAAATTCCCGAGGAAGTTACAGACAAGATGGGTAGGACCGTTTAAGGTGGTGGAACTCAATTCCAATGGTTCCATGCAAATTCAAGATTTAGGAGAAGAATATGCTCCCGTGAAGGTTAACGCGCTTCGAGTTAAACCATATTTCACGTGACAATAGGACGGGAGAAGCTAGACGAGATCCAAGCAGAAGGACGTAGTAGACTCCTTGTACATACATGTATAGTTACATATATATATATATATATATGCGCATATGTAAGCTATGATTTGTGTGTCATAAATATTCTTCCTTGCTAGCTCAAGAATTTTGGACTTCTAATTATTTTTCTTGTGTTGCGTAGAGACTGTTAGGAGCTAAGTAACAAAATGGCAGATCAAATAACGCAACTCTACTTGTACGAGCTAAGGATATATTTCTCGGACCAAACATTCGCCCGCATGGACATAGATGTCGACGACTTTGAGACGGAATACGATGTTGAGGAAGCGCATTGGCTGGTATGCTTTATAAATCAGGGTTTGGGTGTTGCATTTTACATTGAGTGTTTTGAGGAATACCTGACTCGACATGTAGGATGGGCGGGAGATCGATATTACTATTTCGATCCTTCGAGGGAAATGCCTAACGAGGAAAACGATATCACGTGGGCTTGGGCAGATGTGCTAACGATAGGAAGTGATGACGGAGCTCCTGAAGTTGAGCCTGACTCGCCCTAGGGAAGTTGTCGGGATGCGAGTACGATGTGAGACTACATGAGACATCCCGGAGACTCACATTCTAGGACACCTAGGGATAGGTATACGAGGGACTAAGGCATAGCCGGCTGTAGTTACCTAGTGAAAAGTCAAATCGATGAATACATATGTAGTGTCTGTAATTGAGAGAATGGAGTGAAAAGGTGGTTGATCTGTCAAAGGCTAGAGTGTATATGTTTGCATGTATGTGTGGGAACAGTGGGAAAAGTCCCTTTCTTCCTCTCCCTAATTCTCAGGACTTGGGTGAATTAATTAACTAGAAAAAAAAAATGAAGAAAAAGAAAAGAAAAAAAAAATGTGGTGTGTTGTTTGTACCAATGCGCTATGGTGGGCTAGTAGGTGGGTGGATTTATCTTAGCCGGGTGGTTAGGACCACGAGCCGCAGCTAGTTTCGCCATAGGCTTGGAAGGTATATGTTTGTGTCTTAGCTACGCGCCATAACGGGTTGGTAGGTAAGTGGAGCCATCGTGGCTGGGTAGTCACGACCATGAGCCGCATCCAGCTTCGTTATGGGCTAGCTGATATATGTTATGTGTTATCATTGTGTGTTTGTGTGTTGTGCGCTGCATTGCATTGGTAGATGGGTGGAATCAACTTGATCGGGTGGTCAGGTCCACGAATCGCATCCAGTGTCAATGCAGGACAACGTGTGATTAAAATAAAATTTTCATATGAAGTTATTCCCCACTCCTGAGGGGGAGAGAGAGAGAGGAGAGGGTGATGATCGCCTGGAAGGGAACGTTATTTGCTTGTGTGATTGGTATGTGTTGGCTTGTGACAGATCAGCTCACTTTGAATCAACATTCATGAAGGCACAGATATTCTATATGTACTTATGGATGAGGCTTTAGCGAGGTAATGCAACGGTCTTGCTTTATAACTTATGTGCTCTATCTGAGGGTTTTTCTAGTGTGTGGGACACTCCAGGGTTTTTATGTAGGTCTTGACTTGTACTCGAGTCTCGATGGTTTCTGTAGGACGATGATGGGGATTCTTTGGGAACGTCTAGTCATGGAATAATTGTACATAGAGAATAGTAGGTCAATAAAAGGGGTATGCATTTTGGGTATGTTGCATCTCCGATTGGATTCATTTCAGTTGTCGTTGTTCATTTCGGTATTTTCTTTTCTGTTTTTCGCAATGGTAGTTGCATGTGTAAAACATGGAAAGGTATGCATGTGTTATTTTGGTTGAGACCATTTTTCATAATGGAATGTATGAGCAAATTGATGCATGGCTGAAATGGAATTGCATATATGTGCATGTTCGTGGATCATTTTGGAAGTGACTGATTTGTATGTATTCATGAGTGATTTTTTGAGCACTAATAGCTTCGATGAGTGCAGGTTCAGTGGAAGTGACGGCTCGATGAAAAGGTATGCAACCCAGTTATAAATTGACATGTTCATGGTTGTTTGGATTTTATTGCAGCATGTAGTGGCTTGTCGAGGACGACTTCGCAAATAAGAAGAGGGGAGTATGTTAGCTCAGAAAATGGTTGGTTTTAATGCACTAATGTGGTTCTATTTGGCAGGAAATACGTTTGATTTCAGGTACTTGAAGAATGAATTTGATGATTGATGAGAAGCATGTGGAGATATTGATTGCAGGAGTGTGGAGAGAAGGGATTGAGCATGGAGGAGCTGTAGATGGAAAAGATGGTGGTAGAATTTTGGGTGCTTGGGAAGTTGACATGAGAGGTGAATTTCCACTTCTCTTTGTATCCAAAAAAGAGGCACGGACTAAGCTTCCGCATTCTGAGGTGGTCAAGAAATGCCAAGGAAAATTGGAGCACTACAGAGGCTTAGGTGATCAACCATTAGAACAAAGTGATTTAAGCAGTGCACAGGTTTTGCAGGAAGAAGAAATAAGAGAATTGCTTCTTGATTATGTTGGTCGACATTGTTGCTGGGGGCGCTCTCCAGCAAGGACATGAAGGATAGTAAAGGTTGAGGATTGCAACTCATATATTGGCACGCTTGAGACATTTATTGGGGGAAGGGATGTGATTGATGACGTGGAGCCATATGGAGGAGGACTTTTATCTGTAATACCTTATCTTTTTCTATTGGGGGTGTCAAGAGGAGGGGCGCAGCTCTTAACGCGGGGGCTTCGTCATTTTTTCGGTGTGTGCAGAAACGAGGGAGGCACGGAAGAGTAGAAGCAAGTGGAGGGAGGAAGGAAGGAAGCTACCGAAGAGAGTGCAGGACACGAGGTCGCGGGTAGCCGCAGCAGAGGGGGAAGATCGAGAAGAAAAGGGGAGTAAGAAGGATTGGCAGATGTTATGAAAGATGAATCACCACAGAAGGTTTGGAGAAAGATGTGTTCATGTTCCAAGAACGCAATTCTAGGGGGTTTGAGTTGAACGGGGGGGGGGGGGGGGCAACCCTTGCTGATTTGGTTCAGTATGGCATTCTCTATGTGTTGGTGAGGAACAACAATGTCATCTGCAAGTCATCCGGCTCTTCTTGCTGCAGATCTATCCAGGAGAAGAACTCATGATGTCTGAGTTGGGGAGAGGGAAAGGCTGTTGGCATTGTACCGTTTCTTTGGGTGATGATGTATCTAGAGATTCTTTTGTTCACTGCTATTGTTAATTAAAGAGGTTAATAAGGGAAGATGATTCAGTAAAAGGCACGATGGAAATCGAATTCTGAGCATCAACAAAGGGTACGGTGAAGGTTGGCTTCCGAAAAGCATGTCTCCACTGATTGCTCGATTCCAATGTCATGCTCATAATGAGGAACCAAGTGCGTTATAAGAGGTGCAAGCAGGATTTGACTCTCAACAAGAGGGCTATAGAATATTGGATTTAGAGGTTTCCTCTCTCTCCCATTTTCCTTCTCAGTGTAATGAAGATCTCAAGGACTGCTTATAAACATAATTGACAGCAGGTTTATGTGAATGTTTGTTTGTCTTAAGGTGCCCGTGAATGATATTTTCTCTCTGGATTTCTCTGAGAGAGAGAGAGAGAGACCTGCAGATCTGCGTTAGAGGTATTTCTGATGCAGATGCTCGTTCCCCTCAAGTAGTAGAATAGCTCCCAAGATCCCGGAGGCCTAAAAATATATAAAGGATAAAGCCGTACATAAGTCTCTTGATTAATGTTACCGCAAGGCATGAAGCTCGTTGGTCGCTGACATAGAGTGCAAGGGAATCCTTGCTATGTAGCTCAAGGCAAGTTTCTTTTCAGAAGCGAAGATCTGGAGTTGTTTATCTGTATCAGTCATTTTTTGTACGTCTTTATGAGTCATTTACAGCCTTAATTTTTTTGTTTATGGTACCAAAACAAGTTAGCCAAGTTCACAGTGGTTACACACCTCCATATAGCAGATTATTCAGTGGCTCAGTTAACTTCATCAAGCATTTTGATATGTAATAAGTTGCCTAGGTGTCTGCCTCAAGGAGGGTTTTATTTAAGGCCTAGTTATGCTTTCTAGGGTGCCCATTGTGTGATTATTCAAGGCTGATGTACAACCAACTAACAATGAAGCTGCCTGTCACCACACTTATGTCTCTCCTTTGTGCTTAATGCTTCTATGTTGAAGTTTAAGCTTACGACCTGTTTTTCTTGCAATATTGAAATTGACAAAGCAACGATGATGGGCCTGTAGAGGTTAGGCATCACCCTAAGGTGTTGTGCAATATTTCCGTTACTTCTGCTACGTTTCTCTTGACTTTTTTTACTAATGATGCTTCTATGCTCGATTTAAAAAAAGGGTTTGATATGGAAAAAATGGTATGAGAGAACCTTCAGATGAACAAGGGTAAAATTAATGGGGGAATAATCTCGAATCAACGTGCCAAGATTTTCAATGAACATTAGGGTTTACGTGGCACACTTAATTAATATGATGCCCGAATAAAAGTGTGCTTCTATTCACATTTTGTGGGGCGCAAGAGACTTAGTTTAGGTATGAACAAGGATAATTGTGGCGCACATTATTAGAAACATTGAGAAGTCAAAATCCTAGCTCATGGATTTCCCCTACATTCCTATTAGAGGATATCAATGATTGAGCTATGTTTTTGTATCATTGTTGCGACGAGGATGATGAATGTTAGAAAGTAAGATTACTAAGGGTTGCTTATGGATATGCTATACTTTCCAAAGATGGTATGCTAAAGCATCATGTTAAAAATCACTGGAAGGATGAAATCTAAGCCTAGCCCTTATTCGCTTAATGACTTCTTTTAAAGAGATCCACGACATATAGGGTAAACTTGACGTAAAAAGGGGGTGAGAGTAGAGTCTTCGGCTTAGGAGGCAATCATTCTGGCAATCTTGCTTTGGATCTCAAAGGAGGACATATTCGGGAAACATATGAGCTAGTGCATAGACATAAGAAGAATCCAATGTGAGACAATTGTGTGCTCCAGGTAATCCAATTGGACCGATTCCGAGGGATTTGAACAAAATAAAGTCTCGTATAATCACTTTTTACTTGGGCATTAGAATCTAACAGTTAGCCATAGATAATGAGATACCTTCACTTTTGGTCATTACAAAGCTTTGAGGATAAAGTGTTTAGAAACACTATCAAAGACACTTGCCAAAAATACCGCTTCAAAATAATTGCAAAGCTTGAAATGAACAACTGGACACCACACTTAAAATTCTTGGGGAAGGGGGGGGGGGGGGGGGCTTAGAGTAGCCCTACACTTGTACAACACCAAGATAAGTCGACGCGAGAGGAGGGGGCTTAGATTAGCCCGTTGTACACCAATGGAGCCTTAGAGTAGGCTTAGATACTAGGAGAGAGTTTGGTGGGTGGGCTTAGACTAGCCTCCAACCCACACCTGCACACACAAATTCTTCTTCTTCTTATATTCTTGATGTACAAAGATGGGCACTTAGTGCCAAAGTGGTGTACCAAAAGTAATGAACTTAAGTCCTCTTGGAACTACAATGATACTCTTTTAGGGATACCAAATTGAGTGCCAAAGTTAAGTGTGGGTACCCTTAAAAAGTCAAAGACTAAAACAATATGCACTTGATGGTTTATAAGGCTTGATGCAAGTAAATCCAAAGTGTGGCAATTCAATGAACCGTGATTTTTGCCTAAGGCTTATATGAAAGAAGTAGCGAGTGAAACCATGTCATAGATATCATATATGTGCAATATATCATATATGTTGTCATCAACAAATCCGGTAGTACGTGGCAGGGATTACAATGGATTAATCTTGGCCTCTGTCCATGAAAATATTGCCATATAGATAGTCCATGTATCATGTGAAAGCAGCGGTTGGCAGACCTGCACATTGGACAAGTGGGGTGCGTTGTAGCACTTAGAGGCATTCAAGGAGCTCCATTGGCATTGGTGGACCTGCAACTCTAACGAGGTTGGCGCATCTTATGTGCTGCAACAACTCAGATGATGTGCGCATTGCATGCCAAAGTTTGTTATTCCGAGAGCTACCACACATTTATTGCACGTATTCTATCAACAAGGCGAGCCAAAGCAGGCGGTAGCAGAAATTAGCATTTGTTGTGAACCTGATGAAACACCGAGAGTGCAATGAGTTTGCATGATGATTTCTCCCTCAGAGACGGGTGTACGAGCTGCACCTTTTGTGTATATATAGCAGAGGTCTTCGTGCTCTCTCTCTCTCTCTCTCACGGGCACATTTGCAGCTAACTACTGCTTCATGCCCAGTTGTGGAAGGGTGCTGAGCTAAGTTTTGCTCGGATGCTTCCTTGGTCGGCCTAGAGGTGCTCCACCCTGCAGCTGCTACAAGAACACAGAGAGTACGCAGAAAGTAGTCTCTCAGAGAGCTCACACTTTCAAAGCTCTCTGTAGAGATGGAATTTCGGTCATTCACTTAGCACAGAGGGTCGAGGCTGCTCCTTCTTTCTGAAGTTGATTGACAGTGCCTCCTTCAGTGATAACTCTCGATAACTCCTAAGGCAGGCTCCCCACTTGCTCACTTTCACTGTGGCGAACATGCACTCTCGAACACTGTAGCACAGTGTGTAGGATCCCAATTCAGAAGAGCATTGCTGGACTATTGTTGGCTGCACTTTAGGGGCTTTCTAGATGCCGTTATTGGCTGTAGATGCTGAGCCGTGCAAGGCTACCAGAGGTATGAGGCATGACTATTCTACCATAGGTCAGATGTGCCCTCTCTCTGGCTTCTTCTTTTCCAAGAGCTAACACCAGCGGTCTGCCCGTCAGTTGCGCCCACAACAGCGCATTGCTGTTTCTCTCTGTCGAAGTCAAAAAACTTTTGCTCGAGACTTCCTCTCCTTTAGCAGTCGTTGCTATAGTCACAAAAGCTTCTCTCCTTTAGTAGATGATGAATGTGGTCTCTTTCTTTGAGGGGTTGATAATAGCGGAGAAATGGCCAATGCAGATGGGCACACACAATGCCAGAGAGCAACACGTAAGAGACCCTGTCTGAGCTTGTTTGTGCCAAGGAAAGAGAACCATCGATCAGCCTCTGCAATAGTATATGGTGGGCACTATTGAGGTTACTGCAACAATATATGGTCCTTAATAGTATATGATGGGCACTATCGAGGTTACTGCAAGGTGAATTATGAACACTAAAAAATTGATAGAACAATAATCGATATGTGCACAGAGATCCAAAACCGAGAACCAATGTCGCAGAATGCTAACCGTGAGTGAGGCTTTTTCTGGTAACATGCTATATCAAAATAGCGCAGACTGCCACCCAAGGAATGTGAAAGTGTTTATAAACACTAAAATTTGAAATGCATCATCAATGCTCCAAGTGTCTGTCTAAGAACATGAACAAAAAAAATAAGCCAAGAACAAAGAGTGGGTAGGAGAATGATGATACAAGGGTGGGAGGGAAAATGGGGATAGAAGGTGATAAATAAGAAAGGGTGGGAGGGTGGGAAAATGGGCAAAGTGAGACCCAAAGATCACAAAACTGATGGCAAAAGCTTCTTGCAATAAGGAGAAAGCAAGACCACCAACACTCAAGCACCACCAGCACAACCAAAATGACCGCCAAACACACCACCAAGACCTCCACCTAGCGCTCTGATACCATGTAGAGAGTACACACGCGGAAGCAAAATGAAAAGTAAAGTACTCTCACAAAACAAAGAATGTGTGAGACACAAAATGAGTAGACCATGAAATGGGTAAACTCATGTGGACTAGAAATGAGCTTGCTAAGAGCATGGAGTAGGCTCCTCAAGCTTCTAACCAAGTACAAATGAGGGGAGAGGCCCTCCGTATATAGATTTGGGAGGGGCTGTCAAAAGTACATCATATGTGGGATAAGTCTCCTGAAAGGAGAATGAATACAACTGGTAGAAGCACATGGCAAGGTACCCAAATACAAAGGAAATACAATATAAAATGGAAATAGACTAGAAATGGAGTGCCTTCTGGATACAAAATGGAGATGCACTCATGCTGATACAAATGTAGATGAAGTAGAAGCAATCATGTCGTCAACAATAAGTAGCAGTCTTTTCACAAGATATGAACACAAGAAAGCCATTTGGCGATGTGGATAGATCAAAGTGGTCTCATGCTGCTGATCCGGGTTCGAATCCTGTTGGACGCAAAAGTGGCACATTTTTTTCTTTCATTGTTTTTTCCTCATAATAGCACCGATTGGTGAGCGCTTTTCGCGATAAAGCTATTGATGATTGATCGCGTAGAAAATTTAAGTCTTTGCTTTATTCGAGGAAGTTTTGCTATTGCTTTGATCACATAATGAAAAGCAATAGCGAAACTTCCTCAAATAAAGCAAAAACATAAAGCTGCTACGCAATCAATCATCAATAGCAATCCTCTCAAGGAGATCAAGGAGGAGTCTCACACACTTGGAGGAGGTGATCACTCAAAGATCTCAAGCTAGATTTTGAAGATTCTGAAGCTTTGGAGGTGAAGATTTGGTGAAGGAGAGGCTAGTCTCTTGGAGCAAGAAGTCTTCTACAAGGTGGTGGTAACTATCTTTTGTGAGTTAACCTTATATTTTGTTTTTAGGGTTTCTCTACCCTAATCTCAAAATTAGGATCGGTTGATTTACAATTTTGTTACACTATTTTGTGAGAATAAGGTTAGCTTCGTTGCTCGTTCACTTCACACACACTTAGATTATTTCAACATAATCTAAATTTTGTGTCATCATCTTCTTGGATATTCTTCCATTAGTGAGTGCACCACTTTATTCATTGTCTCAAGATCTTTCTTTCCATCTCTCACTTATCATCTTAATTAATTAGGTGTGTATGCTCAAAAGGTTTTAGTATTGGAACGATCCTAGGGCCCCAAATTCCAACATATGAATCGCTACACCGCCCCATAGAAGATCATCATGCAACTTTTATCCCATGCTATCAGGCAAATTGGGAACTAGGTGAACCTGACACCGTATATCTAGGAGCATCTCTTTGAAGCTAAAAACCAATGGCAACAGAAGAAATTCTTAAATGGCAGTATTTCATTAACAATCCTCACTTACCATGCACTAGGAATCCGAGAGCACCTGACTAAGATGCCCACATCCTCCAAAATGGCCAAGTACGCAAAGATGGCCACTATACCACGAAAGAAGAGAGAACTAAAGTTGGAAGAGGAAGCAGAGACTAGTTCTCAACCATGCATGAGAGGAACAAAAAGATTTCGAGAGATGATTAAAGGAGAAGAATCACTTCCTACTCCCAAAAGAGCGCATATCCTACTAAAGACCAAGCTTGCAGATTCAAAGACATTCCCATAAAGAAGAATTAGAAGAAACTCACCAATATATGGAAGGTCAAGTCAATCTGCCAATACAAGGGCATCATTATCATCAGTCCCATAAAGACATTCCTCAAAGAAAGATATTATCGAAGTCCGACACCTATAAAGAGTTGGGATTAACAACCTCAAGTTCATCCTTAGAAGATCAAGAAGATCAAGAAACATCTATGATGAATGTAGATATTAAAAGTGATTCAAAAGATGATGGTAATTGGGAGGAACTGAATCTAGTCACGGATGACTTTGGAGTGGAAGATATAGAGATAAACAAAACTCCTGATGACACTATCAAGGACACAACAAGGTAAGAACCACCTAAAGAAGGAATCCATGTGTTCAAAATGAATGAAGAGACGAACATTCAAATCACAGAGACTCACTTAGATGGAGAGGCCCCAGTAAAGAGACCAAAGGAAGAGAAAGAACAAGAAGAAATGGAGGAACCCAAGTCATTCACGCCAATCAAAGTTGTAGCAAAACCCTCTCCATTAGATGTCACTTTTCAAGGAAGTGCTACAAAATCGACCACAAATGAAGAAGAGGAAAGAGAGAGAAGAGTGCACCTTGAGATAAACAACCACACAATGAAACTATACATGTGGAACAAGGCAAAGTATCCCCAAAACATGGTTAAATGTCGATGTAGCTCAATTAAAGCCGGTAGTAAAGCAAATGATACAAACAGCTATGGACACTCAGCAACAAATGATCGAAGCGGATGCACACTATGACAAGGCTATGAGAGAGAGAAGCCAATTCTAGCTAATGAGTGAAAACTTGTTTGCACAATTAATTCAAGCTCAAAAGGCACTCTCGGCCAACAAAGTAGAAGCTAAAAAAGCCAAGGACAAATGCAATATGCTAACGATGGAAAAAAAGAAGCTCGGAGATCAACTCAAAGAGCTACAAAGTAAATATGAAGCAGGTGAAGGGGAAAAAGCAAGAATGAATGCTAGAAGTAAGCTGCAAAGTATATATGGAGGAAGCAGGCAATTTAAGAAATAGAAATAAAGAACTTATGAATGCCATACTGTGCAACCAACCCATAGAAGCACAAGCAACGATCACAAATGATACAAAGGCATTGGAAGATCAAATTACAAAGTATGAAGATCAACTGAAACAAGAGCAAGCTATCAGAGAAGAATGTGAAAGAAAGTATATGCATGACACCAACGAACTCGAGAAGCGATGGAAATCGGCTGAAGACAAACTTCTTGTGGTATATAATGAAGACGCCGATCAAATAGCTGCCATAGGAAATGAATGTTTGACTACCAAAGACGCACTAACAAAGGCTACCATTGAAATCAAAGAAAAGGATGAACTCACTGCATAACTAGAAGCTCAAACAAAACAACAGGCAACAATGGGGACACCAGTAGTTCCAAGCTCCAAAGAGACTACTATGGAGACTGATGTACATCCTCTTTCTCCCCCCATGCATGATTCACCTATCAAGGAGGGAGCAGAGCAAAACATTGAACAACGTGATCGAACTATTGCAGAACTAAGCTGATAGGAGTGGGCACTACTGGTGTCTGAGCTTACAGAACAATTTGAAGATCAAGTGATTGAAGTCATGAAAGAAGCACAGATCGAGAATAAAAGCCTCGAGCAAATTTTGAAGCCATTCAATATACCTTATGGCTTGCTAAAAGAAGAAGCGCGACAATATATTAAGAAAATGACTAATAAAGAACCAGATCAAGATCTACAATTCACTTTACATACATTTACGTATACACAGGACGAGTTTGACAAAGCAGATCCGATTTGGAGGTGCAAATTTTTGGAAATGAATCCAACTTTAAGGATACATTGGGAAGCAGCACCATATGTACTCTACAATTTGCTTTGGTTGCTTCTTCAATGTTGTGAACTCCATCCAAATCTGGTTCTTTCTGGCCCTTGTATTTGATGAGAAGTATAAAGATAGTACATCCCAAGTCTCTTGGGAAGTCTTAAAATTCCTAATATGGGGTAACAAGAAATCAGATATTGAATTGAGTATGTAAGACCTGGCTAGAGCATCCTTCGCACACCATGCAGCTAGTCTCTCTTGCTTCTCTCTTGTAGGTTGATTTTTGCTTCTAAAGGTTGGCATTTCTTCATCTCCAAATATGTATCCATACAAGATTCTTCCTTGGAGGTAAGCTTTCATCCTTAGGGACCAAGCAAGATACCTCCCCCTTTCCAATTTATCAGTGAATGATGGAAATCCATCTCCCATTTTACCTTGATGTTGCTCTGATACCACTGTTGGAGGAGACGGTGGTCACCTTCTAGAGATGACATGGTGCTCCAAATTCTTGCTTCACATCAGCCAAAAATAAGTTGAAGAGTGCAAAGTAGACCTCTTGAGCTTTCCAAGAAGCACAATTAATCACCCAAATACTTTGGAAGATGATCCTCAAATCATTAGAGTTCCACTGCAAACCAAAAACTTGCTATTTTGGTCACTACACCTCCTTAGAGAAATGAACAGTACTCCTTTCCTGGTAGCAGTTGGACAAAATCCTTTTGGGAATATATAATTGACTAAGATAGCTAACTTTCCCAAGTTATTTCACTAGAAATTATCAACTCTGCTCAGAGAATGATGCTTAGCAAAACTGAGATAAATCTCGACATTTTAGGGAGTTAATAGTGTACAGACCAGAGGGCAATGTTATGCACATAACTTGAAAATTACTAAGCCAATTGAAATGAAAATTTGTATGAAGAAAATACACAATATAATGAATCTATAGCAACTAAAATCACATCAAATGATCAAGCACAGGTTGAGAAATGGATCAGAGGATTTCACCATTCTGTCTGATATATGACAGAGTAGTGTTGGACTTAGACGTCTAGAAAAACATGTGAATAGCACAAGGAAGAAGGAGAAGCTTGGAGAACAATACATAATACTGAATATTTTACCACTATAATGTACAAAGATAAGTAACCTATTAGGGCTATAGGCGTATATACAAGTTGGGGGAAGAAAACCTCCTAAAGAGGGAAAAAAGTGCCTCGGTAGTCCTAGTGTGTTCACACACATCACTATCTAAATATATCAAAAAATCCCCCTTGGAAGTGATGCGGTGAACAAGGAGCTAGCACTCATGTATAAGGAAAGTGCCAATCTATGTGGAATCACTCCACAAAAGGAAGTAAGCCCAAAGCTTTGCGAAAAGCTTCAAACTTCTCCCTAGGTGGAGCCTTTGTGAAAAGGTCTGCAATGTTCTCTTGCATGGGCACATATGCCAAGCTGATCTCTCCAGTAGAGAACCTCTCCCTAACATAATGATAATGCACCTCAATGTGCTTAGTGCGAGCATGGAACAGAGGGTCCCTCACAACTGCCAATGCACTCTCACTATTAGTGAAGATGGTGGTGGCAAAAGACTAACCAACACCCAAATCAACCATAAGGCATCTGAGCCACACACACTTCATAGTCGCTGTGAAAGCTTCCCTATACTCAGCCTCACAAGTGGAAGTGGCCATAGTAGGGTGCTTCTTGCTCAACCAAGATAAACATGAGCTACCAAGCATGAAGCAAAAGCCACTAGTGGACACATGAGTGTCATAGCAACTAGCCCAATCACTGTCAAAAAAAGCATGCAATTCTGGCGGTAGTGATCCTCCCTTGGGATAGAATAATCCAAGTAGCTGGGTACCACTAAAGTAGCGAGATATGCGCTTAACCACCTACCAAGGATTGATACCTAGGCAATGCATAAACCTACTCATCTATGAGACAACAAACTGAATATCTGGCCGAGTAATGATAAGTAAATCAAGCATCCAACAGCCTGCTGATAGAGAACAACATCAAATGCATCTCTAACATCATGAAGACTCCATCGTAAACCTATCTCCATAGGAGTGGCAATGGGCTTACAGTC
This sequence comes from Ceratopteris richardii, assembly GCA_020310875.1. Lineage (NCBI taxonomy): Eukaryota > Viridiplantae > Streptophyta > Polypodiopsida > Polypodiales > Pteridaceae > Ceratopteris > Ceratopteris richardii. Next base: position 149,138,989 of record CM035431.1, read on the forward strand.
TTCAAGGCCAAAATGTTGCAATAATGTGTCAATATATTTCGTTTGTCACAAAGTTATTCCACCATAAATTTGCATAAATTGAATGCCCAAATAATGATGCAAATGCCCCAAATCAGACATCTCAAATGAGGCATGCAAATCAGCCTTAAAATCTACAATATGCTTCTCAATAGGACGAGTGAGCAGCATGTCATCAACATAGACAACAATGATCAGAAGCACATCATTAGCACGCTTGACATATAAGGTGCTTTTAGTTGGAATGTTCTTAAAACCATGTGCAATCAGATAGGCATGTATCTTTTCATACCAAGCATGTGGTGCTTGCTTTAAGCCATATAATGCCTTCTTTAACCTGCACACGTGGTTTTCATTCCCTTTCTGCACAAAGCCATGGGGTTGAAAAACATTAACTTCTTCATGCAAGTCACCATTTATAAATGTATTTTTAATGGCCAACTGATGTACATTCCTACCATGATGGGATGCAAGTGCACAGATGCTATGAATAGTAGTCATATGACATGTAGGTGCAAAGGTCTCATCAAAATCAGTGCCTCTTTCCTTTGCATAACCCTTTGCAATAAGCCTAACCTTATACGTGTGAACTATTTCATCAAGCTTACGCTTCAGCTTGTAACATTAGGGATAAAAATGAACCTTGCATGGGCCTTTTGGATTAAGGAGTGATTAGTGATGGACCAATGAGAGGAGGGTGGTGGACACAGTCTATAGCCTATAAATCACTAGGCTGAAGGGGGATGAGTGTCACGAGGAAGGAGATGGAAAAGAGCTCATACACACACTCTCACTCTCAAGGAGAGGCACACACACAGATTGGGGCAAGGAAGAATGATCTTCTTCTTCTTCTTCTATTACATAAAAACGAATATACAAGAATGACCTAAAAACAAGAATACAACCAGTGCAATATATAAAGATCAGTACATAAGGAAAAACCTAATGTCCGCGAATGAGTGAGCTGGCAAGAAACAAATGTGCCACCACTCTCGGTAGATAAATCTAATAAAACTCAATGAAGTGTCCCTGACATATACTGGCGTGACCACTATACATGTCAGAGAAACGAAAAACTGGTACGTGTCATCCTGGATTATCACATGTTGAGCTTGATATCTCAACACTCCCCCTCAAGCTCAATGCCATATCCTGTAATCCAAGCATCTCCTGAAACTTCTTCAACTTCTCAGCTCCAAGTGCTTTGGTGAAAATATCAACAACCTGCTCATCTATTCTCACATAAACAAGATCAATATCACCTTCTAATACCTTCTCTCTGATGAAGTGATAATGTACCTCGATATGCTTTGTTCTAGCATGGGAAACAGGGTTCTGTGCTAACTGTATGCTTCTAAGATTATCACAATAGATAGTGATAGGCTTTTGCACTTCCACACCTAAATCTGCAAGTAACATCTCTAGCCATGATGCCTCACATGCTGCCATTGGAGCACCTCTATACTCAGCCTCTGTACTCGATAAAGCAACAGTGGGTTGCTTCTTGCTGCTCCATGTAATAGTTGCACCTCCAAGTGAAAATAGAAAGCCACTACTAGATCTTCTATCTGGAGTACTACTAGCCCAATCTGCATCGGTGTATCCATAAACCTGCAAATCTACACTAGCCTCATAAAACAATGCATAATCCAAAGTAGCACTCACATAACGTAGAGTGCGCCTTGGAGCATCCAAATGTGGCTTCCTTGGAACCTGCATAAACTAACTTTGAAGTCCAACAGTATAGCTTAGATCAGGCCTCGTAATTGTGAGATATATAAGACTTCCCACAATTTTCCTGTACATAGTAGCATTTTCCGATGCTTCACCTGATGTAGTATCCAACTTCAAATTCTGATCTAATAGCATAGAAATTGGCTTACAATCAGCCATACCATACTTTTGGAGCATATTCAAGGCATATTGCCTTTGCGACATCCATATACTTGTTTCTATATGTATAAATTCAATGCCCAAGAAGTAGCGCAGCACACCAAGATCTTTCATGTCAAATTCCTGCATAAGAAGTTGCTTTACCTCATTGATGCTTCCTTCATTATCACCTCCTTCAATCATGTCATCAACATAAATAGCCACAATGTTGATGCCATCATCATCCTTCCTTGCATATAGTGAGTGATCTGCATCACACATAGAAAACCCAATGCTGGTTAAGTAATCAGCAATCCTTGCATGCCATGCACGAGGGGCTTGCTTCAACCCATACAAAGCCTTTTGCAACCTGCAAACATATTTTGGATGCTTTGAATCTTCATATCCTTGTGGCTGGTCCATATATACTTCTTCTTGTAACTCACCATGTAGAAAAGCATTCTTCACATCCATCTGATGCAAAGTCCATCCTTTTGCTGTAGCTAATGCAACGAGTGTTCTGTCAATAGACATTTTAGCTACAGGGCTGAATGTTTCCTCATAATCAATGCCATATGTCTGTGCATATCCTTTAGCTACCAATCGTGCTTTATACCTGCTTATGCTACCTGTTAGCCCACAATTTGGTTGGTTTTGATGCACTAATGTGGTTCTATTTGGCAGGAAAATACATTTGATTTCAGGTACTTGCAGAGTTAATCAATGGGATGAAAGGTATTTGCAAACTACATGGCTACATCTTGCTCAGAGGGGAATGCCCTTGGTGTTTGGAGTTCCGATTATGGAAAATATGAGCATGTTTAGGATGCAATCATTTGTGTTGAGCAGATGCAGTTGGGGGAAAGCCCATTCAGATTCTTGCATTTCTTGTTTATGTATTGAATGCCTATTGTCATGCAAGCTTGGTGAGTGAAGGCCACAACCATTTTGAGGCCATGTATGCAAGTTGTGGCTTGATCATAGAAACCTATAAGTTTTCAATAAGCTTCAGATTAGGGACGTTGCGGGTTGGAATGCACTTATGGAAGATTGCACAATGAAAGTGCCAAACAATGATTGTTATTATCTGATGTTGTTCTTGGCACTGCATTGGTGGATATGTATGCTAAATGTGGTTCTCTTGTGAAGGCGACACAAGTGCTTGAGGAGCTGCATGGTCAAAATGTTGTGCCTTGGAATGCCTTGATGACAGGATATACACTACATGGTCAGAATGAACAGGCACTTAAATGCTTTGAGCAGATGCAAGAGAGGAGAATTTCCCCTAACGAAGTAACATTCTCATGTGTGCTGAATGCATGTAGTCGATTAGGGCTTGTGGAAAAGGGCAATTGTATGGCCACGGATGAGAAATGTCGAAGTGAAAGAACTGCACATGCAGAGAAGGGTGAAGGACATCGAGTTGAGTTGAGTTGCAGATCTATATATCTTGGACCGCTGGAAAAACAGGGGCTCTCGTGGATTATTTTGGACAGGACATATTTTCAGAGAGAAGAACAAAGTGCGGAGTGGCAGAGATTTTTTTTTGGAATCTGCATGCACACGGAAACAGGCTAGCTGTTAATTAGAGAAAAGAGGGGACGCTTCGTTCATCAGCAGAACATAAACAATCATCGGGAGATCTCTTTTGAGGGGAAGAGCTGGTTCAAGGAGGAGACGTTCGATACCCATGCTTCGCTTGCCTTGTGGATGTTCTGAGAAGACAGATTGATGGACAGCGAATGCACACGCAATGATCCACCATACTGAAAGATGACGATTAAAGCTATATGAGCTATCATGATTGGCAAACTTATGAGGTCTCCTCAGAGGGGGCACCGTTTCCAGGATAATCGTGCTTGCCCATTGTGGTTCAAAGGTGCACACGTGGAGGGAAGCAGAGAGTAAAGAAGAAAATCAGAATCGGCTTGTGGGGGGGGGAGTCGTCTGTGGGCGTGGCAGAGAAGGGATGCCAGCAGCGGAAGCCATGGTGAGGATGAAGGTCAAGATTTAAGCGGATCGAGAACGCCACTACACGGCAAAGTAACTGGAGATCTCCTTAAGAAAGTGCACGATCTGTCTGTTTTGTGCGATGTCGAGGTCGCCATCATCATCTTCTCCAGCAAGAGAAAGCTATTCCATTTTGGCAACCGCAGGATGTTATCACGATAATGTTGTGCAGGGCTTTCATTATGTATAGACTGAGCGAAGCATGAAGGAATTGGAGCAGATGAAGTTATGTTCAACACAATAATTCATACAGCTTCAGCATTCTTCAGTGTAAGAAGAGCAGGTGCTCCACTTTCTGAAATGCAGGGGATGGGCGTCAAGCCAAGTTGTTCTAGTTATGCTGCTGCCTTTTCTTTGTGTTCTAAGTTGTGACAGATGAAACAAGCTGAGAATAAGATTCATGAAATGAGAAAACTCCATTCGCATGTAGATTAATGCGCATATGCTGCTATGATAGATGCTTATGCTGAGGCAGGTATGCAGAAGGAACGGAAGCTACTTTGACTGAGATGGAAACAGCAAGTCATACTTCAAACATTTCCGATAATTCGCCTGTGATGAAGCTTTATGGGACGCTTGAATGCTGGAGAAAGTTGAAGAATTATTCAAGAAGATTGAATGCATCGATGGGGATAAAGAATCTCAGAGCTGGATGATTTAAAAAAATGGGGGTTGACCAGAGGCTGATGATATATCAAGCACTTGAATTTTGCGCTTCTTGAAGATTTTGTTGTATCTGATTGCAACGAGGTTACCTCAGAAGTTTCATCATCAACAAGATTCTGAAAGTGTTCAAAATCTCGGTTGGACAGTTCAGGTGCATTTTGAAATAATGGTAAGTTAGGTTGGTAAGGTTAATTATGGTTATGCATTTGCTTTAAATCGAGTTTGTTTTATCATCCTTCGTATTGTCTCTTAGATAGTAGTTGTTTTGTTTGTTAAGTATATGAAATGGACCTTTTTTGAAGCTGTTGTTCCCAAGGAAGATGCAGGTTGGTACAGATTGAATGGATAGTATAAGTTTCACGAAATGGAAATCTTTTTACAGAAAATCAAAGGGTAGAACTATTTAAGCTTGAAGTGGCCCAACTTAACCTGCAAAGTTACAAGGCAGTCAAATCACTTCTGTGCACGCTGAAGATCATGGCAGGCGCAATCATCCATTAAGATATATGTCTTATGTTTCATTTGACATTAAAAAGGGTTAATCTATGTCAGTGTTCTTAGTGATTAAGTTTTCATTCAAGGGCATGAGTTGCGTTTCTCCAGAATCGTATGTATATCTAAGCATCATTGTTTCTGGGTGGTCAAGTTTAGGTGGGTGAAAAGCGTGTCAAAATGGAGAAACAACGAAACCCAATCATTTTGTTACCACATATTGGAGATTGAATCTTTACATACATGTGCCTTAGAGTGTGTATTCACTTCTTCTCAGCAACCACAATCAAGTGCAAATCAGGGACGCAAAGCGAGAGAAAGTCAGCTTGTACAAGTACATTGAGCAAGCTATCCCTACATATAGGCAAATACTTGCATCTTTTCCTTGGGCATTAGAACCTATCATTTTGGTGCGTTTGCCGGGAACATATGAGCTAGTACATATACAAAGGAAGGACTCCTCGAGAGATAATTGTGGGCTCCAGGTGATCCAATTGGACCGATTCCGAGGGATTTGAACAACATAAAGTCTCGTATAATCACTTTTTCCTTGGGCTCAAGAGCATATTCATTTTGGTGCGTTTGCCAGGAATTGGCTTAGCACATCTCATCGAGAGTGCTACGAGTTCGCTTGGTGCCCCAATCGTGTGGCACAGCCAAGTCGATCCCAGATCTTCTTTGACCTTCATTAAAGAAATGGCCCAACAAAAGCCAGCATGTGGTTTGGAGAATGCCAATATGAGGCAACCGAATTTTGGACAAAATAGGAGATGGATAGATTCTCATCCGACCATGAGACGTCATGTGAACCGAGGGTGGCGATTTGGCCCGATATCAAATTATGTGAGATGCTGGTGTTGCGAGCAGATTGGGCATATAGCCAAATATTGCCCTCATGTATGCTCCCCGTTGGATTTTGTCCCCACATGTGCGGACTGCGGGAAAAAGAGACTATGCGAGCACGTGTGTGGCTCAAAAGAGGTGATTGACCTAAAGGTCGCAACGAATGAACCAGATAGGTGCTTATCCTCTTTGTATGTGGAAGTTGACAAAGGTGGAGTTACTTCATCGACGGAGACTGCGAGAGCAAGTGGAAGCAAGGACACTCGATCTCATGATCGAAACTTGATAGAACTTGTGAAGAGCTTGGAATGTCAAGTCAATTGGTTGCATGTGGAGCGAGATAACGAGAGGATCAAAATAGCGAAATTAGAGGAAAATCAAGAGAAAATGGCCGAGGTCCTAGGAACTTGGGAAAAGCAAGTACGAATATTGAAAAATGAAAACAAGGAGTGGAAAAGAGTAAACAAAAGCTGGAGGCAAGATCTTGTGAAGCCCGAGAGTGAAAACGTGGTCTGGGACTTGAGATCCGGCTTGATGGTAGCCGAATGCTTTGGAGTTGCGATCGAAGAAGAGCTCTCAAGAGACGAGGATGACCTGATGAGGAGAATCGAACGAATGGAGCATGAAATTGAGAAGGTACAAAGCATAATCCGTCGATACAGTGATCAAGCGGGTAAGGCATGTGACGAGTTCCACCTAGAGCTAGAAAGAATGAAAAATGCCCAAGCAGAGAGCGATGAGAGAGTTGGACGGGTAGAAAAAGAGAATGCAAAGCTGAGTAGCAAGCTCGGTAGGTGGATGAATCGGAAAGACGACGAGATGCGAGGACAGGTGGAGGATCCGAGAGCGAGGAAAACGGAGGAAGAGCTGAAAGCGGTGTTGGATAGGTTGGATGCGTTCGGAGCAGAGTTAGAAAGAACGAAGAATGAATTGTCGAAGAAGGTAGATGATCTGGATGAAGAAAATATGAGTAGAATCTGGGAGGAGAGGTCGATTCGAGAAGAGGTTGAAAAGTTGTCTGGCCAAGTCGGGAGGAGCGAGGAGGTTCCTTTGGAAATAGAAAGAAAGATGAGCCATTTAGAAGAGGAGAAGAAGAAAATGTGGGTTCGGTTCCATCAAGTGGATGATGAGATTTTTCGACTCCAAGGTAGTGATGAGCGAAAAGAAGAAGGGATAAGGGATTTAGCTTTGAAGCTCGAGGCATTAAGAGGTGTAGTAATGAATGGTGGCCTTCCAGACCGTATCGCTTGGCTAGAGGACAATATCAGCAAGCTGTCGAATCATGTGGAATCTCTGCGAGGCAGAGGATGGAGATGAAAAAGAAAAAGATGATATGATGGATGCCGGTTAGGACGGCTTGAGTTTGATTAGGGTTTGCTTTGCGGATTGCGAGTCAAAGATGTGAGGACGGGTGGACCAAGTGTGTTGTACACTTAGGAACTAAAGTGACACTTTTTGAGGTTTCAGGTCGACAAGGTAGTTAGTACGTACGGGTTTTGCGAGGACGGGTTGACCATGGCATTAGTGGCTGGATTTTGGCTTGAGTAGCAGCAGAGAGGAGATGTGTCTTATTGGGATGTCCACAGGGAGTCTATATGTGTGTGTCGTGATCGGGATGGTTGGGAAAAAGTCCTTTCTTTTGTCTCCTAATTCTCGAGATGCGGGAATGAAAAGAAAATGAGAAAAATATATGTTTGTGTATGTGTGAGTGTGGCTACGCGCCTATGTGGGCCGATAGGTGGGTGGACCCACTTTGGCCGGGTGGTCAAAGCCACGAACCGATGTCGGTTTCGCATAGGGCTAGCTGTGTGTGTGTGTCGCGCGCTATGTTGGGTTGGTAGATGGGTGGAACAAACTCGATCGGGTGGTCGAGTCCACGAGTCGCATCCAGCTTCAGCGTAGGCCGGCAAGTGTGAGTAAATATGTGAAAAAAAAGATGATGGAAAAGTAAAAGAGAAAAATGTGAAAGAAAAAAAGAATGAGACAAATTCCTCGCTCGAGGGGGGACATAAGAGAGGTGAGAGAGCATGATGCTCGGATGGGAGTATATGTGTTTGTGTTGTGGGGATTTGGGTTATGTGTGGACTCCCGATGAAACATGTCAAATTGAAGCTTAAGCTTGGCTAGGGTTTTGGTTGCGATGTGTCTATGGAAAGCTTGGACTTGAGGAATCCAATCGTGCTAGTCGCATTGTTTGTCTTCAAACCTTCCAGAAGTGTTCAGTTTGGCTCTTAGGTGGTATGACAACTTGAGAAGTCCTGAATCGCGTTGATGATGAGTGGTCCTGTCGAGGTGAGCTCGTGTTAGGCTTGAGTGGTCTTTGTCGTGTGTCCATCAATTTAGAAGAGGTGGTGGTGACCTAGCATAGGATCTAATCGATGAGCAAGCAAAAAACAAAAGATAAATAGGAAGAAAAGCGGGTAGTGGAAACCCTAGGTAGAAAGGGAATGAAAAATCGGCGAGAGAACTCAGCTAGAAACGAGAAAAAGAAATCAGGAAAGCGATCGTATGGCCAAGAAGAGTATCAAAAATAAAAGTGGGGAATGGTTTTGATTATATATGGTGTGTGTGGAAAGTGTGTTGAGTATGCATGTGGAACAAAGATTTGTGACGTGTTGAATGAGTAGTCGAGAAGAGTGACGAGAGCGAATGTGGACATGTCTTCTGCTTGCATGTATGTATGTTGTTCGTGACGAGAATGCATGTGTGATGCGAGATCATGATGTGTGTGCCGAGTATATATGTGTGATGTGGATGAAGGATATAATTGTCTTTTCATTTTGGTTGTACATATTGTGATTTGATGAAGAAAGGTTCTAATGTTTTAATGAAGTTTGCAGACAGGTGGACATGTCAATGAAGATGCGAGAAGATGGACACAGATGGTAAGTGAAATGATTGGATTTTGGTACTAACAAATGATTGTATGAGTATGATTTCAGGTGCTACATTGAGGAAGAAGAGAATAGGCATACAAGGTAAAGATTTGTATTTGATTGAGTGATGATCACATGTCGGAACTGGAGTGCAGGTAGCATATCGCTCGTCGAGGACGACTTCGCAATTAAGAAGAGGGGAGTATGTTAGCCCACAATTTGGTTGGTTTTGATGCACTAATGTGGTTCTATTTGGCAGGAAAATACATTTGATTTCAGGTACTTGCAGAGTTAATCAATGGGATGAAAGGTATTTGCAAACTACATGGCTACATCTTGCTCAGAGGGGAATGCCCTTGGTGTTTGGAGTTCTGATTATGGAAAATATGAGCATGTTTAGGATGCAATCATTTGTGTTGAGCAGATGCAGTTGGGGGAAAGCCCATTCAGATTCTTGCATTTCTTGTTTATGTATTGAATGCCTATTGTCATGCAAGCTTGGTGAGTGAAGGCCACAACCATTTTGAGGCCATGTATGCAAGTTGTGGCTTGATCATAGAAACCTATAAGTTTTCAATAAGCTTCAGATTAGGGACGTTGCGGGTTGGAATGCACTTATGGAAGATTGCACAATGAAAGTGCCAAACAATGATTCTTATTATCTGATGTTGTTCTTGGCACTACATTGGTGGATATGTATGCTAAATGTGGTTCTCTTGTGAAGGCGACACAAGTGCTTGAGGAGCTGCATGGTCAAAATGTTGTGCCTTGGAATGCCTTGATGACAGGATATACACTACATGGTCAGAATGAACAGGCACTTAAATGCTTTGAGCAGATGCAAGAGAGGAGAATTTCCCCTAACGAAGTAACATTCTCATGTGTGCTGAATGCATGTAGTCGATTAGGGCTTGTGGAAAAGGGCAATTGTATGGCCACGGATGAGAAATGTCGAAGTGAAAGAACTGCGCATGTAGAGAAGGGTGAAGGACATCGAGTTGAGTTGAGTTGCAGATCTATATAGCTTGGACCGCTGGAAAAACAGGGGCTCTCGTGGATTATTTTGGACAGGACATATTTTCAGAGAGAAGAACAAAGTGCGGAGTGGCAGAGATTTTTTTTTGGAATCTGCATGCACACGGAAACAGGCTAGCTGCTAATTAGAGAAAAGAGGGGACGCTTCGTTCATCAGCAGAACATAAACAATCATAGGGAGATCTCTTTTGAGGGGAAGAGCTGGTTCAAGGAGGAGACGTTCGATACCCGTGCTTCGCTTGCCTTGTGGATGTTCTGAGAAGACAGATTGATGGACAGCGAATGCACACGCAATGATCCACCATACTGAAAGATGACGATTAAAGCTATATGAGCTATCATGATTGGCAAACTTATGAGGTCTCCTCAGAGGGGGCACCGTTTCCAGGATAATCGTGCTTGCCCATTGTGGTTCAAAGGTGCACACGTGGAGGGAAGCAGAGAGTAAAGAAGAAAATCGGAATCGGCTTGTGGGGGGGGAGAGTCATCTGTGGGCGTGGCAGAGAAGGGATGCCAGCAGCGGAAGCCATGGTGAGGATGAAGGTCAAGATTTAAGCGGATCGAGAACGCCACTACACGGCAAAGTAACTGGAGATCTCCTTAAGAAAGTGCACGATCTGTCTGTTTTGTGCGATGTCGAGGTCGCCATCATCATCTTCTCCAGCAAGAGAAAGCTATTCCATTTTGGCAACCGCAGGATGTTATCACGATAATGTTGTGCAGGGCTTTCATTATGTATAGACTGAGCGAAGCATGAAGGAATTGGAGCAGATGAAGTTATGTTCAACACAATAATTCATACAGCTTCAGCATTCTTCAGTGTAAGAAGAGCAGGTGCTCCACTTTCTGAAATGCAGGGGATGGGCGTCAAGCCAAGTTGTTCTAGTTATGCTGCTGCCTTTTCTTTGTGTTCTAAGTTGTGACAGATGAAACAAGCTGAGAATAAGATTCATGAAATGAGAAAACTCCATTCGCATGTAGATTAATGCGCATATGCTGCTATGATAGATGCTTATGCTGAGGCAGGTATGCAGAAGGAACGGAAGCTACTTTGACTGAGATGGAAACAGCAAGTCATACTTCAAACATTTCCGATAATTCGCCTGTGATGAAGCTTTATGGGACGCTTGAATGCTGGAGAAAGTTGAAGAATTATTCAAGAAGATTGAATGCATCGATGGGGATAAAGAATCTCAGAGCTGGATGATTTAAAAAAATGGGGGTTGACCAGAGGCTGATGATATATCAAGCACTTGAATTTTGCGCTTCTTGAAGATTTTGTTGTATCTGATTGCAACGAGGTTACCTCAGAAGTTTCATCATCAACAAGATTCTGAAAGTGTTCAAAATCTCGGTTGGACAGTTCAGGTGCATTTTGAAATAATGGTAAGTTAGGTTGGTAAGGTTAATTATGGTTATGCATTTGCTTTAAATCGAGTTTGTTTTATCATCCTTCGTATTGTCTCTTAGATAGTAGTTGTTTTGTTTGTTAAGTATATGAAATGGACCTTTTTTGAAGCTGTTGTTCCCAAGGAAGATGCAGGTTGGTACAGATTGAATGGATAGTATAAGTTTCACGAAATGGAAATCTTTTTACAGAAAATCAAAGGGTAGAGCTATTTAAGCTTGAAGTGGCCCAACTTAACCTGCAAAGTTACAAGGCAGTCAAATCACTTCTGTGCACGCTGAAGATCATGGCAGGCGCAATCATCCATTAAGATATATGTCTTATGTTTCATTTGACATTAAAAAGCGTTAATCTATGTCAGTGTTCTTAGTGATTAAGTTTTCATTCAAGGGCATGAGTTGCGTTTCTCCAGAATCGTATGTATATCTAAGCATCATTGTTTCTGGGTGGTCAAGTTTAGGTGGGTGAAAAGCGTGTCAAAATGGAGAAACAACGAAACCCAATCATTTTGTTACCACAGATTGGAGATTGAATCTTTACATACATGTGCCTTAGAGTGTGTATTCACTTCTTCTCAGCAACCACAATCAAGTGCAAATCAGGGACGCAAAGCGAGAGAAAGTCAGCTTGTACAAGTACATTGAGCAAGCTATCCCTACATATAGGCAAATACTTGCATCTTTTCCTTGGGCATTAGAACCTATCATTTTGGTGCGTTTGCCGGGAACATATGAGCTAGTACATATACAAAGGAAGGACTCCTCGAGAGATAATTGTGGGCTCCAGGTGATCCAATTGGACCGATTCCGAGGGATTTGAACAACATAAAGTCTCGTATAATCACTTTTTCCTTGGGCTCAAGAGCATATTCACTACCATCAGCATTATGCTTTACCTTGTAAACCCATTTGCAGCCTATGGGTTTCTTTCCTTGTGGCAATGGAACCAGCTTCCATGTATCATTTCCATGAAGTGCAGCCATCTCCTCATTCATAGCTTTTTCCCAATCTACATTACCAATTGCATCTTCAAAACAAGAAGGTTCAGCATCTTGTATTACCTTTGTCATGTAAGCACAATGGCGAGCCATGTAACTATCATATGTCAATCGTTGCACTGAATTACGCATCCTCCCAGATCTTCTTGGTCCCGGGTCACTTCTCCTTGTATCATCTGCATGTGCCCTTCTTACTCCTGGAGTCTTCACAGAGGGCAATCCAAGTTCCTGATCAAGACTCTTTTCTGAACCACTTGAATCTCCATCAACATCTTCAAATCCTGCTTGACATTTCATCAAATACCACATCTCTGCTCACCTTCACCTATCGTGTGAGTGGGTTATAAAATTTGTACCCCTTTTGCTCAAGGGAGTATCCAATGAAGACACATTTTTCTGCTTTCGGATCAAGCCTCGTCCTCAACTCATCTTGAACATGTACATATGCAATACAACCAAAAACTTTCAGATGTGATAAGTTTGGCTTTTTACCTGTAAACTTCTCTTCACGTGTAACTTGATGTACAACAACAGTCGGAGTTCTGTTCATGATGTATACAACAGTATGCACAACTTCTTCCCAATAAAAATGAGGCATATTCTTCTCAGCCATCAAGGCTCTTGCTATTTCTGCAATATGTCTATTTTTGCGTTCAGCAACGCCATTCTCCTATGGTGTGTACCTGCATGAAAACTGACGCTGAATTCCATGATCTTTTAGAAAAGTGTTAAACTCATTTGACATTTATTCACCTCCTCCATCAGATCTTAATGTCTGAATGTACTTCCCTGTCTGCTTTTCCACCATAGCTTTAAAAATCTAAATATACCCATACTTTGCGTGTATGGTCATCAATGAAAGTAACATAAAACCTGCAACCGCCCATAGATGTGGTCTTTGCTGGACCCAAACATCTGTATGTACTACTTCTAGTACATTCTCACTAACATGCTTGTCATGTGGAAATGATGCTCTTGACTGTTTACCGAATTGACATGCTGCACATACCTTTTGCATTTTTGCAACTTTGAAATTTGGTAGTCCATGGACAATCCCCTTTGACTGCATCAATTTCAGCCTTTGCAAGTTTGCATGGCCAATCCGTTTGTGCCACATCTCTATATTTGCAATAACTCCTACATCTTTTGCAAACGTGGCTGCATTCATTTCAAGAATTTTCACATTTAAGGTGAACATCCTACCCACTTTGTTTCCTTTGGCGACCAAACGTCCATCCTGCTTGTACTCTTCTACATATAATCCATTAGCATTGAACCTGACTTGTAATCCCTGGTCAACCATTTATCCAATAGAAATGCTCAATAAGATGCGATGTATCATCACCTGTTTCAACATATCCAAGAACTAGCATTTTTTGCAAACTACTAAACCATTCTGCATGACTCGTCATGTGATTTGAAGCACCTGAGTCAACATACCAGACATTATCATTCGATTTTGAAATGCCAACAGGCATCGTATTCATCATGTGATGTTGTACCATAAACAGCTTCTCAGAATCATCTGTACTTGTGGATGCATAGTTGTTTTGCTGCCTTCTGTTATTTTGATTCTTCAACTTGCAATCACGTTCAAAGTGTCCAAGTTTACCACAATTCCAACATCCTTTACTATCATTACCTGAATCATTTCTTTGGAAATTTCTGCGACCTCTTTGGCTCCCCCTACCTCAAAACTGTCCTCTTCCTCCTGCATGATTCTGTTGTTGACCTTGGTCTTGGTTACTGTTTCCTCTTCCGCTTCCAAAACCTCTACCTCTGCCTCTTCCTCTACCAGAGTAGAATACCTCCTCAGAACTGGTCTTTCCTTGGGAGTTTTAATCCTCACCAATATTCTTTTCTTCAATAATCAGCATAGATATCAGATCAGCAAAATTCGGAATATTTTCCCTGGTCTGTATGGAAGTTCTGAACTGCTTATATGCAGCTCCTAAACCACAAAGGCACACTTCCACCTTATCATCATCATCTACATTCACGCCAATAGATGCAAGTGACTCACATATGCTTTTGATTTTTAGAGTGTAGTCACTTACCGACATGTTCTTCTTTTCCAATGTATGCAGCTCGTTATTAAGTTGCAATTTCCGTGTCTTTGTATTAGTCTCATACAAAGTGACCAAACTATTCCAAGCCTCTTTTGGAGTCTTGCCATCATGTATGTGTCCAATCATGCTATCCTGTATGCTAACATATAGCCAATACATTACCTTTCGTGCTCCTTGATTCCATTCCTCATATGGTCTTAACTGGTTTGTAGTCCGATTCCTTTCTGGTAACTGCGGAGCATTTTCATTCTCTCCTTCGATGTACTTCCAGTAGCCTTTTCCCATCAGGAAATTCGTCATTCTGAATCTCCAAGCATGGAAGTTGTTCTTGTCCAGCTTATCGCTCATAAGCTGACTCATTCCATCTACGTTTGCCATTTCTGCAGCAATTCACAACACTGCAAAACACTACAAGCAGCACTTCTGCTTGAACATTGTCGCACTATGACGTGACAATTCGATCTCAGAAAAACACAGTTTTCGTGTATCAATAGTACACGGAATCACTTGAAATTTTGGATCTGGAATATATCAGTGTTGTCGAACACAATGCAAGTTACAATTTTTGAAACTGACCTGGTTTTTTTGTGGGCCCCACCTTGCGGGCTCGAAATGGAGGTTGAGATGGCTACGAGACTTCGATCTGACCCTAAACGAGTGACCCTAAAGGAATCTCGTTTGTGAAATCGCATTTTCTCCACGCCGTGCTCCGTATTCTTCGTCGTCGCCTTCTCCATGAGCCCTCTACAGCCACGCTGGCTCTGATACCATGTCACGAGGAAGGAGATAAGGAAGAAAGCTCACACACACACTCTCACTCTCAAGGAGAGGCACACACACAGATTGAGGCAAGGAAGAATGATCTTCTTCTTCTTCTTCTATTACATAAAAAGGAATATACAAGAATGACCTAAAAACAAGAATACAACCAGTGCAATATATAAAGATCAGTACATAAGGAAAAACCTAATGTCCACGAATGAGTGAGCTGGAAAGAAACAAATGTGCCATCACTCTCGATAGATAAATCTAATAAAGCTCAATGAAGTGTCCCTGACATATACCGGCGTGACCACTATACATGTCAGAGAAACGAAAAACTGCTACGTGTCATCCTGGATTATCACATGTTGAGCTTGATATCTCAACAATGAGGGGACAGGATTCCCCTATGTTCAGGTTTTGCCTCTAGAGAGAGAAAGGAATCTCGTAACTTACCTGGGCCCAAAAATTCAAAATTTTCAAAAAGTTATAAAACTCATCATAACACCATTTAATGGTCCCCCAACCATTTTTTAGGATCAAAAGTGCTATTTTTGAGTTCTAAATCAAAATCCGTGCATGGACTGAAGTGAAAAAAGTGACTTTTTCAAAAATAACTCAAAATGCAACTTTCTCCCTCCAAAACCTCACATTTTCATATCGAGGTCCCAAAAAGTCATCTCTTTCCACTACTTTCTCTTGCGAGCACACCATTGCAGCTCCTGCATCTCCATTTCTCTCTCTGTGCATCATCTTCTTTGAATTTCTACTGTCAGTTCCATAGCCTGAACTCCAATGGAGAAACCTAAATCTCATAGACATCCAAAAGATGAGGTTATCATGATAAAATGTCACAATAGCAAGGCTATAGAAGGAATTTGGTTAGGACAAGAGTTCTGGAAAGGTGCATGGGTGTACATGCAACCCTCTGGTGTTGGTCCTCACCATGTAAGAGATCCTGGAAACTTGGATCTTCATTGGAAAGGGAAGTTATTAGGCTTCAAAAAGCTCAAAAATGGTGAAACTATTGCCATTGTACAACATGTTTTCACAATGTCAACCATGAAATTGGAAAACTTAAACAAAATGAGATATCCTATCAACTGTAAGTATTACTCATTGACTTTTGTCCAAATTTCATAATATACCTAGCTAAGTTGTGTAGTTTTTTGTTGTAAACATATTTCCTTCTACCTTGGTGGAAGAACAACCACTTCATAGTCTTACAGGTACTTTCCAAGCATTGCATGCAGATGTTGTGTCGATAGTCTTTCCACAAGCCCGTCCTGCCCAGTTATTACATGAGAGAGTTTTCTTTTACACACATACATATGTTGTACCCTCTTCGTCAAATGATTTTGATAGGTTAGAGATGATTAAGATAGATTCTCTTTTAAAGCTCGAGTGGCCGCAACCTGATGTATTGACATTAACATCTTTGAAGCATAAGATGTTGATGGACATACACAACTCTTTGAAATTTACAAGAGTTTCAAGATCTATAGGATTACATTGGTGTGTTCCTGTTCATTGTTTTGTACAGTTATTTCAGATATTCACAATTCTAGAGACTTCAACAATGTTCATGTTAAAAGATATCACGTATGAGCAGGTAGAGGGTTTGCTAGGTGAAAATTGGGGACTTGTAGAAGGATGCACCAAAGGGGATAGATACCTTTGTAAAATTGGTGCAACATGCATAGGATTTCGATACTTGAAACATCATACTTCATTGTACATTAGATTCTATTATGATTGTTGGATGTGTAAACTTGGCAAATGGATACCATTACAAAGTTCTGAGGGTTTTTTAATTTCATTTGAAATTAAGATAAATCTACCCAACAACGAAATGGAAGTTATTTCAGTAAATCATCATTGGACTCTTGCCAACGTGAGAGAACATCTAGTAATCATGGGATAAGAGGATCTGGATCAATCAAAGTTTAGAATACAAGGGCATAAGGTAAGTAGCATATGGTATTTTTTCTTTTGTTTATACAAATTCTTATATTCAAATATGTTCATTTAAAGTTTTCTATTTGTCTGCAGATTGGTAAGAGGTTGAAGGATAAAATTAAAGTCCTTTCGGAATGGAGTGTGGATGGAACTCAACTTTCATTGTCATAGCTCAAGAACTATTTGGGTGCTAGAGTGTACACACAACCTATGTTCCATTTATAATCCTTCGTCTGCAACAATGTATTTAACATGCAAGACATGTAGAATGTAAAATTTTTTGATCTCAATATGATGTACGATTTGCCAAATCTTTGATTTTCCCAATGACAATTTATTATAATTTTAAAGTTCTAAGAATTTATTTTTTCTATTGTGTAGATGTGGTGTATCTTATTCTGGTTAATGATTATGTTCAATCTTTTTTATGAGCCAAAGTTTTTTTTTGAGAGTTTTGTGAATGATTGTTTTATTTGAAGGTATCAGTTTTAGTTTTAAAATGGGTCCCACTCACTTTAAAATTTTGAAACTACTATAAAAGCAACACTTATTCTCTCATTTCTCACTTTTGAAACCAAGAAGAGCTAGAATCACTTGCAGAGCATGCACACAAGCTAGCATTGGCTGCTGCATCCTCCAGTACCCTGCAACCCAAATGTCCACGTGAACTCTTCAATGAGTTCTTGGAATCAACTGAGTTCAAAGGTCAAAACCACTTGTATGACCTATTTTCTAGAGTCCCTGATCTAGACAAAACAATTCAACTGAACTTGATGTGCTCGAGGAAATCATAGAGTTCCTTGAGTACTACATCTTGCGTTTCTCTATAGAGATACCACCTTATGAGGGTAAATGGGTCCCATGTGACCTTCTACTCTCCATACATAGAGGCGATGAAGCCTTCATGAAGCGCCTTAAGCGCTTCATGGCAATTCCTGAAACTGCAGGGCACTTACTAGATGACTCTGTGCCATTAGTAAAAAAAACTTAACAAAAAGAAGAGGATGGGTACAAAGTACCTTTCCTACATTGCAACAACATATTTTATCATTAATGAGGAGCCCAAACCTACACCTGTTGAGCTCCCCAACCTTGTCACTGGGGGTTTTGTTAAGGAGAAGAATAAGCCTCAACCAGAGGCCATAAATTTTGCCAAAGAAAGCATTACAATCCACCAAGAATTTCTTGGTGGTGTTGAGGAAAAACTACATGAGCAATCAAGCATGGAGGAGGCCCCCCTTCAAATCTCAACCCCTATGAGCCCACATTACTAGAGGTGGAACTTGAATATCTCTCCAGCATTGTTGTGGATGGAGAGGAATTTATTTTACTTCATGAATTGAGAAGGCATTCGGTCTACGTTTAGATGAATGCTTGAGTATTTTCTCCACAATGTCATATGTTCCGCTTGACAACACATCTGACATACTTGAAAAGAAGGCAATCCCACTTGGGGATTCTGTGGCAGACACCAGAGCAATGGTGTGTGCTAATATTTTAAAAGATGACAACAATTCTACTACGGAGGAGGAATTCAGTGCAGCATGGGAGAGGATAATGAAGCAAAAAATTCCTACATCCCCCCTAGTAGAGCAGAGTGGCATGGCCCACTCTAGCATTGATCTTGATGCCCCTGGAAGAGGGGAGGAAGAAGACAAGCTTCATGATGTAAGTGGTAATTAAATTAAATAAATGGATAATTTAAGTTAACATTGTAAGAGCTTGAATCCTCATTTTTTCTTAACAGGAAGCAATTGAGCTCGACAAGTTTGCAGCAAGATCTGGTGGGGATCGAGCTTCTCGCGGGAGTGGTTCATCCTCGGCAAACTACATCGAAAAGTTTCCAAAGGATGATTTTGTTATCATACACAAAGACTACAGTCCGGATGGGCACTTCATGACTTGGTGTTTGAAGGCCCTTAGCAAAATTTTGTGTTTATGTACAATTACCCAAGGCACTAATTGTGTCATTTTGGTTAGGAAATCCTTAGTTGTAACTACATTAGGACTTAATTTTAGAGGAAAAGTATTAGGGCAAATAGGTATCTCCATGGGTCTTGGAATGCAAGACCCCCATGTAATATCAAGATCTGTTTTGACTTACCAGCTGCCTCAATCTCTCCAAAGGAGAAAGAAAGTTGTAGAAAAATTGAAGGCAGCTGAGAAATGATGTAAATGTTTTGATAATACAAACTTTTTTTTTCCTTATTTATCTAGTCCTGTATATGAATGTGCTAATAAATTGAACTTATCTTCTCTCCACAAATTGTATCTAATATGAAGTCTTTGTATTGTCCCTTTGGTCTTTTGTATACTTAAATGCATAAAAAAGGCCAAAAAAGCCCCAGCCACGAAAACGCAAGAAACAACCCTGCAAAAATTTTACAGGGCTGTTTCCCCCGTTTTTGTGGCTGGGGCTTTTTTGGCCTTATCTGGTGTTTTTAGGGGCTACAAAGCATAGAAAGTATGTAATTCTTCATTATCACTTGGTTTTGGTAGAATCAAGACCAAAGATTACCTGTAGGGTATAACCTCAGCATTAACTAGACCAAAGATCTCATCCATACTTTTTATGCATATAATGATTACCTCTAGGGTATAACCTCTAAATTACTAGACCATTACATCTCTACCATACCTTTTATGCTTACACAAGCCCAAAATATGCAAAAAAAACCCCAGTCATAGAAATGCCGGATTCAGCCCTGCAAAAAATTTGCAAGGCTGAATCTCGTGTTTCTGTGGCTGGGGTTTTTTGGCATGAAAATGACATGTGGGACAACAATAGGTACAAAAAGAACATATCTACGCAGAAAACAATAGGCAAGTGCATGCATGTTTAACTGAATCCATATATAACTGACTGAAAGAAAAGTTAGTTGCATACAATTATGCTAGGAGTTTAAGGGAGAGAGAGAGAGTAAGAGAGAGAGAGAAAAAAGACAAAGAATATAGGTTAAAACAAAATTTTCTATTATCCATTGTATTACATCGCAAAGTAGGCCTATCATAGGGTACAATATACACATCATGGGTTACTTCCTCTAATTCTTCTTGCTAGCTGAATGTCCTTCAGTTGTATGGTTACTGTCTTAGCATGGATAGCACAGAGGTTCGAGTCCTCAAGCATGGAGATGAGGTAGGACTCAACTGCCTTTTGAAGTGCTTCAAGTGCTATCCCTTGTATTCATACACCTGCACGGTAGCTTTGTAGTTCCTCTTTCACTACCCTTGCAAAAGCTCTTCGTGGTATGAGTAGTTCGACGGACTTTTGGTAGTGTCGTATCTCTGCAGAAGCCCTGCAGTGCCTCCTTCGTCTTTGTGGAGCTCTTGTGTTGGGAGGTATGTTTGGCTGGCGTTGAGGTCGATGTCGTGGTTGATAGTTTTTTTTTTCTCCGATGTACACGATGTGAGGGCCCAACTTCATCTTGCACATTTTGTTGTCGATGTGGTTGTTGAGTTTGCTCTCTTTCCTCCTCTATTGGTATTTGCCCTTGTCCTTGTGGAAGTGTCTTACCTCCATGTGTCACCCTATGGCTCATTGGAATTTGCATATCATTCCATGGTGGTTGATTGCTGCTTTCGTCGTTCGGGGATGACTCCTCTTTGCTCTTTGGTACACTCCTTCTGATCAACTTTTGTTTGGGTCTTGCCTTGATGGGTGTCCTTGTTGGTGGCTCATCATCCGAAATGGACTTTGATCGTCTTGGAGTGAAATACTCCTGTCTATTGGACACTTCATTTTCTCGCACTGAACTGCTCCCAGGTGGTGTGCCATCGTGTGACACACACACAGATGTGCTCTGGGAACCACTTCGTGGTCTTTGGGCGGGCTGCAACCATGGTGGGCGTTGTGTCCCTAGATGAGGGCTAGGAAAGAAGACGCGATCTTTCCTTACAGTTTTCTTGGTGCATGCCATTCTCTTGAGTTGCAAAAAGTGTGAAATGAAGTGAGTTCTCTCTATTTATAGAGTTTTTTAAAAAAAATTTTGTTCACACTAGAATGGACAAAACCTCTTTAAAACCATACAGAATATTATATATTAAATAATAACACATTGCAACCAAGATTACAATAATCATAGGTTTTACCACATAATGGGAAATAACGAGTTCACTTTACTTCCAAGCTGAGCCTTCTCTTTGTCTCCTAGCATGCCACTAAGCATGATGAAGATGTTGGCTATGAGCCTTGATCATCTCATGTGAACCCTCTCTATCTAAGAGGATAATCCAATCCTCCTCTTATCTTCTTTTTATTGGCCGAAAGCTTCTCTAGATTTGTATAAATGAACATCTTTTGTTCACGTAATACAACACACACTTCAGTTTTATTATCCGTGCGTATGTTTTAGAGGGAACTACTCTCTCTCTATCTTATCTATATGGTTCATCGTCTCTAGCATCTTCTGCGTATCTGGAGTAGCCATAGTCTCTCTGTCTTATGTGTAATCCCGCTTGGCTGTGCCATCGCCGACACGTGGTATCAGAGTCATCATAATGGCACACCCGCTCTGCCTTAGTGAAATGGTGTTGCGTTGCTTCCCCTAGCAGCATCGACACAAAGCCCATCAGACAACTCATACCCAAGCAATAGCTCATCAGGCATACGGGGCATTACACACACCACTGAGGCAGAACTCAAGGGCAGTGGAAACGAAGGCAGCATGTGTGCGGAGGGATATTTCCAAAATCCACTTCGCCTCTTCCACAATATGATGGCAAGGAGACAATGCGTAGAAGCACTGCACTATTGGTTCTGCTCGTGATAGACACTTCCACAGTCTACTTCATTCTTTGATTCGTGATAACCAACAACCGTCACATAGTTGCCCACAGTGCGAGCGAAGAAAACTCTGAAGTGCAGTGGTGTTGTACTGGAGCTCATTTGTAAGTAACCACAAAAGTGACTGTTGTCAAGCAAATATATAGTAGAAGTGTAGTGGTGTTGTACTGGAGATCATTTGTAAGTAACCACAAAAGTGACTGTTCTTCTTTATCTTGCAGGCGTCGAACTATTATACAGTATACGTGGGATGCATTTTCAATAGCAGCATGGTCCAACTAATAAGCTATCACGGATACTGAAATGGAGGACTCTGACTCTAGTGGAATTCACAGTCAAAGGATCAACCTTGTTCGTCCTGGTGCTCCTTAGTCTCTCTTCGCCTAATAAGCCAAGAGAATAGAATGGCTGAATAGCTGCACAACGGAAGCAAGTGTAGCTGCGCAAAAGAATCATGGAAATTGGCCAATAGAGTGGCTAGAGAGATGTGCAACAATAGGAAGTGTAGTGGCAGGAAGCAGACACATTTTGTATGGTTTCCAACCATATTTGTTCTTCGTACATTGCGTGAGTATAGACACACCACACAATAGAGATACACAATTCTCTATGTTTCAATTCTCACGCATGACGGCCAACCCAATTACTAATTATGGGTCAAATCTGTAGTAATTTGGACTCTTACCATTGTATAATGTGCACAATGTCTGACCATACAGATTACCTATCTCTTCATGCAAGCGGGTAAAATGAAGTTGCAACGCTTTAGGATTTAGTAAAAGATAAATGCCTATAACATTGTGAAGACATATTCTTAGCCGAAATGGAGTTTCATCATATAACGCGACTCAGTCTTGCATTAAGCTTTGGAACCTTGGAAGCAACTACACTCACAAATAATTACACAAGGTTCTATAGTTTCAGCCACACCACATCGTGAACTTGTAAGGGCATTCAAACTATTGATGCTTTTGAAAAACACTTTCATCGACATTATAGATATGTAAGGAGTTAGACACTGCCAAAAGTGAGTCACTTTGGTAAGACCTCTCTATAGAGGTTCCCGTACTTCCCGGGAGGTCACCCATCCCAGTACTGTTCCCCCCAGAGCTCGCTTAACTGTGGCAATCTCTTGCCACTAAACTACACTCTTGTGGTGTTTGAAGAAGGGGAAAGACTAAGGTTGACATTACTTTGAACAAGTTTTGGTCCCTCAAAGGTTCATTCTTTGCTTTCAAAGCCTATTTCTGAAGCATTTTTGGGATGTCTTTTGGAGCCATTTTGGAGTACTTTCCCACATAGTTCTCTTCACACAGGTCTAAGAACATCAAGAAGACTGTTCTTTGTACTTCTCAGACAATAAATATCAACCTTTGGGGCTGTATTTTCAGCCACACTCGTAAAACTACAGGTTTCTCGAGAGGTTTTCAGTTTTGGTGGGAGCAGCCGCTGCAAATTTATGCAGGTTTTTTAAGCCTAAAACATCAGAGTTGACAGACACTTGCAGGTGTTATTGGCTAGTTTTTATGCTGTGTATTCAGCCTTTTAGTGTCATTTTACTGCATATATTGAGCACATACACACCATGTACGCTTCTCTGGATACCGCTTATGTACGTCCATGTGGTCATTGATATAGCGGTTACGTTCTTTGCATAAAGCCTTTTACGTTTGATAAAGAGGGTCGTGGTGAGGTTTTCTTAACTTGGAGACACCCAGATGTCGGGGTCTCTTCGGTGATGTAGGTGGAAGACTTACCCAGCCTCGCCATAGGAGATGTATGATAGTTGTTCATAGGTGCTCGATAAGCCTAGTTGGCTTCTATTGGGTAACTGATTATATGCAGTGGAGTCAGTGATTCACTATGCAGGTAGACATGTAAGTACTTGCAGTTTTATGATACTTTGACACTAGTCATATGCTAATTTTGCAGAGGATACTTTGGCAAAATTTTTCCAGATTTCTGCTTTAGTTAACCATAGAGTGGTCGATTTACTCCTTGATACACTTATTTGTTGGTGTTTGGACTCTTCTAGCTCCATTATCATTCTATTCAGTTCTCTACCATCATGGCATCAGAGGTCTCAGGCACATCCGGTGGATCAGGGTCTAGTGCTAGTGTTCCGAGGAGGAGCTATAACTTGCAAGGCAAAGACAATTTTGAGATCCGAAAATTTGATGGCACAAACTTTGCTCTATGGAAGAATCAGATTAAAGATGTGCTGATTCAAAGGAGGCAATGGAAGCCAGTAAATGGGATTTCAAAGAAGCCTACTGACATGGATGAAGATGATTGGGATGAGTTAGATGAAATGGCCAGGTCTACCATTCGCTTGCACTTGGCAGATAATGTTTACTTTACAGTATTAGAGTGTGAAAGTGTAGAGGAGCTTTGGAAGAAGTTATGCAATACATATGAAAAAGAGACGGCATCAAATAAAGTGTATCTGATGAGAAAATTATATGACCTTCGCATGAAGGACACAGATAGTGTTGCTGCTCATCTAAATGAGTTTGATGCTATATTCTCCTAGTTACAAGCTCAAAAAATGGATATGGATAATGAAATGAAGGTAGTATTGCTTTTATGCACCCTGCCATCATCATGGGCACAACTATTAGCAACAGTGCACCTGGTGGTAAACTCGTCTATGATGACATATGTGGAGCACTCTTGAGTGAGGAGATTCGTAGAAAATCTATGGTTGGCACTCAGAGTGGAGATGCATATAATGGTCGTGATTCTTACCAAGGAAAGAATGAGCAATGTGGTAGAAGCAAGAACAAGGAAAAGAATGGTCAACTGAATAAGAGTAGAAGTAAATCAAGGAAGAGGGATATCGAATGTCATTATTCTCATAAGAAAGGTCACATGACGAAAGACTGTTATGCATTAAAGAATGCTAAAGGTAAAGGATAGAATGTTGATGGGCATGTTAAACAGTTACCTGCACCATCTACTTTGACTGTGAAGATTGAAGAAATTAATGCTATTTCTGATGATGCTAATGTGTTGACACTTGATAGTACTGTGCCATCTGAGGCACTTATGGCTGATTCTCTTTCCCACACCTGACTGCTAGATTATGGTGCTTCTTTCCATGTGACACCACATAGAGAATGGTTCTCTAATTATGCAGCAAAGTCTCTTGGTACCGTGAGACTTGGTGACTCTTACCAGTGCGATGTTGTGGGGATTGGAGATGTGGTTGTGCAGTTCATTGATGGTTCAAAATTTACTATGCATAATGTACACCATGTACCTTAATTATCACGCAGTTTGATGTCAGTTGGTCAACTTGATGACCTTGGTTACAAGGTGGTCTTCTATGCTCAGTCCTTTTGTATATCAAAGGGCAATATGGTTATTGCAAAAGGAAGCAAAGTTGGCTCACTTTATCCTTTATTTGTACCACAAAAAGAACATTTGTTAGTTGTTACTGAACAACCTATGGCTTGTATTTGGCATGGTCGTTTGGGCCATATATCTCGTAGTGGAATGGAAAATCTTTCTCATTCTCGCTACTTACCTGTGTTATCTTTCTCTGATTTTTCATTTTGTGAGCATTGTCAATATGGAAAGAAAACCAGAAATGTGCATAGAACGCACATTGAATCTTCAATTCAGCCTTTAGATCTCATTCATACAGATGTGTGTGGTCCTATGCCCACTAGGTCCTTAGGTGATGCTACTAGAAAAGTTTGGGTATATCCTATCAAATCAAAGGATGATGTATTCCCTACTTTCTAGAAAATGGCTTGCTTCAGTTGAGACTGAAAAAGGAACTAAGCTTAAGGCTTTACGTTCAGATAATGGGGGTGAGTATATCTCACATGAATTCAGCCTTTTTTGTCAGTCTAGAGGGATTCGTAGAGAGTTTAGAGCTCCTTATACCCCAGTACAGAATGGTGTAGCTGAGAGGATGAATAGAACTATTCAAGATAGAGTAGTCTCTATGTTGCATCATGCAAACCTCTCACAAGGTTTTTGGGCAGAAGCAGTATTGACTATAGTTCATGTGATTAACCTTTCACCTAGTACTGCCAAAGGTCTGAAAGTGGCACAAGAGTTATGGACAGTGATCATCTTCGAGTTTTTGGGTGTGAAGAATATGTTCATATACCCAAGAATCTTAGACAAAAGTTGGACCATGAGTCAAAGAAATGCATTTTTCTTGGATATGTTCGAGAAGGACAATTTGGATATCGCTTATGGGATCCTGAAACATGGTCAGTGATCAAAAGTAGTGATGTCATTTTTAATGAGTCTAAGATGCATAAACAACCCATTAAGGAGGTTGAAGTGAGAAGAGTGGTGTTTGAGGATACTAGTCCTCCAGTTAGCATGCATAAAAATGCTGCACATAGGGATGTTCAAGAGAATGTCCATTTAGATCAGTCTGCACATGTTCCTGTTCAGCAACCATTGAGACGTTCTGCACGTGTCTCATATCCACCTGATAGATATGTTCCAGGTTTAGATTTTGTTATGCTAACAGATAGCGGTGAGCCTTCTTGCTACAAAGAGGCTATGCAAACAGAGGATCATGTCAAGTGGGAGCATGCCATGAAGAGTGAGTTGGATTCTATTCACAAGAATGGTACTTGGGACTTAGTACCTTTGCCAAAGGGCAGGAAAGCTTTACCATGTAAATGGGTATATAAGCTGAAATTCACATCAGATAGTGCTTCTCCAAAATATAAAGCACGACTTGTTGCAAAGGGTTTTAAGCAACAACATGGTGTTGATTTTGAGGAAATCTTCTCTCCAGTGGTCAAGATGACTACTTTGCGCATGTTGCTTGGATTCGTTGCAATGGCGGACTTAGAGCTAGTCCAAATGGATGTGAAAACAACTTTCTTGCATGGAGATCTTACAGATGAGATCTATATGGAACAACTAGAGGGTTATGTAGTTTCTGGAAAGGAAAGTCTAGTTTGTAAGCTTAAGAAGAGCTTGTATGGGCTTAAACAGTCTCCTAGACAATGGTACCAAAAGTTTGATGATTTTATGAAGTCCCAAGGCTATTCTCGGAGCAATGAGGATCATTGCCTCTACACAAAGAGATGCTCTGATGGAAGCTTGATATGCTTGATACTTTACGTTGATGATATGTTGATTGCTGGGAAGTCCTCTTATGATTTGTCAATTCTCAAAAAGAAGTTGAGTCAGACATTTGATATGAAGGATTTGGGGGATGCCAAACATATTCTTGGCATGCGCATTACTCGTGATAGGAGTAAAAGATGCATATACTTGTCTCAAAGTGAGTACATATCCAAAGTACTTCACCGATTCAATATGTAGGGTGGAAAGGCATTGAGTACACCTTTACCCACATATGTGAAATTGAGCAAGGATGATTGCCCCAAATCAGATGAGGAAAAGGAAATTCATGACCAAAGTTCCCTATCAGTCTGCTGTTGGTAGTCTCATGTATGCTATGGTAGCTACGAGACCAGACATTGCATTTGCAGTGGGAGTTGTGAGCAGATATATGTCTAATCCTGGCAAGAAACATTGGGAAGCGGTCAAGATGATTTTGAGATATCTGAGTGGCACTAAGGACAAGTGTCTATGCTTAGGTAGAGGGAAAGCATCCATTATTGGTTACACAGATTCTGACTATGCTGGTTGCGTAGACAATCATAAGTCTACATCAAGGTACATTTTTCATTTTGCTGGAGGTGCTATCTCTTGGAGATCTCGTCTTCAAGAATGTACAGTTGTTTCCACCACAGAAGCAGAGTATGTTGTAGCAAGTGAGGCATGTAAGGAAGCATTGTGGCTTTCTCGTCTTTCTTGTGATATGGGTTTACCTCAGCATGTACCTCGCTTGCTCAATGATAGTCAGAGTGCCATTGCTTTGGCTAAGAATCCGGTCTATCATGCAAAGACCAAGCACATTGAGGTGAGGTATCACTTCATTAGAGATTGCTTAGCCACTGAGAGCATTATTCTTGAGAGGGTTCACACTCGAGATAATGTTGCAGATGCTTTGACTAAAGCTCTACCATAGGATAGCTTTCGCCACTGTTGTCACTTGATGGGGGTTACTTGATTCTTGATCTTACGCAGTCACTTGTATACTATGTAACATGCCCATCAGGTGGGAGGTATAGTTTGTATACTTACACTCATGTATTCTTTATCATTATTTATTTTTCTCCCATAGTTACTTTGGCCATATTGGCCTTTCGTGGGAGATTGTTACCGTTAGTGTCCATGTGAAAGGCCAAATGGCCACCGGACACTTCTTTGTATATGTTCTTTAATAAAACATATAGTGGCCTGGTCAGTCACAGATTGTAAGTTCGACCGCATTTGTAAGACCTAAGAAGTTTGTCTTTGTGCTCGCTGTATTGTGTTTTCTGCGTATTCTACAGCCTCTGTGTGGAGTACTGCGTGCGGCCTTAGGAGCTCGGTTTTCTACTCTGAGCATATCGTCGTGGAGCTCTTGAGAAGGAGAGCGCACTATGGTGCATCGCCATCGAAATACTTCACTCTCCAAAATGAGTGAAAAGCCTTTAGATAAATTCAATGGCCAAGGTTTCCACACCGCTTGCACCAAACGAAACACTTGAGCATAGAAGAGGGCTACCATATTTCACGGAAAAGGATGAGCAAGCACTTGGAATGTTACTCACATCCCTTGATGATAACTATGTTCATTTCTTGGATGATTGCACCAACGCAAATCAAGCATGGATTACTTTAGAGCAAAATTTTGGAGCTATTTCTAAAAACTCCAAAATAGCACTTAAAATGCAACTGTATTCTCTTACCATGTCACAAGGAGAAGATATACCGACCCTTGTAAACAAGTTAAAAAGTATTTGTACCCAATTAGCTTATGTGCAATGTCCCATTGAAAATGAGGATCAAGTAGTCGTTCTACTCAAAGTCGTGCCCGATGATAAGTTTGGAAAAATTGTAACTGTTCTTAAAGAAAAGGACCCTATCCCTAAGCTAGAGGATGTCATTAATTCTCTACAACAACATGAAAATAAGCTCAAAACTCATGACGAATTCACAACGAATGCCTTGGTTGTAAGAACTACAAAATGCATTCATTGTAATTGCACCAACCATTTGTCAAAGGATTGCTATCAAGTCAACCCTTGCAAAATATGTGGTAAAACCAACCATGCTACAAAGCATTGTCGTCTACGCAACAACAACTTCAACAACAACAAAGCAGCTTTCAACAAAAATTCAAGCAATGTCAACATAACGAAGGCGACAAATGAAGAAGAAGCTCAAGTCAATTTTGTCTATGATTATGTGTTGTAAAACATCCCCTTTGTACCATCCTCATATAATTTATAGGGAAGGATTTGTACCACCCATGTGTTTGTTGAAGGAAGGACATAAACATTGTACCACGTTCTTTGTACATGGGAAGGAATCATTATTTTTGTACCACCCTACTCTAGATACGTAGAAGATGCTAGAGACAATGAACCATATAGATAGTCTACCATATTTCAAGCTCAAGGGGGGGATTGTTGGCTATGAGCCTTGATCATCTCATGTGAACCCTCTCTATCTAAGAGGATAATCCAATCCTCTCCTTATCTTCTTTGTATTGGCCGAAAGCTTCTCTAGATTTGTATGAATGAACATCTGTTGTTCATGTAATATAAGGCACACTTCAATTTTATTATCCGCGCATATGTTTTAGAGGGAACTACTCTCTCTCTTCCCTATCTATATGGTTCATTGTCTCTAGCATCTTCTACGTATCTAGAGTAGCCATAGTCTCTTTGTCTTATGTGTAATCCTTGGCTGTGCCATTGCTGACAGAAGAGGACCTAACAATGACTTCCATTTCTCACTCGCAATGTTGTGTTGCATTGTTCTTGCAAGTTTTGCCAATTTTGAATCCCTAAGTCGTTCCAAAAAAAACTTTCTCGAGAATGTAGTGCGGTAAAACCAATTAAACATCTCCTCCATGTAGTTTGATTGCATTGGACCACCACCATGTCGGGCGTTTTTGAAGTAGACACCCCTCGCTTTGTAGTGTGACTTTTCCATTCCTTGGGTATGGAAAATCTCTAATGAACCATATCGATGCATGAAATAAGCTCCATGTGCAAACAAAATATGCTAAAAATTGTTAAGTACACTGGAAAAAGGTAAGTGCAATGAACACTTGTAGAAGAAGATTACACTTACAATGTAGTGTGTTATATTGCTCTCTCCCCAAGATTGAATGAAACACTTGGTGAACTCCACTAATGTTTCTTGAAACATTTGACGTTGAATAGCACTACAC
This sequence comes from Ceratopteris richardii, assembly GCA_020310875.1. Classification (NCBI taxonomy): domain Eukaryota; kingdom Viridiplantae; phylum Streptophyta; class Polypodiopsida; order Polypodiales; family Pteridaceae; genus Ceratopteris; species Ceratopteris richardii. The sequence continues at coordinate 149,169,060 of CM035431.1, forward strand.
CTAGTCAGACCCATTAAGCCTACCAACTTATCAAAGCTCGACCAAACTTTCTTTCTCTTATTACAAAGATCAAGTTGAGAGTCATTGTCTGTTGTGATCATGCATAGGTCTTTCCACAGCTCATAATGTTCATTATTTTGAGTGCTAGTACCTCTTCTAAAAAAATGTCTTGCTTTATTCCCTATCATTGACACTTGTTGCAAGCTATCTTGAGTTTCTCCAACTTTCTTAACAACTAGGGTTACATTTCCACCATGACAACCAATTGAATTAAGAAGTTCCTCCAATTTCTTTATAGCTTGAATAGATTTATCAACTAGATTCATGGCAAATGCGTATTCTATATGGAGCTTTAAAAGTCTATCGAAAATTCTCATGAAGGCATGCAAGGTGCAAAAGTGGACATTGACTAAAGGGAATGGAATAATGGGATTCCAATCCTTATCTGACATGTCACGATTAGGTGTACCTAACATGGGACACCTCATTAAAGGTATATCCCATTCGGCAGATGGAGTTGCATCTGTGTCATCAACTAAATCATCTATGTTGTTTTGTTTTCTCTTTGTTCGTTTATAACCTCGTGTGCAATATGGACAAGGATAGAGAGTAGATGCATCTTGTTTGCACCCTAACATGCATTTGATAGTCTTTAAGTCTCCACCTAAGTGCCACTCTACTTCAAAATCACCAAGGCTTTCTACAGTGATTTTGGCACCATGAATTTGAGAAGTTATCACCTCGGTGATCCATGGAGTCCTACTGAAAATCCATGTAAGAACATAATTGGATTCTTTAGGTACTTCAATAGCACCTAACCACCATATATCTTTCTCGGATTGGACACTATATGTAAAGTGATGGGTAGATTCTTCATTATCATCAATAATAGCATGGGCCATAGCTTCATTCATGAGTGTCACACTAAGTCTCTCCATACAGCGTCCCTTTATGATTTGACATTCGTCTAGCTTCAATACAAACTTGAGTTTGGAACCACAATCTACATCAAATAACAAACATTATATTATTAAAAATACTATGAATGTCATTATCAAAACAATGGATATACCTTGAATTGTGGATTTGTAAAATTTAACCATTTCCTTTTGAAGCCTCTCCAAATTGACAAATATGTTGTTGTACTTTGTGTAGATGAATCCCTTTCTAGATGTGTTTTTCAACTCTTTCTTTGATGTAGATGAATGATAAATGGATGCAGGCATAACATCTTCTATATGCAGGTAATTGCCAAGAGTATTGGCTACATTCTCATTGGTCATCTTCTTCTTCAGAGATACCTTGTAAGGGCATGGAAAAATGCTCTGGAAAATACCTTTGTTTTGTAGCGCCTGCTTCAAAAGATTGTACAATACAGTGTACACTCTAGTACTAACACTTGCTTCATCACATACCATCTGTACCTCACTAGGACTAATAATATCTTCTAAGTTGCCTGCAAAATCTTTAATCACTTGGGTTTTGATGTGATTTCCTATTGGTGAATCCAAAATCATAAGCACATGTTTGTTGCTAAGACAAGAATTCAGAAACTTCAATTGATCCTCCATTGTTGAGGAAGCACTCGCATCTTCAACAAATGACCTGCACAACAAGAAACTCAATCTAAAAGTCTTTTAACATAAATAAACAAGGGAAACACATACCTAAGTGCGTAAACACGTTGCTTCTGTGCTCCACCACCAGTTGAAAGAGCTTGAAAGGATGATAATGGTCGTTTCCTATATCTCATCCCAAGTGGAGTCTCTTTTAGTTGTGTAAGATTGGCTTTTAACTTTGTAATTGTGCTCTCCTTTTCTTCCACATCCTATTGGATTCTACTATTGTGCTCATCCAAAGATTTGATAGCACTTTCTAAAGTGTGTATAGCACTCTCTAAACTGTGTATCTTGAAATGGTTGTGATGACATTGTTGCATCCAATAATTTGCTATAGATGTAGAATGGTTAGACAATCGCTTGCAATAGCATAGTAGTCCATCTTCACCGCAACCAAGGAATTGTAGAAATGTGGAGATACTATGGAATCTAGGATGAACATTAGCCATTAGATCCAAGGGATACAAAGCACCATTGACCCAAAGATCAATATTCTTCTCTCCAGCTGCATGTCGTGGATTTTGAGAATCTATGTCATTGCTACCTCTAGTTGTTGGTGCAAATTCTGTAGGAACACAAACATGTACACTCTTTGTGTGAGGAGCACGCGCTGGTGCTGGTGTCATGTTCGTAATACATGTGAGCACCATGATGTTCCAAAACTCCAGCACCGAATGGGAAGAAGCACAGAGATGGCTGGAATAGCTAGTACAAGTAGCTGTGTGCAAGAAAAAAAGTGTGGTTTGGTATGTGGATAGGTCAAAATGACTTTTTTCAGTGTGTTAGAGGGAAAATGATTTTTTTTTCAAAAATTCATGTTTTGGGGCAGCCAAAGTTACGAGTTTGATGATGTGGCACTTAACTTTTGGAGGGATTTTTAAAAGTATGTTTTTCATAAGTATTTTTTATAAAAATAAGACTAAAAAAATTAAGTTCTGACATATACCTTAAAGTATGGGCCATTTTGAATAAAGAATAGTTGAAAAAGATACTTTTTCAGAAAATTCATTTTTTTATTCATAAAGATGGATGGATTTGATGAGGTGGAAAGTGGTTTTTCTCTCTCTCTATGTGCAGAAGAGAGAGAAGATCCTAGTTCAGCCTAAAAAAAAGCCTACTTCAGCCTACCAAAAAGTGCTCTATTAAATGCACTTTGTCCCCTTAACAAAGTACAAGATTAAGCTTAATCCCTAAAAATTAGGAATCCTTACAATGCCCATGCAAGGTTCACTTTTTTTCCTAATGAACCCACTTAGTGCCAATGGCCTTCTTGCTAGGAGGCAAGTCACATAAAGACCAAGTACCATTCTTCATTATAGCATCATATTCAGACTGCATAGTAGCCATCCAATTTTTTGAATTTTGTGCTTAAACGAAACAGGCTCATTCTCATCACAAAGACTAGATGCAGCCATAGCATAGCAATCTGATGCAAAAGAGACACTATGAGAGCCTCCATGAGTACGATATGATAGAGGTGCATCTAATTTGCTGTCACACAAAGTTTGCACTAGCCATTTTGGCATAATTTTGGCCTCCTCAATGCCAGCTCTCCCATCAACAATGTAAATTTGCATTAGAAATGGAATGATCTGCATCATCACATGAAACCTATAAAGGTTGAGAAGTTGCCTCATTAGGACCAACACTAGACTATCCACTTGTAAACAGAGGCAGCAAGTATCAAACATGTCTTTGGAGCTAACAGATGTTTTCTTCGTACATGAAAGTAAGGGCTAAATAGCATCTTCCACAAAAACAACATCATGGCTAACCAGAATGCGTTTAGTCTGTGGATGATACAGACGATAGCCTTTGCTTTCAGAACTAAACCCAACAAAAATACATTCCACAGCTTTATCATCCAATTTTCTGTGATGTTGTTCAAGCACTAATGCATAACCAGACAACCAAAAACACGAAGATGAACAACAAATGGCTTGCAACCATGCCACCCCATCCTCAAACTCTTGCTGCTCAACAAATCCTCCAACTTGGTTTTCTACCTCTCCATGTTTGGGTATCTTCTCCTGGCTAGCTTTTTCGCTTTCGCCTTCTGAATGTTTCTTCAAATACTCTTGAGTCCTTGTGACTACTGCCACAGTTGGCTCTTTATGCGGTTTCTTGTCCTGGTAAGCATCCACAAAGTGCATCGATGAGCTAGAGCCTTCTTGAGGATTCAGTGTCTTGAACACTACTCCGATCGTAGGAACGTGCTCTTGAGCTCTCGGTGTGGAATGCATCTGAGTCTCAACATAATTTGAGGATCCTACTGGCTCCTTATCCTTGCCAGTTGCAGCTCTTCGTTTTGGACAGTCTTCATCAAAGTGGCCCTCTCCACTACAGTACCTACATAGGGGGGTATAATCAACTGGTTTTTTTGCGTTTGGACATCTAGATTGAGTATGGCCAAAGCCATGGCATCTCCAACACTGGATTGGACCATCTCTCCTTTGATCACGCACGGCTCCTCTCGGATAGTCTCCTCCCTGACTCTGAGCACCATATCCATAAGTTTGTCTATTTTCCCAACGAGATGTAGGTGGGACACTTTGAGCAGGCAATCCCGTATAGGACCTGTTAACTTGGATTTTGGTTAGCATTGAATACATTACTTTGCAAAAAAAATTGTTAGGGAATGATTGCGGTGGAGTCACCGAGTTTGAGATGTGCCTTGCTTATGCTCTTACCACTAGCATTCCATAGATTCTTTGCAATCCCCCTTGTTAACGCTCTTTTGTGTACACCCTCGAGAGGGGCCGACTCTTGCTCTCCTTGCACATTTCAGATTTAGGTTCGCCGATTTCTGCTTGTTTCGTAATTTGTATAGCTTAGCCTTGATAATTGTCTTACATCCTCATTTGCATGTTTTGTAAAAGAGGAATTTGAGTTGGTGCTTGCACTCCCATGGGATTTAGGTGGGACGTATCCTAGATAGGTTGTTCCCATATGAATGAATGTCTACTAGTTTGATTCTCTTGCTAACAAAATGTTGTTCATCTCCTTGCTTATGAAATGCATGCCACATAATAGTTGTTCTCAGTGGTGCAGAGAATCAAGAGGAGAATCGGCCTAGATTTTTGGGGCTAGTCCAATTTTATTACTGAAATTATGCCATGGCAGGTCGCTCGTGACAAGAGTAAAGTGGAGGGCGAGTTGTCAGATTTTTTTTGTGCGCTTCAATGAGGAGGGGATGATTGCCTTATCAAAAGTAGAGGAGGGGAGTCATGGGGGGTCTCTTCTTGGATGTTTTGTGCAGGATCAAGGGGAGGCATCCTTGAGGAGGCTGCTCCATACGAAGGCGGGGAGAAGGCCAACAGAGGGAGGAATGGCCGTTTAAAAGTTTGCGAGGACTTCATAGGAGGCTGCACGCTCTCAATGAAAGGCGATCAACAGGGGGGGAAACTCTGGGTTTTCCTTTTTTGGGGTTGCTGACAGCTCCAATAGGCATGGGAGGAAAGGGGAGTTTCATTGTTTTTTGGGGGAGCTGTAGAAGAGGAGGAGATTGACTACCTCGAGCCTCTAGCAACTGACGCTGGCCTCTGTGTCTTCTTGTCCACGAGCTGGGGGGCAGAAGTGAGCAACAAAACAAGGGAAGTGTCCACTACACAAGGGAGGAGAGGTGAACTTCACGAGGGAAGAAGACAACAATAGCAAGGGGTCTTTTTGCTAGTCCTTCGTGTGTGGCTGAAAAAGGGTTCTAAGCGGGAGGGTATGACTTTAGCTGCTCTCGGGGGGGTCAACAAGAGAAAGGGAGGTGGTTGTTTTTCTTTGAATGTTTGTGCAGGCAAGGGAATCAGACGAAAGAGGCAGAGGAGTTGAGACTTTTATGCGAGGGAACCTCAAAATTCTGTACTCTCTTTCTTTTTCTATTATTGTTGGCTCTTCTGGCGGGGAAGGTTGCGATTCAGAGCTGTGGAGGTGAAGATTGGGGGAAAAAATCAAGAGAAGGCTGCTTCGTGTCTGCTAAGAACAAAAGAGCGATACTTTGGGGAGGAAGAGAAATCTACTGTGCTCGATGCAAGAGGGAAATATCACTTGGTAGGCCTAGTTCTGCTTGTTTATTTTGGCTATGCAGGTCCACGGAGACAGGGTAGAAGGGTACACATAGCAGAGAGAGAGAGAGAGAAAGGTGAAAATGGCAGACATCAGAGGACTTAGAAGGGAAGAACACTGTTGTAAAGAGGAAAAGAGAGGGCGGTAGAGATATTGGATTTCACAGGATTATTTTGCTTATTCAGTGGAAGAAAAAGAGCCTTTCATAGGGGAGATTCAAGAGAATATGAAGACGACGGTACCGATTTACTGTCCATATGCTGAAGAAGTTGTGAAACGCGGAAAGACCTTCCAAGTGCTGAGGTGACAGGGGAACTGGAGGAAAAGAGCATCAAGAGTTGTGCCAAAGAAGAAAGGGCTGGACTCGGTGTTTGAAGGGCCAACATCTCTTCCACAAAGTTTTGCATGGTTGCCCATATGTCATATATGATATGTACAATGCGTTCGGCAAAAGGAAATTCATGATTTTGTTTACATATATCTGACACTAAGGATTGTTCTAATCTTCCATTAAATAGAATTGTTCTTGAATCTTAGAATGTCTTCTACTTTACAGTTCCGATCAAAGGCAATTTTAATGAGGAAGAGATTTAACAAATAGTACCATCTGCGCCAGTATGAAGAGAGCTTTACATGCGACACCGTCATTATAATGCAGTTTAAAACCTCAAAAGGGACACCAGCGATCTGATAGAACTAGGGACTATCCCCCGGAATGGAGAGGAGTGTGATGAGTGGAGGAGGACGATAAGAAGAAGGAAGGAAGTCTTTTTCCCTAGAGCAGACAATGCAGTAAGGAGTCTCTCGGAATTCAAATGAAGGCGTTAGTGCAAAAGGTCGTGCTGGATTGCAGATCGGAATTGATTTTATCGAGCCCTCAGATATGAGAAGAGTAACTGTAGCAGTTTTCTTAATGATTTCATTATCGTTCGTATTGTTGATGAATTTAAATCTTGATGTATCTCAAGTTTTTATTCATACATATGTACGTTTTTTCAGGCAATAGATATATATTTGAGTACTATATGCACAAAGGTCGATGTGACTCATTTGCATGTGACATGTCTTGAGAAATTGCTGCAGCGCATACTTCTTGTGAAGCATTCTTCACAAGTAACTCTTATTGAAACGTATTAGCTATGATTTGAGGACTGGCTATGGTTATGAGAGAATTTGCAAGTCTACGTGTATATGTTCACACAGGAAGAAAAGCAGAAAAGCACAGACAAATCTTTAGTTGGAATGACCACTTATGAACAAGAGAGCCTGATATATATATACAAAGACGTTTGGGCACCAAAGGTCTGACATATCATAGAGGAGAGAGATCAGAGGCTTGAAACACAAAGTCCTTCGTCATCCGTAGATTGGATGGAAAGAAGTATGGGGTGCTCTGAAATGAATGACCATATATACCCACCAGCTTAATTGATTGTGTTTATCTCTTTTCTTATTAGTGTTGTAAATCTCAAAAGGGAAAGAAAGGGAACACATACAAACAGGCCTGGAAATTAGTGGGTGAAAGATTTGTGTGTATGTTTGTGCTTGTGTGAGTGTGTGTGTGAGTTCATGTGAGTACAAGAGAGTGTGAGAATAAAATAGAGAGGGAGAGGTGAAAGTGAGCGAGACTAGGTCGGGGTGAAAGAAAGCAAGTGAGAGAGTGCTTGCAAGGGTCGACCTGGAGTGGATATCGGTTTACATAGGTACTCGGGTCTTCAATCCTTCCTTTGCTACATCTATATTCGAGTACGGTTGTAGACTTAGAGGAGTGCAAATAGGTCTATCCCAAGTGATTTTGGGCAAAACACAAGCATATTTCTACCTCATGTCCTTGGGCATTAGGATTCTTCATTTTGGCAATCCTACTCGGGATCCCAAAGGAGGACATATTCGGGGGCAATTGTGGACTCGGAGTGAGAAAAAGTGACAGAATACAAGGAAACTAAGCAAAATACAAGCGTGTGTAAGACAATTTCTCTAGGGTTTAAAGGCCATACATTTTGGTGCGTCTGCCGGGAATTGGCTTAGCACATCTCATAGAGAGTGCTACGAGTTCGCTTGGTGCCCCAATCGTGTGGCACAGCCAAGTCGATCCCAAATCTGCTTTGATCTTCATTAAAGAAATGGCTCAACAAAGGCAAGCCTGTGGTTTTGAGAAGACCAACATGAGGCAAATGAATTCTGGACGAAATAGGAGATGCATATATTCTCATCCGACCATGAGACATCATGTGAACCGAGGGTGGCGATTTGGCCCGATATCAAATTATGTGAGATGCTGGTGTTGCGAGCAGATTGGGCATATAGCCAAATATTGCCCTCGTGTATGCAGCCCACCCGATTTTGTCCCCACATGTGCGGACTGTGGGAAAAAGAGACTATGCAAGTACGTGTGTCGCTCAAAAGAGGTGACTGGCATAAAGGTCGCAACGAATCAATCTGATAAGTGTTTATCCTCTTTGTATGTGGAAGTTGAAAAGGGTGGAGTTACTTCGTCGACGGACACTACGAGAGAAAGTGAAAGCAAGGACACTGGATCTCATGATCGAGACTTGGTAGAACTTGTGAAGAGCCTGGAATGTCAAGTCAATTGGCTGCATGTGGAGCGGGATGGCGATAAGGTCAAGATGGAGAGAATAGAGGAAAATCAAGTGAAATTGGCAGAAGTCTTAGGAAATTGGGAAAAGCAAATGCGATCGGTGGAAAGTGAGAATAAAGAGTTAAAGGGGGAAAACAACAACTTAAAAAGACAAATTCAAACACTTCAGCATCAAAGCAGGGTTAGAAGGGAAAGGCAAAGGAGAAAAGAAGTCTTGGATATTAGAATTGGTCGGTTAATGATAGACTGCTACCATGTCATGATCGAAGAAGAGCCCTCAAGAGATAGGGATGACCTGATGAGGAGAGTCGGACAAATGGAGCATGAAATTGAGAAGGTACAAAGCATAATCCATCGATATAGTGATCAAGCAGGTAAGATGGCGGAAGAGCTCCACCTGGAGTTAGAGAGAATGAAAAGTGCCCAAGCAGAGAGGAATGAGAAAGTGAGACAGGTAGAGAAAGAGAATGCAAGGCTGAGTAGCAAGCTCGGTAGGTTGATGAATCGGAAAGCCAATGAGATGCGAGTACAGGTGGAGGATCCGAGAGCGGGGAAAATGGAGGAAGAGCTGAAAGCGGTGTTGGACAGGTTGAGGGCATTCGGAGAAGAGTTAGAAGAGACGAAGAATGAATTGTCGAAGAAGGTAGATGATCTGGATGAAGAAAATATGAGTAGGATTTGGGAGGAAAGATCGATTAGAGAGGAAGTCGAGAAGTTGACCGTTCGAGTTGAAAAGAGGGAGGATATTCCCCTCGGACCTGCAAAAAGGGTGACAGAGGATAAAGAGATGGAGCAAATATGGAATCGGTTCCGAAGCATTGACTCTGACCTGTTCCAATATCAGAGTGATATTGAGCACAACAAACAAGGATTAAGAGACCTAGCGGTGAGGCTTGAGGCACTAAGAGGTACAATGGCCAATGGTAGTTTTCCGTGTCATCTATCAGGTCAGGTGGAATCTCTGCGAGGAAGAGGTTGGAGATGAAAAAGAAATAGATAAGGCGATGGATGTCGGTAAGGATGGCTTGAGTCTGATTAGGGTTTGCTTTGTCAAGATTGCAAGTTAGCGATGTGAGGATGGATGGATCAAGTTTGTTGTACACTTAAGACTGAAGTGGCATTTTTTGGGGTTTTCAAGGCAACAAGGTAGTTAGTATGTGCGGGTTTCGAGAGGAAAAGTTGACCATGACATTAGTGGCTGGATTTTGGCTTGAGTAACGGCAGAGAGGAGATGTGTCTCATTGGTTGTCCACCGGGGGATATATGTGTGTGTGTCGTGATCGGGATGGTGGGGAAAAGATCCTTTCTTTTATCTCCTAATTCTCGAGATGCAGGAATGAAAAAAAAAAAGAAAAAAAAATAATGATATGTTTATGTATGTGTGCGTGTGGCTACGCGCCTATGTGGGCCGATAGGTGGGTGGACCCACTTTGGCCGGGCGGTCAAAGCCATGAACCGACGTCGGTTTCGCATAGGGCTAGCTCTCTGTGTGTTGTGTGCTATGTTGGGTTGGTAGATGGGTGGAATAAACTTGATCGGGTGGTCGAGTCCATGAGTCGCATCCAGCTTTGGCGTAGGCCGACAAATGTGAGTAAATATGTGAAAAAATGATGAAAAAAAAAGAGAAAAAATGTGAAAAAAAAAATGAATGAGACGAATTCTTCGCTCGAGGGGGGACAAAAGAGAGGCGAGAGAGCATGATGCTCGGATGGGAATATGTGTATGTGTTGTGGGGATTCGGGTTATGTGTGGACTCCTGATGAGGCATGTCAAATCGAAGCTTAAGCTTGGCTAGGATTTTGGCTGCAATGTGTCTATGTAAAGCTTGGACTTGAGGAATCCAATTGTGCTAGTTGCTTTGTTCATCTGCGAACTCTTGGGAGGTGCTCATTTCGGTTCTTAGGTTGTGCAACTACTTGCGATGTCCTGAAGCATGTCGACGACGAGCGATCTTGTCAGAGTGAGCTCGTGTTAGGCTTGAGTGGTCTTTGCTACAGGTCCATCAATTCAGGAGGTGTGGTGGTGACCTAGCATGAAATTTGATTGAAAAGTGAAAAAAAAAAGATTCGATGAAAAGGAAAGTGGGTAGTGAAGACCCTAGGTCGAAGGGGCATGAAAAATGGGCAAGAGTATTTGAATGGAAATGGAAAAGAAACTAGGCAAGAGAACATATAGACAAAAAAAGAGTAGCGGAAAGGAAGAGCGGATGCAGGTCTTGCATGAATGTATGTTGTGTGTATGAAAAAGTAGCCAGAAAGCGATAGTGAGATCAAGAAGAATACCAAGAAGAAAAATTGGATGCAGTTTTTACTTGTGTTTACATTGCATGTGAATGGAGAGGAATGACGAGAGAGAATGTGGATGGGCTTTTGTTGTGTCTCGATATGGGTTGTGACGAGTTTGCCTGTGTGACGAGGATGTGTGATGTGATTTCCTGATGTGTGTTTGCTCTTTCCAATCTGGTTGTAGATGATATTATAATTTGATGAAAAATGGTCTAATGTTTTGGTGAGTTTGTAGACAGGTGGACATGATAGGTGAAGATGTGAAACGGCATACAAAGCTGGTAAGTAAAGTGACTGATTTTTATGACTAATGGATGTTGATTTAGTGTGGTTGCAGGTACGTCGATGGAAAGAGATAGAATAAGTATGAGGTATGTGAATGTGCATTGATGTATTGTCGATGATTGGAATGATTTGAGTACAGGTACCAAATTGGCTCGTCGAGGACGACTTCGCAAGCAGAAGGGGGGAGTATGTTAACTTGGATTTTGGTTAGCATTGAATACATTACTTTGCAAAAAAAAATGTTAGGGAATGATTGCGGTGGAGTCACCGAGTTTGAGATGTGCCTTGCTTATGCTCTTACCACTAGCACTCCATAGGTTCTTTGCAATCCCCCTTGTTAACGCTCTTTTGTGTACACCCTTGAGAGGGGCCGACTCTTGCTCTCCTTGCACATTTCAGATTTAGGTTCGCCGATTTCTGCTTGTTTCGTAATTCGTATAGCTTAGCCTTGATAATTGTCTTACATCCTCATTTGCATGTTTTGTAAAAGAGGAATTTGAGTTGGTGCTTGCACTCCCATGGGATTTGGGTGGGACTTATCCTAGTTAGGTTGTTCCCATATGAATGAATGTCTACTAGTTTGATTCTCTTGCTAACAAAATGTTGTTCATCTCCTTGCTTATGAAATGCATGCCACATAATAGTTGTTCTCAGTGGTGCAGAGAATCAAGAGGAGAATCGGCCTAGATTTTTGGGGCTGGTCCAATTTTATTACTGAAATTATGCATGGCAGGTCGCTCGTGACAAGAGTAAAGTGGAGGGCGAGTTGTCATATTTTTTTTGTGCGCTTCAATGAGGAGGGGATGATTGCCTTATCAAAAGTAGAGGAGGGGAGTCGTGGGGGGTCTCTTCTTGGCTGTTTTGTGCAGGATCAAGGGGAGGCATCCTTGAGGAGGTTGCTCCATACAAAGGCGGGGAGAAGGCCAACAGAGGGAGGAATGGCCGTTTAAAAGTTTGTGAGGACTTCATAGGAGGCTGCACGCTCTCAATGAAAGGCGATCAACAAGGGGGGAAACTCTGGGTTTTCCTTTTTTGGGGTTGCTGACAGCTCCAATAGGCATGGGAGGAAAGGGGATTTTCATTGTTTTTTGGGGGAGCTGTAGAAGAGGAGGAGATTGACTACCTCGAGCCTCTAGCAACTGACGCTGGCCTCTGTGTCTTCTTGTCCACGAGCTGGGGGGCAGAAGCGAGAAGCAGAAGAAGGAAGTGTCCACTACACAAGGGAGGAGAGGTGAACTTCACGAGAGAAGAAGACAACAATAGCAAGGGGTCTTTTTGCTAGTCCTTTGTGTGTGGCTGAAAAAGGGTTCTGAGCGGGAGGGTATGACTTTAGCTGCTCTCGGGGGGTCAACAAGAAAAAGGGAGGTGGTTGTTTTTCTTTGAATGTTTGTGCAGGCAAGGGAATCAGACGAAAGAGGCAGAGGAGTTGAGACTTTTATGCGAGGGAACCTCAAAATTCTGTACTCTCTTTCTTTTTCTATTATTGTTGGCTCTTCTGGCGGGGAAGGTTGCGATTAAGAGCTGTGGAGGTGAAGATTGGGGGAACAAATCAAGAGAAGGCTGCTTCGTGTCTGCTAAGAACAACAGAGCGATACTTTGGGGAGGAAGAGAAATCTACTGTGCTCGATGCAAGAGGGAAATATCACTTGGTAGGCCTAGTTCTGCTTGTTTATTTTGGCTATGCAGGTCCACGGAGACAGGGTAGAAGGGTACACATAGCAGAGAGAGAGAGAGAGAGAGAGAGAGAGAGAGAGAGAAAGGTGAAAATGGCAGACATCAGAGGACTTAGAAGGGAAGAACACTGTTGTAAAGAGGAAAAGAGAGGGCGGTAGAGATATTGGATTTCACAGGATTATTTTGCTTATTCAGTGGAAGAAAAAGAGCCTTTCACAGGGGAGATTCAAGAGAATATGAAGATGACGGTACCGATTTACTGTCCATATGCTGAAGGAGTTGTGAAACACGGAAAGACCTTCCAAGTGCTGAGGTGACAGGGGAACTTGGAGGAAAAGAGAATCAAGAGTTGTGCCAGAGAAGAAAGGGCTGGACTCGGTGATTGAAGGGCCAACATCTCTTCCACAAAGTTTTGCATGGTTGCCCATATGTCATATATGATATGTACAATGCGTTCGGCAAAAGGAAATTCATGATTTTGTTTACGTATATCTGACACTAAGGATTGTTCTAATCTTCCATTAAATAGAATTGTTCTTGAATCTTAGAATGTCTTCTACTTTACAGTTCCGATCAAAGGCAATTTTAATGAGGAAGAGATTTAACAAATAGTACTATCTGCGCCAGTATGAACAGAGCTTTACATGCGACACCGTCATTATAATGCAATTTAAAACCTCAAAAGGGACACCAGCGATCTGATAGAACTAGGGACTATCCCCCGGAATGGAGAGGAGTGTGATGAGTGGAGGAGGACGATAAGAAGAAGGAAGGAAGTCTTTTTCCCTAGAGCAGACAATGCAGTAAGGAGTCTCTCGGAATTCAAATGAAGGCGTTAGTGCAAAAGGTCGTGCTGGATTGCAGATCGGAATTGATTTTATCGAGCCCTTAGATATGAGAAGAGTAATTGTAGTAGTTTTCTTAATGATTTCATTATCGTTCGTATTGTTGATGAATTTAAATCTTGATGTATCTCAAGTTTTTATTCATACATATGTATGTTTTTTCAGGCAATAGATATATATTTGAGTACTATATGCACAAAGGTCGATGTGACTCATTTGCATGTGACATGTCTTGAGAAATTGCTGCAGCGCATACTTCTTGTGAAGCATTCTTCACAAGTAACTCTTATTGAAACGTATTAGCTATGATTTGAGGACTGGCTATGGTTATGAGAGAATTTGCAAGTCTACGTGTATATGTTCACACAGGAAGAAAAGCGGAAAAGCACAGACAAATCTTTAGTTGGAATGACCACTTATGAACAAGAGAGCCTGATATATATATACAAAGACGTTTGGGCACCAAAGGTCTGACATATCATAGAGGAGAGAGATCAGAGGCTTGAAACACAAAGTCCTTCGTCATCCGTAGATTGGATGGAAAGAAGTATGGGGTGCTCTGAAATGAATGACCATATATACCCACCAGCTTAATTGATTGTGTTTATCTCTTTTCTTATTAGTGTTGTAAATCTCAAAAGGGAAAGAAAGGGAACGCATACAAACAGGCCTGGAAATTAGTGGGTGGAAGATTTGTGTGTATGTTTGTGCTTGTGTGAGTGTGTGTGTGTGAGTTCATGTGAGTACAAGAGAGTGTGATAATAAAATAGAGAGGGAGAGGTGAAAGTGAGCGAGACTAGGTGGGGGTGAAAGAAAGCAAGTGAGAGAGTGCTTGCAAGGGTCGACCTGGAGTGGATATCGGTTTACATAGGTATTCGGGTCTTCAATCCTTCCTTTGCTACATCTTTATTCGAGTACGGTTGTAGACTTAGAGGAGTGCAAATAGGCCTATCCCAAGTGATTTTGGGCAAACCACAAGCATATTTCTACCTCATGTCCTTGGGCATTAGGATTCTTCATTTTGGAAATCCTACTCGGGATCCCAAAGGAGGACATATTCGGGGTCAAATGTGGACTCGGAGTGAGAAAAAGTGACAGAATACAAGGAAACTAAGCAAAATACAAGCGTGTGTAAGACAATTTCTGTAGGGTTTAAAGGCCATACAGGACCGTTCTCTTGTATCTCCCGATTTCATAGTCCGTTCTTCATAGGCCCTCTTGTTGTAACATCGGTCCTCCGTGTGATTTGTCCTTCCACAAAAAGTGCAACGCATTCTAGGTGGTGATCTATCTGTGAATAATCTTGAGACTATAGGGCATTCTGAAGCTAGATGGCCGTAATCATGGCACTTTCCACACCATGTATTCGATCTAAACACTTGATTGGGGTTTGTGGTTACCTCTTGTTTTACTGTGTAAGTTTCTTGGGTCATTGTGACAGCTTTTATAGCTTGTGTGACCAACTCCAATATTCGTTCTTCAGTCAGCATAGGCTTCATGTCGCCTGGCGTGCTAGTGGTAGCTACAAAAGTTGGGGTCGTCAATGTGGGACTTCCTTGGCCAGGATCTTTCATCGGTATTTTTCCTTGGCCTCCCATTGGCTTGTATAAGAGCTCAATCTTCCTTTGTTGACATAATTGTACTTCCTCCCAAAGCCTTGCTTGTTCCTTAGCATCTATTAAAGTTGCAGGTCTTGTCAGGTTGATATGCTGTTGCACCGTAGATCTCTGAATCCGACAATGAATCTTCTCTTCAATGTCTCATCGTTCGGGGCATTCGTGCCCATCTTTCTTACCAAGGTTTCCATGCTCTGAATGTAGTTATCAATGCTTTCATTGACTCCCTGTCACAAATAATCCATCTGTTGGGCCAATCTATCTTGGAAGCCTTGTCGTCGAAACTTTGCCAAGAAGGCTTCCTTGAGCATCTGATAAGTTCCACGCTCTTGTGGTGTCAGATTCCCATACCAATTGGCTGCCTCATCTCGGAGAATAGCCAGAAAAATCCTCAACCTTTGACCCTGGTCAAGTACCTCGTTGGCCTCACAAGTAACCTCAAATAGTTGGATAAAACTATCTGGATCCTCGTCCCAAGCACCTGAGAACTTGGTGAAGTCCCCAAAATGAACCAAAATCCGCTGAGCCATTTCAAACAGAGGTGTGATGTCAATATCACTTCGATCCCAGAAATTTAGTGCACACGGCCTCAAGATCCTTCCTTCAAACTTTTGCACTTGATTCGCGACTCTCCTACGGGAGTACATGTTTTTGGCAGATTTCTTCGAGCTAGTCGAGGTCGACTCACCTTGCGACTCCCACCTCTTCCTTTCTCTTTCAAAGGCTCTTCTCTGAGCGCATTCCTCTCTTTGCGTTTGTGTTGCTCCTAAGGATGAGCTCCCCTCGCTCATGTACTAGATCTGGGGTCCGCAAGCTCGGCCAACATGTGGCGTTAGGCAAACCTTTGGCACTCTCTTATAGAGACGTGCCAAGCTTTTCTTGATAAACGCACCAAAATGTTTGTTCCTAAGCCCACAGGAAAGAGTTGTCGATATATGGGTATAGTTTGCCTAATCCGCTTGAAATCGGCCTATATAACCTCCTCTAAGTCCTCGATAAGGCTCAACCATAGGTGTAAAAAAAAGGAAAGGGTGAACACCTGAATACACATACAAACCGATACCCGATGCTAGGGTTGATCCTTGCAAGGACACTCTCTCCCCACTCACACTTCCTACCAACTTAAGTCCCCTCTCCCTTCTCTCTCTTTCTCCTTTGTTTTCAGACTTCTGTCAGAGGGTGTTAAAGCTCAAGGTCAAGGACAAAGGGGGAGTGACATTTATGAGGTGAAGCTCCTCACGTTGGTACTTGCCATTGTGCTAGAGTGACAGAGGGCTACTATATGCCTCTCTTGCCCAAGATCTCCCGTTAGCTCATTGTTCGCAAGTGTGAATATAAATAGAAAACATTGTTAGCAAGAGGCCTTTCTTTCTAAATGGTCATGCCAATGGGACCTTGTATTATGCAATGTGAACTTATCTCTCAAGTCGTTCTCATTTCCAATTTTCATATGCATTAGTTCTCCTTACCATTGCGCAGCGACAATCAAACCGTATGGTATAAGCTCAAGTGAACACATTTACTTAGAAATCTGCAATCATAACTTCACTTAAACATCATGCCAATGGAAGTCGCTTTTCAGAAGACAAACACAATAACACTTTATGAGCATGAATCTAGAGTCAATCACGAGTAAACAAGTGACGATTACCTATTGTTTTGCAGTTGTTAGAACATTATCAAGTAAGATCACCTCCTGCAATTGTTACTGAATTAATCACACAACAAAGTCTCACTTTATGAATTGGCATATGCAATTGGACATTTATGTGCATCTGAACAAGACTTTTTGTCTTACGAGCCAAATAACAAATCTAATCCTCGTACAATGTGAGCCCATTTTAATCTATTGCTTCCTCTCAACTCAGGCTTGACCAGGATTGTATTTATTGATGTTAAATCCAAGCAGAAGAAGGGTTTTCCTCATGTTTAGAGCAGATGGATGCGGAGTAGATCGAAATTCCAACCCATTTAATAGAATGCCATCGGAATGCCTGTCAACATCTCCTACACACACATGTATATATGCATATGTATTAACTTATGTGTTGCATCTATCAATAATAGGCGATAAGAACATGCCATCAGTCACATCAACAAAATGTATTACAAAAAAAATTTGTAGGCCAACCACCTGGATAAGTAACCACAAAATAGAAGAATAGGTGCGTACTCAAATTGAAGGCTTTCATGAATGGAAAAAGATGCTAGAATATTTTCATATTACTGCCATGACCCACAGGCAACCGTAAGAGCAATCTACAGTTTGGGGTTTTCGCGCATGGCATCCAGATACCAATATCTAACCAATTCGGGTATCAACCAATGCACACTACACTAGTCGGTTTGAGCCGAAACTATTACGGATGGATTATCAACGAGGAGAAAATATATGCAATCACACAACAAGAATATACAATTCTCTACATACTATTGAATAAAAACTAAACACCCAATACAACCGGAGCGTACTTAACAGGGTTTCTTGTTGAGAGACAAGATTGATTTTTTTTTTTTAATGTCCGTACCTGCTTCTCCTGGCAAGCTTTCTGAAGTGATGAGACTGTCGGAAAGGTCATACATTTCCACCATTAGTCATGTTGAAGATAAGCTTTACTCCCAGATCCACTTAGCGTGGTTAGACCCTTGCTTCAACTTTCCATTCCTGATCATACATTATCTTTTCCAGTCCCTGAAATATGCGCCAACAGCCAACAACCTCTAATTTCGATTGCTGTACTGACCACCTTTCATTGATTCCGATAACAACACTTCAGTTGGCATGGTTGAGCAGAACTAAGCTGAACCTACTCTCCTCTAACGGCGACGTTGACTCCCATCATCTATTTGCCAAACTTAGTCCTCTTCTGTCAATATCGACCAGAGAGCCCACACCCTCCCCTTTGGCGGATCGCTTCTTTAGAGCACCCAGATGCCCAAAAGACATACTTCGGAGGTATGTTGTTGCCTCAACCTGACACGCACCTTTTGATTCACCACGGATTCAACAAACAACACCTTCCTTCTTAGTCGACGGCCAATTCCTCCCGCCCTCTTACTTTCTTGCGACTTCCACAGCTCCCTTCAGCTTCTCCAGTCGAGATCTGCCGCTGTAGGTATCCTTCCTCCAAGAACGACCTCCCTTCTGTCCACTCACTCATGGCTCCTTCTTTTTGCCTGCAACCACAATGAGGATGGTGACATAACTCCTCCCCTAGTGCATGAGGCAGTCGCCTCCCCTTTTCAGCTTGTATCATCCTTGTATCCACTGCTAATTTTTTGTTCTCCCCCCAATCGCGATCGAAGGATGGCCTTATCCAGAGTGTCCCCTCAATTTGCGCTACCCAGCACCACAAGAGTTGTTGTGGTCCCAAATCCCTCACCTTCACAAATAGCTGATTACGAGAATTTTGCATTTTTTTCATTTCCACCAGGCTGCGGCCACTTCCACTTTCACACAAATTACACAAGGTGCATAGTACATAGGTAGGAATAAAATGATGCTATTATGATGCCATGCAGATTCTGAGATCAATTATTTCAACAAATTTTCTTTTTTTTTATGAGTGTCTCATGCAAATGGCCATTACTCACAATGATGCTACTCATAGAGGGCATAAATGTCCTTTCCCCATTCTTTATCAGTCTCTCCAAATCAAAGCCTTCACCATCAGTAGCCTCTCCTGCTTGAGCACACAAATCCCAAGCTTGTATGTCAACAAGCATTCCGGACATGAACAAAAATACCAGAATTTGCATGGATTCCCTCAAGCTACATCCACTCAAAACAAGTGATGGCATCTGGAACATGCTTATATTTTCCATAGTTGAAATCCAAATGTTGACGGCCTTCCTCTTTGACCAAGAAAGCGCCATGTAATCACCAAATACTTCATATCAACCATTTGATCAACTCTTCAAGTACCTGCAATCAAACATATTTTCCTGCCAAATAGAACCACATTAGTGCATAAAAACCAACCATTTCCTGAGCTCACATATATAACTCATACATATGAGTTAAAACATACAAGTTGTTTTCAAAATCTGCTGCTTTTCTTTCTCTCAATGCAATTCTTTGTCAAATCTACTAAATCATGACCAAGTGTAATGCAAAACAAGAAACTGCTTCTTCTTTAGACTATCTTCACACAAGATGTTCTCGTCGACTTGTCTTTGGGTGTAGAGGTAAAATAGGAAAAGTATATGGAAAATATAAGAGAAAAGGAAGTCTTACTTTTCTTTTGGAAATGATGGACTTTCTTCTTCTATATCTTTCTTCCACCTGATGATGATGTTGACATCTTCAAACTTCTCTTCCATACCTTTTGTTCTCTTCATCTTGATGTAGCAAGCACTCTTGACATCTTCAAATGAATTTTTCTCTTTCTCTAATGCTAAGAGTAAGAGACAAACATGGTATATAAATGGAAGTGAATATAGAAACATGTTTTATCATCTCCTCATATCTCTGAATCAAAATTCTACTTCAAATGTCTGAAATGACTAAATTCACCAACCTTTTGTCTGAATGATGAATTTCCTTTCTAGAGCTACCTTCTCTAGATACCATTTGTACCTGGATATCCAACCAACTTACAACACAAAATTGGCTGAAAACAAAAAACTCATCCCATCTCCAAATTTATCTTCTTAGATGAGCCTTCTTGCCATGAAAGAGATTTCTCAAAACTCTCTACAAAAACTTCTAGATACTTGTTTTGATGTAGCCTTTAACTTTCAAATAATGAAAATGTATAAAAGCATTCCTTGAAACCTTCAAATCTCTTCATAACTGCTCTTCTAAGACATGACCTGCAAATGATAATCTGATAGTAGAAACTGATACCTGTGATTTGATGTTGATTTGATTCCTTCATCTTCTCTAAACCATTGTTCTTCCTTGAATTTGAAGTAGCCTTCTCTTCATCAAGTCTGGGTCTTCAAACAATACTTTTGTAAAGTATTTGCATACTCTTCCAAAAATATCGGCTGCTAACAGATCATCAACTTCATACTCCACACTGATGAATACACATGTGACTGAATTGTCTAATTCTCAAATCTTTACTCATCTGGATTAAGCGTGTATGTCAAATGTTAAATATTAGAAGATGCCCTTAAATCATATGTTGTAAACCTAGAATTTTGGAAAACCTGGGAATCTGAATGAGCCTTAATGCATTGATGCCAAAGACCTAAAGTTCGGAAACCAAAACCTTAGTGCTCTGATACCAAATGTTGGAAATGAGGTAGGCCCATAGCTCATATCACAGGTCCACGGTTCCATAGATCCAGCATATACAACATAGAATCTAGCAATCTTCAATATTGAAAAAACATGAACATAACACACTTAATCATACAAATGATGAGACAAAGATAGAGAAAGATTAGACAACATGTGTAAAGTGTTACGTAAGTCAAGGCTTACTCACACTATCATATATTCCAATGTTCAATGTACAATGTGGGAGCAAAACTCTCAACCACTTTATGTGATGAGAAATAGATGAATGAGTGAATGTACAAATGTAACAAACATATTCAGATGTATGGGCAGAAATCTGAATATACATGAAATGTGTGACCTAATAGGTTATAGAAGAGTGAATATGAGTGACTGAAAGAGGAAGGATCAGTGTGAAACTGATAATCAACAAACCCTCATCTAACCTAAGGCTATGGAAGACCCTAAGTCAGATACGTGTGTGAAAAGATCACATACTTAAAAAGTAGCAAAGAATGCTAACAAGTTTGCTGCCAGAAATCCTCAAACTCATGTGAACACACCTTCTCAAACACCTCATCCAAATATGCATAACGCATATACGTACTGATTCTCTTGTACCTATGTCGAATAGGACTCCTCCTGATATGTATGCTACTACCTCCATAAAATTCAAGTAGTACTTGTGTGCATAAAGAGAATATGTACCTGAATACTTAACATAAGATGTAAATCTTATGCTAAACACCATCCAATGACTTTGAAGTAGCCCGAAATCTTCATGTAGAAGACAATCTTCAACTACAACATGTAGATGGCCGATCCTCACCATCAAGCTGCTAATGACCACGTCTTCTTTCCATGAACAAGAGATCACCTCCTCTCCATGAGCTAGAGTGTGAGCACACCCTTCATCTTCTCCAAGAAGAATCTTTAAGAAGAACTCCATAGCTTCTCCTCAACATGCTTCAAGTTAGCACCATGGCTGCCCCATGTGCTAGAAGAAACACCACCTCTATTGAGGTCCAAGCTCAAGGCTTGTGTTGAAAGTTAGGTGAAGGATGTCTTGATAATGAGCCAATGGCTTCTTATATAGCTTTGTATGTATCCTTGAAAAGCACATAATAAAGCACATATTGAATAAAGCAAGCTTCTTCCTAGCGATCGCTATTGACTCCAAAAGCTAGAACTCACGTGATCGTTCGTTCACTTTGCGTTGCCATTTTTTGAGTTTAATTAAAAACAACAGCAAATAAACAAAAATATCGATTTGCGTTTTTCGCGCTGCTGCGTCGTTGCTGGACAGGGGAATCAATCTTGGGTCGCTGGGATGGGAGGATCACGACTTATCCAACTGCCCACACTCTAATGTGTACAAGGACTAGAAGGAAATTGTATACTTGCTGTACTTAGTGAGTTATATAGACCAATTTTACCATGGACAATGTCCTATATGACATTGTATTCCAACAAAGATCACCATCTCAAACACCATCTCCATCAGCTTCAGTACTTGTGTTTGTAGTACCTATATTCGTAGGTGTAATATGACATTTTTCAACACCCTGCACAATATTCCACAATCCTTTTGTGACCAACGTGCGCATCATATAAGCCCACAATGGGTAATTTGTACCATCCAATTTATCCTCAACAGCCAACATACGAAATACATCATTGCTTTTAGCTATGGCCAGTGACTAAAATACCCGGATGCAAAAAAAAATGATTATATCTGAAAAAGTTGAATAGAACTACCCTGACGACTTCTGCTAAACATGTAGCACACTTTGAGAGGATTATACTGGAGAAGTGAAACCTATATAAAATTTTGGTGCAAAAAGTTGAAATAGCTTGCGCAAGCATTGAGATAGTGCATTAGGAGGCCAAAATGAGCTCAGATCGCGATTTTGGCACCACATAGCGAAGCTGTTTTGATCTGCTTATCACCCTAAGTATGCAGAGCAAATATCATGCGATTCTGAGATTGTGATTGGAGGAGTGTTGACGATGCCCTAGATGAAGCAGTGACATGCTTTGATACCAGTTGTTGGAGTTAGATGTCTACAAAAGCACGCAAATAGCACAAGGAAGAAGAAGAAGCTTGGAGCACAACACACAATACTGAATGTATTACCACTAGAATGTACAAAGATAAGTAACTTGTTAGGGATATAGGCATATATACAAAGGGGGGGAACCTCCTAAAGAGGGAAAAAAGTGTCTTGGTGGTCCTAGTGTGTTCACACACATCGCTACCTAAA
Source organism: Ceratopteris richardii (assembly GCA_020310875.1). Classification (NCBI taxonomy): domain Eukaryota; kingdom Viridiplantae; phylum Streptophyta; class Polypodiopsida; order Polypodiales; family Pteridaceae; genus Ceratopteris; species Ceratopteris richardii. The sequence continues at coordinate 149,191,533 of CM035431.1, forward strand.
TATACTAGCAAGTAGAAGAGCTAAGGCATGGGAAGATTATATGTATTAATGCACATAAATTACATTGACATTGGCAATGAATGATTGCACAATGCGAGGGCCATAGAAGAGCTATAACGTGAGCTCAATATGCCACACAAATCCCTCTGAAATCTTTGCTATATCATCTTCTTCTTGTTGCATATCCCTGCGACTTGAAGGTCCTTTTTTATAGCCTTTTGTTGGAGCCAAGATTCAAGTTTGAATTTGAATCTTTACCTAAAAGTGTTCCAAAGTTTTAGGACTTGATTTGGTATAAATCATCACCAAATAATTTGAGGAGATATTCTCTTATGAATTCATAATTGGAAGTGATTCAACATATGCTCTTTTACAATGAGTAAAAAGCAATCTTTTACAAGAGATCATTCATGTTCTAATACATAAATGAGCATATGAACTTTAGAATAAATGATCAAGCATTTAGGCTTGGAGTAATTGCACCAACAATATCATCATGTCTAGTATTACTGCAAAGTTAGAGTTCATTAAAGGTAGTGAAGTCATAGAGGAACATAAAAAAGAGAAGATCAAATTAGAAGAGGAACTGAAAGAGCAACAAAAAAGATGTGAAAAATACTTAGAAAGAGCAATTGCCTTAGAGACTGAAGTAGTGAAAAATAAAAATAGAGTAAAGCTTTTGGAAGAAAAGTGCACAAAGCAGAATGAGACTATTACTAAGATGGGAGAAGACATCAAGAGGTTGGAGTCAAAAAATAGAGTATCACATACTTCATATCAAGTACTCTCTAAAGCCAATCAAGAAATCAATATGATTTCGATGGAAGAAGGGCACATAAAGGCAGAAGCACAAAGCTCAGGAGTTCAAAATGAAGAGTTAGGAAAGTTAAGGAAAGAAGTAACTCAATTCAAAGAGGAATTAAAGGTACTAGAGAATTGGAGAAACAAGCAAATGTGCATGTGTCCGATGCCATGAGAGGATACAACAACCCCAATGAGAAAGTGGAAAAAGAAAGAGCTCTATGGGAACAACAAAGAATCAATATGTTGAAAGAAATTGAAGAGTGGAAAGCCAGGGTAGTTATTGTTGGTGCAAAGTGCAAGCCTACACATTTGGCTAGAAGATTCATGAACAATTGAAGCTCCATGGAAACCATTGTTAGAAGAATTTTATCGTTTTACATTTGTAAAAGATATTTTAACTTGGAAGAATCTTTGTAAGTCTCAACAAACTCGTGCAGTTTAGTAGTTGAGAAGTCATGAATTTATTTTAGAGACAATAACTCCTAGATTGATGGATTACTTTTAAAGAGAGCCAAAAGTTGAACTCAAATTCAAATTTGAATGTAACACTTATATAAAGTGACTTGAAAAATTCGCATGAAGAAGTCTCAATTCCCGAGTTATTTATTGTCGTTTTGTAAGAGTGTGAGGCCTACATTGTAGCCTCCACTACTCTCCATCATCAGGCTATGATTATCAAGCCTATGATCTTGTACAACATTGCTCATTAATACAATACATCTACATTGTTCATCTATGATCTCTCTATTATAATCATTCATAACTGTCAACTTGTGCTGCTTATATCTCAATAACTTCTTCACCATTTTCAATGATCTATAGCTTCTTGGAATCAGCTACAAGTTATCTACAAGCTCACAAATTTTTAAGGAAATTCATTCAGCAAATTTGGAGAAAAATGCATCAAAGCACTCACTAGTCAAACTTTGTAGAGGTCCTAAAAAATCGGGGGTAATGATTCAATTGTTAAATTGATTGCTCTGTGTATAGTGCATCATTTCAAGTGATTCTACTTGGAGTCGTTAGCTTACTAAGCTAATTAGATACCTCTAAAATGAATTTTTCTAATTCCTATTGTACTAGTAGCATTGAGCATAACAAGAAGCAGGTGTATGATAAAAAATAAAAGGTTTTCATTGATCCTTCTATTTGGAAATAGTCTGTTTTGATTCAATCTTTCCATACATCATTTCCAAAGTACATAGGAACTTTTATAATGTCATTGGAAAGCAAAGAGGGCCCAATAATCAACTTTGAAGCTACAAGGGGCTGGTACTAAGCAGGATTTGGCAGTACCTACTCATTTCTTGGAGTGTCCATCCATCTATCCCAACAGTGGTATCAGAGTTAAGCTAAGGTAACATGGGAGATATTTTTCTGTCTTTCATTGATAAAATGGATAGGAACAACTATCAAGCATGGTCTTTGAGGATGAAGACATACTTACAAGGAAGGAGCCTTTATGGATACATCTTAGGAGATGAGGAGATGCCCATATTCAGAAGCAAAGGACAACCTACAAGAGAGGAGCATGAAACACTCAACACATGGTGCGCCAAGGATGCATTAGCAAGGTCCTACTTACTTAACCCAATCTCTCATTTTCTTCTTCCACATATTAGGAGCTGTAAGACATCCCAAGAGACTTTGGAAACATTGTCTTCTTATTTCTCTTCCAACACAAGGGCTAGGAAGAACCAACTGTGGATTGAGTTTACCACTCAAAGAAAGCAACCTAAGTAAGGCATCTCAGAGTATGTGACCAAATTCAAAGATGTAGCAGATCAATTGGCAAGCGTAGGAGAAGAAATTGAAGAATGGATACTACAACATATCGAGGGTATACTGAGGCTGTTACCGAGGAAAATGAAGGGGCACAATTTCTCCATGATGTCGGTGTTGCAGTCGATATGCGTGTCAGAAACATAGCACTGGTATAGGCACCCATATAGGCATCGGTATATGTGTCGGGATAAGTGTCGGTAATAACGACGCTTGTACCGACGCCCATACCGACGACTCTGCTGGGTGTACCAACACCCATATCGATGAATCTACTGGGTGTACCGACACTTATACCGACAATCATATCTGCAAAAAATTTTTTTGGGTAGAGTGTGTTGTCTTTTGCTACAACAACATTACCATGATGTTGTTTAGCAAAAGACAATACACTCTGCCCAACCCTAAACCAAGTACATGTGATATGTACTCTAATGGCAACCAAAACATGATTTTATATGAGCAAAAATGAACCATGAATCATGTACAAAAAGTTGTATATTCCTTAAATGAAGGATATACAAGAGTGTGGAAAAACACTTCCATATAGAAATCGAATACAAAATGTGACAAAGCACTTCATATAGGAATCGAATACAAAATTATGATACATCATTGCTACATATGAGTGTAATACAAAATTGTGGCAATGTGACAAAGCACTTCTATATAGGAATCGAATACAAAATTATGGTACATCATTGCCACATAGGAGTGTAATACAAAATTATGGCAAAGCACTACCATACATATGCACAAGGGGATCAAAACATTTACACCTACAATCATGCAACAAAGCATATGCATAAAATTAGACAAATTGACATGATATTTATAAACAACTAAAATAATGAAACCAAGCTATAAGTTTACCTAATCATAGATTCTCCCATGAAATGATTGCACCGCATCCCTCTAAGTCCTGCAACAGTGCAGCCAATCCATGACGATATCCATAAGCTTCTTCGGTTCGCATCGGAGGATGACGCACTGCCAACTCCTATAATAAATATGCAAAATGTTAGATGAACATACATAATGTGCTTAACACAAACAAATTCAATAATTAAAATGATACTTACAAATTGGTAGCGGATACTGTCGCATCCGCCGCTACCGAAATGCGACGTTCCAACCATATCTAAATGTGTGGCCGTCGCATCTCGTTGTTAAGGATATCGATCAGGAGTATGTTGCTGCTCATCCTAAACCGATTCCCACTCTTCAACATCTAACCATACAGGCTTCAGTAAGCCTGCTCTGAAAGAATCGCGAGCCTCAAACCGCCGATGAGACATCACCTCGCGTGTCGTATGCTGAATCCATTCTGAACTCACAATAGGATGCCCAGGTGCTGGCCGGTACTCTTCATATATCGATTATGTGATATAATTTTTGGAATCATTATCATGTTTGCTCCATTTTAACATGACAGAATGTCCAAACTCTATGGAGCAAAGCTATCGAATGCGCTCACGCATGGACTTTCCAGCTGCATCCATGACTGGAGCTCCATCACGTATGTGATATATCTTGGAGAAGTCATGGTCATGCGCTCCCCAAGATGTACGTGAAGATCCCATTTGATCCAATGACGAGATGTTAAAATGCATGTGTGTATTCATATGCATATGTGTATGCATATGCATTTGTGTATGCATTTGTGTATGTGTGTATGCATGTGTGTATTTATGTATGCATATGCATTTGTGTATGCATGTGTGTGTGTATGCATATGCATGTGTGTGTGTGTATGCATATGCATGTGTGTATGCATGTGTGTATTTGTGTATGCATATGCATTTGTGTATGCAAATGCATTTGTGTATGCATGTATATGTGTATGCATATGCATGTATGTGTGTATGCATATGCATGTGTGTATTTGTGTATGCATATGCATGTGTGTATGCATATGCATGTGATTGTCTTGATGCCAATATCTCAGCTAACAGAAGGTTCGTGTTGTATCAAAACAATACAACTTCCTAAAGAAGATCTATGGATATGTGAAGTTGTATTGTATTAATACAACACAAACCGTCTATTAGCTGATATACATCGTAGCGAATGCCATTGATCTTCACTTGTTGACAGCTTCTCAACCCTAGTGTGTATGCATATGCATGTGTATGCATATGCATGTGTATGCATATGCATGTGTATGCATATGCATGTGTATGCATATGCATGTGTATGCATATGCATGTGTATGCATATGCATTTGTATATGCATATGCATGTGTGCATGCATGTATGTGTGTATGCATATGCATGTGTATGCATATGCATGTGTATGCATATGTGTAGCTCAAGCGTAAGCACCACCTCCTTTACTTTTCAATCCGCGGAGACGTGAGGACCGGTATGAAGACCACGAGCAAGTGAAGGCACAAGTGCGTGAGTGAAAGCACACAAACATGCACACACATACACACACATGCGCACGAAGTAAGATCAAAGAGAGGAACAATGGAAAGCTTAGATTGCAAAAGAGTTCTCTTACAAAAGTTCTATTCTCTAACAAGCTAACCCCAAAAATGAGCTCTCTAGCTCTTTTTATAGTTTTTTGACTAGTTTTGGACCTGTCCAGACCTAGTGTCCGGCCTAGTTAACAATTAGGTTCCAGGGCTTATTTGAGGGCTCAAACGAAGTCTAAAAATTATGAAAATTGGTACGATGGTACTTCTAATACTCCTCAAGCTCGAGGACTCCTCGGCTTGAACAAAATGGAGTTACTAAAAATAGATAATGGTATTTACAATGGTTTTTAGTGATGAAAATCACTATTTTTGTAGGGGATTCTTCTGAAAATTTGACATACACTTCTTGGAGCTCCCTACTTGCTCCCTTTCCTCGTGTGTCCACCTTTTGATGTGCTTCCATGCTTTGTCCTTGACTTTGAGCTTCAACACTCCCCCCCCTCTCGAGTCTGTCGTCCCTGACAGACCCTTGTTGGAAGGGCTGTTCTGTGTAGTGCTTTGAGAGGTGGTGTCCATCCGTTGTATGAGCTGGTTCCTTGGATTCCAGCAAGAATGTGTCGTTGTGAGCTTCCAAAACTGCAAGTTGCTCAGAAGAGGTTGTCAAGAGTGATTTGGAGCAACTACTGGCTTCAATTTGCTTCCGAGATATGGATGTTGTTCCCATGACGTCAGCTAGCTCTTCCAAAGATGATGTTGAGAGCAGTCATGCCAACTACTCATAACCCATAATGAATGATGGGTAAGTGTGTTCGTGCCTGGGTTGAAAAAAGTATGTGCCTTGTGCACGACCTTGTAATGTAGCCCTACGCATGCTTACTTGGAAAATGCATTGGAAGAAGTATGGTGCAAAGATTGCGGTTCTTGAGCTAAGTGCTCAAGGGTATGTTGACGAAGAGGTTTCCTAAACTATCATGGTTATGGTGTTTCCAGAGTAAAGATACTTACCATGGAGAAGGTTGATGGATGTTTGTCTCTTCGTGTTGTACACTCGGCCTTTGGGATGGAACCTTGTTGATGAATGTCCATGTTGATTGTCCACTGATGAGATCTTTTGAGTGGTGGATCCCCTCTCCTCTTTTCAAAGCAACATTTGTCACTAACAATGTGCATTTCTGAGCTTGGGCTCATGCACGTTCACTTCCCTATATTGACACTCAGAGGAATATTGGACACGTGCCGGTTTCTAAGAGATTACCATGCTGATTGACATAGACCATTCACCAGTGCTACTGTTCCATACTGGTTCAAGAAATACTGAGAATTGAATTGCTTTATATTCCTTGGCAAGCAACATCGGGTAACTACACCAAGCTGAGTTTCACATATTCTCTTTAGCTCACCATATGCAGGAGTCTTCACCTCTAGAACTACCCTTTGCAGATATCTCCTTGGATGCTCTGGTACATGAAGTAATTAAGCATCACTCAAGTTGCGGACCTTCAAGCTCTTCATTCCTACCATGGTAAGAGAAAATCATAGTTGTAGATGCCATGTTCATGCCAAGTGCTTGCCATCTACCAGATAAGGCCGCAATAATCTCACTGCTGGCCGAGAGACACTTCTATCCAAATTGATAAATGCCTAGTAATTAACAATTCCACCTTCAACTCAGCATGACTCATTCATGTTTCATAAGCCAAACCTGGGAACAAGCTCTCTCCCACTTTTCTTTCTACCCCTTTTTTTTTTTTTTTTTTTTTTTTTTTTTAATAGAGGAACAGGATATCACCAAACAAGAACACAAAAGTTAGTATCAATAGAAATGTTCGACATATGTCATAGTGCACTTGTGCATGGGATTCTCAAGTGTGTCTATGCATGGCCGTGTAATGTGGCCCTATATTAATGCATACTTTGGAAATGCATGACCTGAATGGTGCAAAAGACAGGGTTGTGCAAGGAGCACATGGTTGTTGCTCGTTCGAGGCTTTCGATGTTATTTGCGGAGGTTGATGCCGACCTTGGTGGAGGTATCCATTGAGTCTCGAACTGATGTAATCCTCCTTATTGGAGTCCATTTTAGAACATCATTTGGCACTGTAGAGGTCACTTCAGGCATCTTTCTCTTTGGATGCTTTCTGAACTGTGGTATCCAGTGTGGTTGACGCTTTGGTTCGGTGGAGGCTACTTGCACTTTTGACTTCCAAACCCATATCCTTTTTGCATGTCTTCCTACTAATGTTGAAGAGCTGATTTGATCTTCCTTTGGTCTCTGTACGTGGTTCTTACCCTTTTCTCTTTTTGGCTTCTTTGTTGAAACCTTTTGCATGTGGGAGAACAAAGGTCGTTGTGGATGTAGGAGCTTCTTAGGTACCCACATCTGTAATTGCCCTTGTTGAGCTACAGCTAACTTCTTAGGCACCCAAACTTGTTGGATACCTTGTGATTGAGCTTGTCTGAGCTGCTTCCTTCGTCTTCTGGCCTGGTTGGTGTGCATGGATGGGATTTGTGGGGGCAAGGCTGGTGGTTGCTCTCCTTTGCGTACCCATATCTGCTTCATGCTCGGAACTGCTTTTTTATCGAATGGTGTCTTTCTATTTGATGTAGCAGTTGTCGTGAACGGTTGTGTTTGCTTGTGTGGTGGACTCACTACTGTGGCTACTTGATTCTTTGGAGAAGAAGAAAGATCCACCCGCCTTCGAACCTGGTCTTCCACGATTGACTCCTTCTGCATCATAGAGCTTTTGACACATACAACATCTTCTTTCATATGATTAGTCTTGGAAGAACTAAGAGAGTGTGTGGTGCCATGATTTAGGAGCATGCAGTTCTCTAACTCTAATGTGATGCATTGTTCATGTACCCAAACTTGAAGAATTTGACTTCTTAGGTTTAAGTTAACTGCATGGTCATAGATCCAATCTTGACCCAAGACAAGTGGTTCTGTAAGGTTCTCATCTTGACATACTAGCGTTTTGACTTTCATTGGAACATCTTGAAGGTAGATGGGAAGTTCCACCTCGCCCAAACAAGGGGTTTCCACACCTCCCAATCCTATGAGATAAGCTTCTATGGGATTGATGTTCAACCCCAAGTCTTGGCAGTAGGAAAGTCTAACTGCACTACTTGCTGCACCTGAGTCAATCAATGCTTTCACCGTCCTTGCACCCTTCCCTTGTCCTATCTCTATGGTCACAAAGGGTCTTCGGTCAATGACCTGAGAAGTCGCTATGCCTGACTTTTGACACATATCCATGTGATATTTTGGGGCTTTTGAGTTGACATCTAGGCCTAATCGCCTTAACTTATTTCGCCTAATACGCTCTCTGGCCTCTACCTGTGCTTCTTCTCTCACTCTTAACTCTTCTTCTTTTCGCTTCTTAGCAGTGTTGAGTCTCATCAGCATATCCTCAGTAAGAGGTTCTTGATATAGCTTGACTCTACAGCCACTAATATAGTTTGGCAAGATATCTCCTTCTAGAGTGGCCAACTGAACTGCACCACTAGTGGAAATTCTATTAATGATCATGGGTCCATATCCTCTTTTTTCCAACTTACGGGCATGTTGTTTTAGTGTGTATACCAACACTAGATCTCCCTCTTTCAATCCCTTATCCTTGATGTGTGCATCAAAGTAAGCCTTTTGCCTCTTCTTTGCAGCGTAGATGCCTGCTGCCGCTCGTAGCCTCGTCTCACCCAAGCGTTCGAGATCAAAGATCCTAGAGGACAATTCATGCCCATTCCACTCATACTCTTGTGCTACTTTTAAGGCAGGGATTAAGAAATCTAATGGTAGCACAGCGTTCTGTCCGAAGACCATCTGAAATGGGGTGGCGTTGAGTACCGTTTTGTAGGCAACTCGATAAGCCCAAACAGCATGATGAAGTTGTTTGTCCCAATCAGAGCGTTTATTATTTACCAGTTTTGTCAATACGTTACAGAGGATCTTATTGGTACTCTCGGCTTGTCCGTTGGCTTGTGGGTGATAGGGGGCAGATTTCTTATGTATCACCAAGAATTCTTGGAGAAGATTTTCAATGACTTCATTCAAGAAGTGTGTGCCTCTATCACTCACCAACTCTATTGGTAGTCCATATCTTGTGAACACATTCTCGAATAAGAACTTAGCCGTAGTCTGAGCATCATTCTTTGTTGTGGCTTTGACTTCTACCCACTTTGTAAGGTAATCTGTGGCTACAATGATGTACTCTGCATGGGAGTTTCTAGCTGGGGGGTTAATAGGACCTATGAAGTCTATGCCCCACTTCGAAAATGCACGTCCTCCCATCATTGGCCTCAAGGGCATCTCGTCTTTTCTCACTGGATATTGTGCACGTTGGCATGTGTCACATTTCTTCACATAGGTATGTGCGTCCATATGAAGAGTGGGCCACCAAAGTCCTGAGAATAGAATGGTCTTGATCACTCGGTCAGGACCAAAATGTCCACCTGCAACACCGCTGTGTGCCGTCTCTAAGACCTTTAAATAGTCTGATTCATGAACGCATAGTCTTAAGTAACCATCTTTGCCTCTTCGGTATAGGTTGTCCCCTACTAAGGCATAGCCTTGAGCCTCTTGCTCCATGCTTCGTCTTCTTGCTAGACTAGCCTCTTTGGGTAATCTTCCCGATCTCATAAACTCTACCAATGGAGTACTCCACTCTGGAATTAATGACACTTGATAAAGGGTCGCATGCTCCACTGGGGGTCTCTCTCTGCACCTTGGACAATTTTTAATCCACTCATGTATTTCTTTGTCCATGCTAGGCCAATACACTCCTAAACGCTTTAGATTCTGCAATGTTCGTTGTTTAGAATAGTGATTTCCTAGCATTCCTTCATGGGCTTGTTGCAACCAACTACTATGTTCATCATCCTCCACACAACAAGCTAATACACCCTCAGTATCTTGTTTGTACATGCTTCTTGCTAATATGTGATATTTTTGTGATTTTACAATTTCTTCTTGTGATGTTTTCACATTCTTATTTGCAGGACCAAAGGTTAGGACTGGTACCAACTTATTTGCCCATTTAGGAACAACTTCTAAATTGAACAGATAAGCATCAGGTAATTCGTCAGACACTCCTTGCGGTGACTCTCCTGAAGTGATGCGAGAAAGGTGATCTGCCCGAAGGTGGGTTCTACCTTTCCTAACAACAACTTCAAAGTCATATTCCATTAGTAAGAGGAACCATCTTACCAAGCGTCCAGTATTGCAAGGTTTATTGACCAAATATAACAAAGCTTGATGATCAGTGAAAAACTTGAACTTGTTGGCCAATAAATAGTGTCTAAACTTCTTCACAGCATATACCATGCCTAAGCCCTCTCGCTCAGTTGTGGTATAGTTCCGTTCAGCTGCAGTGAGCTGTCTACTAGCATATGCTATGGGCAAATCTAAGTTTCCTTCACTTGTGGGTTGTGCTAGCACACATCCTATGGCATGATTGGATGCATCCACATGGACGTGGAATGGTTTATTCCAATCAGGAGTGGTGAGTATTGGTGCCGTGCACAAACGTTTCTTCAGTTCGTTGAAAGAATTCTCGCATTCGTCGTTCCACTCAAAATTAGACAACAAGGCATAAAGGGGTCTAGCTATGATCACGTACATGTGGATAAACCTACGGTAGTATCCACAATGGCCCATAAAGGCTTGTACCTCTTTAATATTCCTTGGCCTTGGTAGCTCCGCTATGGCTCGTACCTTATCTTCATCTATTGAGATTCCATTCTTAGAAACAATATGACCTAAGATTTTACCTTGACGCACCATAAACACACACTTTTCTGGGTTTAGGCACACTCGATATTCTCTACACTTGTTGAAGATTTGTCTGAGCTCAGGGATGTGAACCCTTCTTTCTTGGGAATGAGCACATAAATCATCCACATACACTTCTAAGCTCTTTCGCAAGAACTCTTTGAAGACATGACACATGAGCCTTTGGAATGTTGCAGGTGCATTGGTGAGCCCAAATGGCATCACACGAAATGCAAAGATTCCCCACTCTGTAGCAAAAGCTGTTTTGTGTTGATCTTCTGGGGCAATGGCTACTTGATTGTAACCTGAAAATCCATCAAGGAAGCTATAAACTTCCTTGCCTGCAACACGCTCCAATAGGTGTTCTGTGATTGGAAGTGGATAACTATCTCTAATCGTAGCGGCATTAACTTTTTTAAGGTTAATACACACTCGCAACTTCCCGTTCTTCTTGGGTACCACAACAATGGGGGACACCCATTCGGTATGCTCAATCTCATAGATGAATCCGGCTTCAATCAACCTATCAATTTCTTCTTTTATTTTGGCTGCATAGGTATCATTATAAATGTAGGGCTTCTGTTTGGTGGGCTTAGCATCAGCAGTCATGGGGATAGTATGAGAGCAAATTCTTGGATCTACCCCTTTCAAGTCTCTATAGTGCCATGCAAACACATCCCTATATTCCCTTAATAGAGCTATGAGCTCCATTTCTTCTCTTGCACTTAGGTCATCTCCTATATATGTGCATCTCTCTTCGTTCTCTTCAATGGTCACTACAATCTTCTTGGTCTTTTCTTTATTATCATATGATTCTCCTATGATGGCCTCTCTCTTAGGCATTCGTACCAAAATTTAGCGGTCGTCAACTTCATATTTCTTGAAGTTTTCTGGTACTTCAAACAATGATTCCTCCTCTTCTTGTTTCACTGCTTTTCTTTTCTTTTTCTTTTGACTACTCTCACTCCCATCCTTTGAGTTTACTGTTTTAATACTTGTGAGAGGTTCTTCTTCTTTCTGGGTGAACACTCCTATATCTTCTAGATAGTGCTGCTCTGAGTTAAAGCAACTATCCATCACAATAGACTCCAGATCATCGTCATTCTCTTCTTCTTCTATGACATCACTAGGGTCACATTCTTCTAGCAAGGGTTGACACATGAACACTGAGATATCATAACCCTCCTCATCACAATGAGGTGTCCACTGTTCCTCATTGACAGCAATGTCCATGGTGGCTAAGATTTCTGGCCAGCCATGAGGCTCAAACTCCTCATCTGGAAAGATCATCGGTGTGTAGGCTGGGTCTCTAACTGGTCTATCTCCTAGCAAAGTTCCTTCTTCTCTTGCCTTTAAACGTTTTTCCTCTTCCTTTGCGACCTTGCACATCCACAAATGAGTATCTTCATGCAGCCATGATGGATCAGGTGAACTTTCAGAATGCACAGAGATGGAATCTTCTTTCGCTTTGTGGATAGAATTCCACTGTAGGGGTGGTACATCTCTGAAGGTGTAATCCTTCAAATTGACCTTGGTGGTGACCCCTAGGTGCTGTAAGTACAAGGAGTTAGTTCCCCAATCCTGTACTATTTGCAATTGTCGTAGGAAGGGTCTTCCTAGGATCATCTCATAGACATTATTTTTCTCAAAGTCACATATAGCAAATGTGTGCTCAAACTCTACACCACAAGTGGTTAGAGTGATCCCTTCTAGCAATCCTAGAGGTCTTTCAAAATGACCATCAGCCATTTGAAGCTTCATTCTAGTTGGTTTTAATGTGGGCTTGCCCCATTGCTTCCACAAGGAGGTGGTCACAATAGCAACACCAGCACCTGAATCTATGATTGCTTTTGTTGTGTAACCTTGGTAGGTGATTGGAAGATAAGTATTACCTTCTTCACCCTCACACATGTCCCCTATTTTGTCTAGAGGTATCTCTGGTACCCTTTGCTTGGAGCCTGCTTTTGGCATGTTGGAATCAAGTTCTGGAACCTGATCCTTCACATGATTCCAAAGCTCAGGTTTTGCTTTGGAGATGGTGGGTGGGGACAGTCACGAATGAAATGGTCACCTTGACATCTGAAACAAGATCCTCTAGGGGCTTGTGGTCTCATTTGTCTCAACTGGGGCCTAGGGTTAGGATTTGTGTACATGACATTGGAGTATTCTGGCTCCCAATTTTGCTCCATAGGTGGTACCTCATATTGATACGAGTAAATCTCACTATGTTCAGGTGACTCTGTGTAATACGCATGTGGACTACCTTCATGGGAGTAGTCTGAACAATGAGCATGAGAGTCATTATCTGGTATCAATGGGGTTAGTGGCACCAATGCTCTATTTGGATTTTCTTCTCCCACAGCATATTTGACTGGAATCACGTTGGCTGGAGCTGGTGGTTGGTTTCCCAAGACAGGTTGTGGCCTATATGGTACCTGATATTGCTGTTGTGGTCTATAATATGGTTGTTGGTATTGGTTCTGATACCTACCTTGTGGGTAAGGTTGCTGATAATTCTGTCTAACAACCTGCCTATTGTAGGGACAATCTTGAGCCGTGTGGTTTGTGTATTTTCTCTCAATAGTGCAATATGGAGCATTCCTTTCTCTAATGTTTTGGTTTTGCATTGGGCATACATTAGCCATGTGGTCGCCCCCACAAGTATAACACCGATTCACTGGAGTGACTCTCTGTGTTTGTTTATTTTGGACTCCCAGCTTCTTGGCCACTTGCTCAGCTATCTCTTCTATTTCTGTGGAGATCTTTGAAGTATGACTAGTAGAACTATCCGAATCTTTGTAGAGTTTGGACAATCCTAGCTCCTCACCCAAGTTATCTTCTATGTCTATGCACGTCCGCACACACTCTTCTATGGATCTAGGATCTTTCAAGTACACATATGATCTTAACTTGGTGCTCAGTAAGCCATCTAAGAACAAAGCCACTTGTTTGGCCGGAGTGGGTAACTCTAGAGCAGGGCATCTTTCTAGATACTGTCTGAATCTTCTACCTGCTAGTCGCACTGTTGCTTGGGGAGTCTGCTTGAAGCTGTGGATCAAGGATGATGTGTTATGCCTGATACCACTCTTGGAAAATTCTACAATGAATTCGTCTAGCAGTTGACCTATATCGTGATAGCTGCTTCTACTCAATGGTTGAAACCAAGCTAAGGCAGTGCCCTTAAGGGTCAAACCAAATGCCTCGTACTGGGTGAACCAGTCCTCAATTTGTTCGGCTCTCAGCACTTGTTTGTACTCGGCCACATGATCATAAGGATCCCCTGTCCCATCGAAATAGTTCTTCATTGCCTTGATCACTTGAATGGGTCTAAGGGTTCTTGGGTACTCTCGGGGTCTAGGCAATGGAAAATCCTGTTCATCTCTTTGTTGCCTATGTGCTTGATGTCTCTCTCTTTCAGGTCTTTCATTTTCAAATCCTAACCTATTCCTGCCCACGGTGTGTGCAAAACTTACCTCAGGTCTCTCTCTAGTTCTTCCTCTCTGGGCTTCATGAGCGTGGGATGATCCTACTCCTTGGAGGCCATGGGAAACATTGGATCTTGGTGGGGGGAAAATCAATTCATTCTTCCAAGTATATGCGTGTCTATCATGTTTTGTTACCAAGAAAATTTTCTCTGATGTGTTATCCAGGTAAACAACTTTGCCTGGCATCTCTGGATCCTTGAACTCGTAGATGATGACTATGCCCAATTGGCTAGGTTGATCTGGCTTGAATCTCCAAAAGGCTTCCTCTGTTTCTCTATTCAAAAATAGTTCTATGCTTTTGTTGTCTTGAGGGATCCAGTCCGGAGTGATCACTCGGGTCAAAACTGACTTACCTCCTGGAGTCTGGGGTCCTTGTCCTACATTTCCTTGTTCTAGGTCTCCTATTTCATTCTCAAGAATGACATTTCCAAACTCATCAGTCCTATCTGGTAGGTTGGTGACCACATACATGGTTCCTTCCTTATCAATGTACGAACCCTCTTCAAACTTGACCACCGGGTGTTCAAGTCCAAAGGATTGATCTGGATTTTTGAGTTGGACCACTGATCGCCTCAGACCATCCTCATAGATGCGAGCACCTAATTGGTTGGTCCGAATATATTCCAACTGTGTCTTATAGGGACCTTCTGGTGTTTGTAGATGGGCAGTCCCTGAGCCACCTGCAGGTTTTCCCATACTAAAAGACATTTCTGAATCACTTGTGTCTGAACTTAGTAAAAGATGACCACTTAGTTGTTGTGCCCAAGACTTGGATGTATGGTTGACACTAGCCTCAGAAGATCTAATGCTTTGTTTATCCTTGCCTAAGTGTCTACCAGATCTCAGGTTCATAAGCTTTAGTCAAGAGTCCAAATTTTCCCCTTGGTATGGTTCAAAATTCTTTGGAGTCCCCTTGGTTCCCTAGTCCCACTTGAGGGTCAACTTCAAATTATCCTATCTCAAAATCAACGTGTTATTCTTGAAAAAAACAGTTGAGGTCGTGTAGGATTTGAAACGAGCTTTCCAACGAGCTATAGAGCTCAAAAAATGGACTTTGGATGAAAAAGTTATGCCAATTCAGGCTCCTGAGGGTCAAAACAGGCAAACAGGACCTTTTGAAAAAATAGCGATTTTGTACCTTGAGAATCGTGTTCACAAAATCGTGTTTTCACAAAATCATGTTTTGAAAATCGCAATTTTGAGTAGAAAATCGTGTTTCTGAAAATCGTGATTTTGAGTAGAAAATCGTGTTTTGAAAATCGCGATTTTGAGTAGAAAATCGTGTTTTGAAAATCGCGATTTTGATCACAAAATCGTGTTTTTGAAAATCGGGTTTTTTGACATGAAAATCGCGATTTTGATCACAAAATCGTGTTTCTGAAAATCGCGTTTTTTGACATGAAAATCGCGATTTTGATCACAAAATCGTGTTTCTGAAAATCGCGTTTTTTGACATGAAAATCGCGATTTTGAGCACAGAATCGTGTTTTAGAGAATCGTGTTTTTTAACATGAAAATCGCGATTTTGAGCACAGAATCGTGTTCTAGAGAATCGTGTTTTTTGACATGAAAATCGCGATTTTGAGCACAGAATCGTGTTCTAGAGAATCGTGTTTTTTGACATGAAAATCGCGATTTTGAGCACAGAATCGTGTTCTAGAGAATCGTGTTTTTTGACATGAAAATCGCGATTTTGAGCACAGAATCGTGTTTTAGAGAATCGTGTTTTTTGACATGAAAATCGCGATTTTGACTCAGAGAATCGTGTTTTTTCACAAAATCGTATTTTTTTTTCAGAATCGTATTTTTGGCATGAAAATCGCGATGTTGAGCACAAAATCGTGTTTCTGAAAATCGCGATTTTGAGCAAACAAACGTGATTACACAGAATCGCCTTTTTTTTTCTCAAAATCGTGTTTTTTGACTGAAAATCGTGATTTGTGAGAATCGCGATTTTGAGCCCGCTGAAAATCGTATTTTCTCAGAATCGTGTTTTTGGCATGAAAATCGCGATTTTGAGCACAGAATCATGTTTTTGAAAATCGCGATTTTGAGCAAAAAAACGTGATTACACAGAATCGCCTTTTTCTTCACAAAATCGTGTTTTTTTTACTGAAAATCGTGATTTGTGAGAATCGCGATTTTGAGCACAATCACAGAATCGCGATTCTGAGAATGACCACAGAATCGTGATTTTTTTCAGCCAACTTTTAGGCGGGAAAACAGAAAATCGTGATTTTTCAAAAATTTTGAATTTTCACAGAATCGCGATTTTCATCACAAAATCGTGTTTTTTGGCGGGAAATTCAAATTTCTGAGCGCCGGCTATGGCGAGCTCCGTATGAGCAGAAGATCATGAAAAAAACACAGCGCTTGCTCTCCCTTGCTTCTCCTAACTCCTTCCCACACAATAATGCATGAAAAATGGTATGAAGATGGTGAAAATGCACTAAAAAACAAGAATTTTCTATGAAGAAGAAGATGGAAGAAGGTGGAGATGATGATGATGATGAAGATGAAGAGGAAAAAACAGAAAATGAACTGAAATGACAATTTTTTTACCTTCCAACGTCGCAAATCTACGATCTTACCATCACAACGCTCGTCCTCGAAGCTCTCTCCCCGGCAACGGCGCCAAAATTTGGTGTAGCTCAAGCGTAAGCACCACCTCCTTTACTTGTCAATCCGCGGAGACGTGAGGACCGGTATGAAGACCACGAGCAAGTGAAGGCACAAGTGCGTGAGTGAAAGCACACAAACATGCACACACATACACACACACGCGCACGAAGTAAGATCAAAGAGAGGAACAATGGAAAGCTTAGATTGCAAAAGAGTTCTCTTACAAAAGTTCTATTCTCTAACAAGCTAACCCCAAAAATGAGCTCTCTAGCTCTTTTTATAGTTTTTTGACTAGTTTTGGCCCTGTCCAGACCTAGTGTCCGGCCTAGTTAAAAATTAGGTTCCAGGGCTTATTTGAGGGCTCAAACGAAGTCTAAAAATTATGAAAATTGGTACGATGGTACTTCTAATACTCCTCAAGCTCGAGGACTCCTCGGCTTGAACAAAATGGAGTTACTAAAAATAGATAATGGTATTTACAATGGTTTTTAGTGATGAAAATCACTATTTTTGTAGGGGATTCTTCTGAAAATTTGACATACACTTCTTGGAGCTCCCTACTTGCTCCCTTTCCTCGTGTGTCCACCTTTTGATGTGCTTCCATGCTTTGTCCTTGACTTTGAGCTTCAACAATATGCATGTGTATGCATATGCATGTGTATGCATATGCATGTGTATGCATATGCATGTGTATGCATATGCATGTGTATGCATATGCATGTGTATGCATATGCATGAGTATGCATATGCATGTGTATGCATATGCATGTGTATGCATATGCATTTGTATGCATATGCATTTGTATGCATATGCATTTGTATGCATATGCATTTGTATGCATATGCATTTGTATGCATATGCATTTGTATGCATATGCATTTGTGTATGTATATGCATGTGTGTATGCATGTATGTGTGTATGCATATGCATGTGTGTATGCATATGCATGTGTGTATGCATATGCATGTGTGTATGCATATGCATGTGTATGCATATGCATTTGTATGCATATGCATTTGTGTATGTATATGCATTTGTTTATGCATATGCATGTGTGTATGCATATGCATTGTGTATGTGTGTATATGTGTATGTATGTATGTGTATACATTTGTGTATGTGTGTATGCATATGCATGTGTGTATGAATATGCATACGCATTTGTGTATGCATATGCATGTGTGTATGCATGTATGTGTGTATGCATTTGTGTATGCATATGCATTTGTGTAGTCATGTATGTTTGTATACATATGCATTTGTGTATGCATCTGCCTGTGTGTATGCATATGCATGTGTATATGCATATGCATGTGTATATGCATATGCATGTGTGTATGCATATGCATTTGTGTATGCATATGCATTTGTGTATGCATATGCATTTGTGTATGCATATGCATTTGTGTATGTGTGTATGCATATCCATTTGTATGCATATGCATTTGTGTATGTGCGTATGCATATGTATGTGTGTATGCATGTATGTCTGTATGCATATGCATGTGTATGCATATGCATGTGTATGCATATGCATGTGTATGCATATGCATGTGTATGCATATGCATGTGTATGCATATGCATGTGTATGCATATGCATGTGTATGCATATGCATGTGTATGCATATGCATGTGTATGCATATGCATGTGTATGCATATGCATTTGTGTATGCATATGCATTTGTGTATGCATATGCATGTGTGTAGGCATATGCATTGTGTATGTGTGTATATGTGTATGTATGTATGTGTATACATTTGTGTATGTGTGTATGCATATGCATGTGTGTATGCCTATGCATTGTGTATGTGTGTACATGTGTATGTATGTATGTGTATACATTTGTGTATGTATGTATGTATGCATATGCGTGTGTGTATGCATATGCATTTGTGTATGCATATGCATGTGTGTATGCATGTATGTGTGTATGCATTTGTGTATGCATGTATGTGTGTATGCATATGCATGTGTGTACGCATATGCATGTGTGTATGCATATGCATTTGTGTATGCATATGCATTTGTGTATGTGTGTATGCATATGCATTTGTATGCATATGCATTTGTGTATGTGTGTATGCATGTATGTGTGTATGCATATGCATGTGTGTATGCATATGCATTTGTGTATGTATATGCATTTGTGTATGCATATGCATGTGTGTATGCATATGCATTGTGTATGTGTGTATATGTGTATGTATGTATGTGTATACATTTGTGTATGTGTGTATGCATATGCATGTGTGTATGCATATGCATATGTATTTGTGTATGCATGTATGTGTGTATGCATTTGTGTATGCATGTATGTGTGTATGCATATGCATTTGTGTATTCATATGCATGTGTGTATGCATATGCATGTGTGTATGCATATGCATTGTATGCATATGCATTTGTGTATGCATATGCATTGTATGCATATGCATTTGTGTATGCATATGCATTTGTGTATACATATGCATATTCCATTGATCTTCACTTGTTGACAACTTCTCAACCCTAGTGTGTATGCATATGCATGTGTATGCATATGCAATTGTGTATGCATATGCATGTGTGTATGCATATGCATGTGTGTATGCATATGCATGTGTGTATGCATATGCATCTGTGTATGCATATGCATGTGTGTATGCATGTGTGTATGCATATGCATGTGTGTATGCATATGCATGTGTGTATGCATATGCATGTGTGTATGCATATGCATGTGTGTATGCATATGCATGTGTACGCATATGCATTTGTGTATATATATGCATGTGTGTATGCATATGCATGTGTGTATGCATATGCATGTGTGTATGCATATGCATGTGTGTGTATGCATATGCATGTGTGTGTATGCATATGCGTGTGTGTATGCATATGCATGTGTATATGCATATGCATTTGTGTATGCATGTGCATTTGTGTATGTGTGTATGCATATGCATTTGTGTATGTGTGTATGCATGTATGTGTGTATGCATATGTATGTGTGTATGTATGTATGTGTGTATGCATATGCATGTGTATGCATATGCATTTGTGTATGTATATGCATTTGCGTATGCATATGAATTGTGTATGTGTGTATGCATTATGTGTATGTATATGCATATGCATGTGTTTATGTGTATACATTTGTGTATGTGTATACATTTGTGTATGTGTGTATTTGTGTATGCATATGCATTTGTGTATGCATGTGTGTATTTGTGTATGCATGTGTGTATTTGTGTATGCATATGCATGTGTGTATGCTCGTATGTGTGTATGCATATGCATGTGTGTGTATACATATGTGAGTGTGTATGTATATGTATATGTCTCTCTCCCTCTCTCTTTATGTTTCTCTAGATCTCTCTCTTTCTTTCATCTCTCTCTCTCTCTCTCTCTCTCTCTCTCTATATATATATATATATATATATATATATATATATATATATATATATATATATATATATATATATTTTTTTTTTTTATTTCTTTCATCTCTCTCCCTCTCTCTCTCTCTCTATGTCAATCGAAAACAAAACAATCACTTACATCGATATAATTGTTTGAATCGTTGTCATCAAAATCCACTTAAAGTTGTCCTTCGTCGAAATTCCAAAGACTTGATGCCAAAATTTCTTGCAAAAGTAAAGCGAGAAGATATTAGAAAAGGAAAAACATAAAGAAAGAAAAAAGAGTGCTACAGTATGTGCAATATACTTACCAAAACTTCAGATCTAGAAAAATAGAGGTGTGCTTAGAGAGAGGGAGAGAGAGATAGAGAGAGAGAGAGAGTGAGAAAGAGTAACAAACATAGATATGTTGCTCGCGTGGGCAAAGTCGACAGTAGCAGATCTAGTTTCAAAACGCAATGAATGTCGAATTTTTGCTCTCGGGCCCGATTAAAACACGGCATCGGTATGAGTGTCGGTAGTTTCCAGTAATTTATCGACGCTTATACCGATGCTCATACCAACACACGTGTACCGATGTGTACATTGCCTATCCAGTTTTCCAAACTTATTTTACAGCCATACCGACGTCGATGCGTGACCGTCGGTATGTAGAACGTCGATATGCCCTTGATGTTGTAGTGGGAGCAAAGCTGTCATATACGTGCACACATTGCTTTTCTGGCCGCATCCATCATAGGAGGTCCATATTGGATATTATACACCTTGGATTCATCATGGTCATGAGCACCCCAAGTGTACGTGGTGTTCCATGTGGTGTACCACATGGCGTACCTACATCTGAGGTACTCCTTCTAGGAGTAGAAGTGGGCAACACAACATCTGTCGCACTGCCTCTACAACACCCGCCTTCTCCAGACCTTCCTGTAGATCCACTCCTAGAACCTCCTACTCCCGAGCGTGACCTCGACCTACGACACGGGCGAGCACATGTATTGCGCTGAGGTATCGAACACACATGTCTACTACCAAAGCTAGTAGGGGATGGCTAAAAAGATGATCGTGGTGGAGTCATAAAGCTATGAGACATACCTCCCGTGGGAGTAGCACCACCCGCAGGAGTGACGCCGACATGAGTGACACTCGCAGGAGTGACACCGGTGGGAATGAGGCCGGCAGGAGTAAGGCCGGCATGAGTGAGGCCGCCAGGAGTGAGGGCGGGGGGAGTGCTACCACGAGCGATCCAATACTATGATGCAGTGGCCATATACACGAGAGGTAGTTAAGAGATGAACTCTAAGAACTGCTCCTTTGTCATGGAATGTGGAGTGACTGGAGGACTATCTCCCATCGTGCTCTGTAACAAAAGAACTCAAATAATTAGCATATGATAATAAAGGTAATATAGAGAAATGGTAGTGTACAAAAGAACCTAACAAAAAAATAAACAAAAATTAGTACGTACAAGTGTTTGATTCAAAACTCCTCTATTCTAGCATCCTCTTGGAGATCCGATGCACATAGAATATCTATCTCTATATGTGTTATATGTATTATATATATGTCTATTTCTTATATAATTAAAATCCTATTTTTATATATTTAATTATATATAATTAATTTATTTTTTTCAAACACTACCTCTTTTCATATTTATTTATCTATACAATTATTCTATTATATATATATAAATATAAATATAAATAAATAAATAAATATATATATATATATATATATATATATATATATATATATATAGATATATATTTTGTATATTTAAATTTTTTTTCCTAATTTTCTCTATATTTTTTCTTTATATAAATTTAATTGAATTATATGTATGTAAAATTCCTAAAATCCTAATCTTAAAGATCTAGACTTAAAATATGTATATTTGTGTATGCAAGTGTATATACATGTATATATGTATTATGTGTATGTGTGTATATATGTTATGCATGTGTAAAAATCCTAAAACCCTAATCGTAAAGATCTAGACCTAAAACATGTATATGTGTGTATCCATGTGTATATATATGTGTATGTGTATATGTGTATATATATATATATGTGTATATATATATATATATATATATATATATATATATATATACTCTTATTAAAAACCTTAAAATTAATCCTATTTTTATATATTTAATTAATTTATTTATCTATATAATTATCCTATTATATATATATATATATATATATTTATTTATTTATATATTCAGATTTTTATCTTAATTTTTTCTATATTTTTTCTTTATATAAATTTAATTGAATTTATGTATGTAAAAATCCTAAAACCCTAATCTTAAAGATTAGGGTTTTAAAAACCCTAATCTATACATGTGGATGCATGTGTATATACATGTATATATGCATTATATGTGTATGTGTATGTGTATGTGTGTATATATGTTATGCATGTGTAAAAACCCTAAAATCCTAATCGTAAAGATATAGACCTAAAACATGTATATGTGTGTATGCATGCGTATATATATGAATATATAACTTTATTTGAATTATATGTATGTAAAAACCCTAAAACCCTAATCCGAAAGATCTAGATCTAAAATATATATATTTGTGTATGCAAGTGTTAATATATGTATATGTGTGTGTGTGTCTATATATATATATATATATATATATATATATATATATATATATATATATATATATATATATATATATATATATATATATATATATATATATATATATATATATATATATATATATATATATATATATATATATATATATATATGCATGTATGTGTATGTGTATATATATTTACTTTGATAAAAAACCTTAAAATTAATCCTATTTTTATATATTTAATTATATATAATAAATTAATTTATTTAAAACACTAGCTCTTTTCATATTTATTTGTCTATATAATTATCCTATTATATATATATATATATATATATATATATTCATATTTTTTTCTTTATTTTTTCTTTATATAAATTTAATTGAATTATATGTATGTAAAAACCCTAATCCTAAAGATCTAGATCTAAAATATGTATATTTGTGTATGCATGTGTATATATATGTGTATGTGTATGTGTATGTGTATGTGTATATATATTTACTTTGATACAAAACCTTAAAATTGTTGATATTTAGGTAGTGATGTGTGTGAACACAGTAGGACCGTCGGGGCACGTTTTTCCCTATTTAGGAAGTTTTTTTCCCCCTGCTTGTATATACGCCTATCGCCAATGGGCTACTTATCTTTGTACATTCTCTAGTAATACATTCAGTATTGCGTGTTGTGCTCCAAGCTTCTTCTTCTTCCTTGTGTTGTTCGCATGCTTCCGCAGATGTCTAACTCCAATAATTGGTATTAGAGAAGGTCATTGCATCATCTAGGGTGTCGTCGACACTCTCCCATTTGTAGTCTCAGAATCGTGATCTTAGCTTGTTTCGACCTTCGAACGCACTATCGTAGTGCTTGTGCATGCTATTTTGTCTTTTTGTGCCAAAGGTATATACCAATTTCTGTTCGTCATTATAAGCATCTCGAAGTTTGCTACAGGTCTAGTGGAATTCATCTGGGAAGCTCTGCTCAACTTTTTGAGATATAGTCAATTTTCTGCATCAAGGTATTTTAGTCACGGGCCATGGCTGAAAGGAGTGATGTATTCTATATGTTGCCTATTGAGGATAAGTTGGATGGTACCAACTACCCGTTATGTGCTTATATGATGTGACATGTGTTGGTTGCAAAAGGATTGTGGAACATTGTGCAGGGTGTCGAAAAACGTCCTATCACACCTGCAACTGTTACAACTGCAGGTACTGAAGCTGATGTAGAAGGTGTCGAAGATGGTGATATTCTGCATATTCCTGTTCGTGCTGCAGTTTCTGCTGCACCTACTGCACCTACTGTAGAGTAGATTCGTTGGGATGGCAGAGATGCTCAAGCATATGCATTGGTAGCTTTGTCTGTCAAACGTGTCATTATTCCTCATATTCGCTCTTGCAGAACAACTAAGGATGCTTGGGATACACTTACCACATTGTACCAAGCTAGGAATGAGGCTCCTGTTGCTTACCTCCAAAAATAGTTGGAGAGTGAGCACATGAATGAAGGTGATTCTATGGATAATTTCCTAACAAAGATCAAAGACTTGAAGGGACAGTTGATTTCTGATGATTAGGTTATACCAGATACCTCACTTGTGCAGACCGTTCTGAATGGTCTTCTTGATTCATATCAGAGTTTTGCTTCTACTCTTCGGTTGGTGATGAAAGGAAATCCAAATGCCTTGTCATTTGAGGAGTTAGTCTTTGTTCTGTTGCAGGAAGATCAATCCAGGCAAAACAAGTCCATTATACGTGTTGCAGATCAAGCTTTCCTGGCTAGTCAAAAGGGCAAAGGAAAATGGATCTCTTCTACTAGTAAGCAGAAATCTGCAAATGTTGCTCGAAGAACCAAGACAAAGATGAGAGTAAATCAGAAAAGCAGAAATTGTTTTGTAAGTAATGTAAAGGGAATGATCATATCATAAAGAACTATCCAAAACTGGATACAAAAGAGGCAAAGAAGAAAGAGTCTGGAATGGTTGTTGCAAAAGCCTCTACACCAAAAACAGAGTATGATAATCTTGTGCAGGAAGAAGAATGGGCATTTACTACTGTTTGCAGTTTTGACCCATCTTCTCATGAGCAATGCATGTCTGCAGTAGACTCAGATGTTTGGTACTTTGATAGTGGGGCGGATGTGCCAAAAACTCCTCTTATCCTGTTATGGGAGTTGGTAAGATCATTTTGACTACTACTAAAGGTAGTTCTTTCACTTTGTTAGATGCTTTATTTGTGCCAAGGATCAAGAAGAACCTCTTATCAGTTTTTGCATTAGCCAAGATTGGCTTGCTTGTGAAATTTGTTGATGACAGGTGTACAATTCATGATATGTCAAATGGTGATGTGATTATTGCTTCTGGCATTTTATGTCGTGGGCTATATAAGCTCATAGACTATGAAAGATCTGTAAATGATTTGGCATGTGCAGTAAATGATTCTCAGGCTATGTCAGATGCAAAGCTTTGGCATGCACACTTTGGTCATCTGAATTTTGCTAGTTTGCTACGCCTGCAGAAATCTGAAATGGTGTCCTCTTTGCCCAAACTTGAGGAACCTGGAAAACATGTTTGTGAAGACTTTATTTTGGGAAAAATGCATTGTTCATCCTTTCCAAAAGATGGTTCAATTCGGGCTACTCAGAAATTGCAACTTGTACATAGTGATGTCTATGGTCCTATGCAGACACCTTCTTTTGGGAATTATCTTTACTTCCTGACTTTCATCGATAATTTTTCTAGGCATGCATGGGTATATCCATTGAAGGCAAACTCCGAAGTATTCATCTGCTTCAGATAGTTTTTGGTTTTAGCTGAAAATCTGTTAGCATGTAAAATGGGCACCCTCCGTTCTGATCGAGGGAGGGAATATATGTCTTCTGATTTTAATGCATTTCTGGCTGAACATGGGATAAAACACCAGTGTACAGTGCCGTATACACCTCAACAGAATGGAGTTTCTGAACGAAAGAATAGGTCACTCATGGAGATGGCGAGGTGTATGGTCAAGAGTGAGGCTTTACCACATAGTTTTTGGCTTTAGCTATCATGTGTGCAGCATATGTATTGAATAGGTGTCCCACTAAAGCACTGCAGTCTATTACTCCATATGAGGCTTGGCATGATCGCAAGCCATCTGTTGCTCATCTGCGTGTTTTTGGTTGTTTGGCATATGCATTAGTGTCTGAACAACATCGCAAAAAATTGGATGATAAAGCAGTAAAATGTATTTTTGTTGGGTACAATTCTAAAAGTAAAGGCTATCGTCTGTATCATCCACAGACTAAATGCATTTTGGTTAGTCGTGATGTTGTTTTTGTGGAAGATGCTATTTAGCCATTGCTTTCATGTAATAAGGAGACATTTGTTAGCTCCAAAGACATGTATGATACTTTGCTGCCTCTTTTTATAGGTGGACAGTCTAGTGCTGGTCCCAATGAGGCAACTTCTCAGCCTTTGCAGGTTTCATGTGATGATGCAAATCATTCCATTTCTGATGTAGATTTACATGATACACTAGTTGATGAGAGAGTTGATATTGAGCAGGCAAAAACTATGCCAAAATGGCTGGTGCAAACTTTGCGTGACAGCAAATTAGATGCACCTCTGTCATATCGTAGTCGTTGAGGCTCTCATAGTGCCTCTTTTGCATCAGATTGCTATGCTATGGCTGCATCTATTCTCTCTGATGAGAATGAGCCTCTTTCGTTTGATGAAGCACAAATTTCAAAATATTGGATGGCTACTATGCAATCTGAATATGATGCTATAATGAAGAATGGTACTTGGTCTTTATGTGACTTGCCTCCTGGCAAGAAGGCCATTGGCACTAAGTAGGTATACAAGCTGAAGCAAAAACCGGATGGTACAGTTGATAGGTATAAGGCTAGACTTATTACAAAGGGTTATGCACAGGAAAGAGGCATAGATTTTGATGAGACCTTTGCACCTACATGTCGTATGACTACTGTTCGGAGCATCTGTGCACTTGCAGCTCATCATGGCTGGAATGTACATCAGTTGGACATTAAAACAATATTTCTGAATGGTGACTTGCATGAAGAAGTGTATGTTTTTCAGCCTCATGGCTTTGTGCAAAAAGGGCATGAAAACGAGGTGTGTAGGTTAAAGAAGGCATTATATGGTTTAAAGCAAGCACCACGTGCTTGGTATGAGAAGATACATGCCTATCTGATTGCACATGGTTTTGAGAACAGTCCAACTAAAAGCACCTTATATCTTAAGCGTGCTAATAATGTGCTTTTGATCATTGTTGTCTATGTTGACGACATGTTGCTCACTGGTCCTATTGAGAAACATATTGCTGATTTTAAGGCTGATTTGCATGCCTCATTTGAGATGACTGACTTGGGGCATTTGCATCACTATTTGGGCATTCATTTTATGCAAGTTGATGGTGGAATGGTGTTGTGTCAAATGAAATATATTGACACATTATTGCAGCGTTTTGGCCTTGAAGACTGTAAGCCTATTGCCACTCCTATGGAGACAGGTTTACGATTGAGTCTTCATGATGCAAGAGATGCATTTGATGTTGTTCTCTATCAACAGGCTGTTGGATGCTTGATTTACTTATGCAGTACTCGGCCAGATATTTAGTTTGCTGTCTCACAGATGAGCAGGTTTATGCATTGCCAAGCAGTCAAGCATTGGCAGGCAGTTAAGCGCATCTTTCGCTATTTGAGTGGTACTTGGCTACTTGGGTTGTTTTATCCCAAGGGGGGATCACTACCGCCAGATTTGCATGCTTTTTCTAACTCTGATTGGGTTGGTTGCTATGACACTCGTGTGTCCACTAGTGGCTTTTGCTTCATGCTTGGTAGCTCATGTATATCTTGGTTGAGCAAGAAGCAGCCTACTGTGGCCACTTCCAGTTGTGAGGCTGAGTGTAGGGAAGCTTTCACAGGTACTGTTGAGTGTGTGTGGCTCAGACGCCTTATGGCTGATTTGGGTGTTGGTCAGACTTCTGCCACCACCATCTTCACTGACAGTCAGAGCGCATTGGCAGTTGCGAGGAACCCTGTGTTCCATGCTTGCACTAAGCACATTGAGGTGCATTATCACTATGTCGGGGAGAGGTTCTCTACTGCGGAGATCAGCTTGGCATATGTGCCCACGCAGGAGAACATTGCAGACCTTTTCATGAAGGCTCTGCCTAGGGAGAAGTTTGAAGCTTTCCGCAAAGCTTTGGGCTTACTTCCTTTTGTGGAGTGATTTCCACATAGCTTGGTACTTCCTTATACATGAGTGCTAGCTCCTTGTTCACCGCATCACTCCCAGGGGGGATTTGTTGATATATTTAGGTAGTGATGTGTGTGAACACACTAGGACCGCCGGGGCACTTTTTCCCTCTTTACGAGGTTTTCTTCCCCCAGCTTGTATATACGCCTATTGCCATAATGGGCTACAACCTATTTATCTTTGTACATTCTCTAGTAATACATTCAGTATTGTGTGTTGTACTCCAAGCTTCTTCTTCTTCCTTGTGTTGTACGCGTGCTTCCGCAGACGTCTAACTCCAACAAAAATTAATCCTATTTTTATATATTTATATATAATTAATTAAATTTATTTAAAACACTAGCTCTTATCATATTTATTTATCTATACAATTATCCTATATATATATATATATATATATATAGGATAATTGTATAGATAAATAAATATGATAATATATATATATATATATATATATATATATATATATATATATATATATATATATATATATATATATATATATATATATATATATATATATATATATATTCAGTTTTTTTGCCATAATTTTTTCTTTATTTATTCTTTATATATATTTAATTGAATTATGTGTATGTAAAAACCCTAAAACCCAAATCCTAAAGATCTAAACCTAAAATATGTATGTTTGTGTATCCATGTGTATATACATGTATATATGTATTATATGTGTATGTTATGTGTGTATATATGTTATGCATGTCTAAAAACCCTAAAACCCTAATCGTAAAGACCTAAACCTAAAACATGTATATATTGTTGGAAATTAGGGAGGCCCATTTAACTAATTCCACAGGTCCCATAGGTTTAGGATCTACAACACAGATTCCAGCATCTTCCAAAATTGACAAACATGAACATACCACACTTAATCATACAATGATGAGACAAAGATAGAGAGAGAGTAGACAACATGTTCAAAAGTGTTACGTAAGCCGCTGCTTACTCATACCTTCATATATACAAATGTCAATTTACAATGTGGGAGTCGAAATCTCAACCACTCTATGTGAACATAAATAGATGGAAGAGTGTATGTACATAATTTACAAGAATATTCAGATGTAGGGATAGAAATATGAATATGTATGAGATGTATGACCTGATAGGTTGTAGAAGAGTATATATGAGTGATGGAAAGAGGAAAGATCAGTTTGGAACTAATATTAAGCAAACCCTAATCTGATTTTAGACTATGGAAGATCCTAAATCAGATGTGTGTGTGATAGATCACATACTTACAGAACTAGCATAGAATGCTAACATGTTGCTCACATAAATCCTCATACTCATGTGGAAACACCTTCTCTAACACCTCATATGAATGCATGTAGCATGCATGTATTGATTCTCCTATATGTATGCCGAATAGGACTCCTCTAGATATAGATGCCATCGCCTCCATAAGCTCCAAGTAGTACTTGTGTGCATAAAGAGAATATGTACCTGAATAGATAAAATAAGATGCAATCTTATGTTAAGCTCCATCCAATGTCTTTGAAGTACACCAAAATCTTCATGTAGAAGAAAATCCTCAAAAACATCATGTAGATGGCTGATCCACACCACCAAGTTGCTGATAGGTAAGTCTTCTTCCTAAGCAAGAGTGTGAGCACACTCTTCTCCAAGAAGAACTCCATAGCTTCTCCTCAACATGACTCCATAGCTGCTCCTAGAGTGCACCATGGCTGCCCCATGAGTGCTAGGGCACATCCATCGCCAAAAATCAGCCCCAACAATGGTCTTGGATGCTCAAACAAGTGACCAAGCACTCTAATTTATAGCCCTGCATGTCTCATGCGATCTCATGCAAAAAATCTTCTTAAAAGCTTCTCATCATTAAAAATAAAGCTAATCGCTTTATTTTTTTGTAATCGTTGAGTTTTTAAAATTGTTTTTGCTTTATTCACTTTTAATTGTTAAAAGTGCTTCTTGACCTGCTTTTTCCACTATCTGACTACGTGATGAATGATCTGACAACATTTTATGATCCCCATGCTGAGAGTTATCAAATGATGTAAAAAGCCTAAATCAACAAAAAATTAGGATTAGGGTTTTCTCCCAAATCTGATCTTTGATGACTGCATGTCATATACCATTAGAAAGCTCTCTTCAAGCTCTACAAGATAGGCTCATAAAAATTTTACCCAATTTTTGTGCCAAAAATGAGTAAGTACCAAAATTATAGTTTCTGCCCTAAATGGATTTTGGACTGACGTGACATTGTTTTCCAACAATCCCCCCTACAATGTCATATTGGTACAAACTGAACTGGATATTCAACTTCATTCATCTGTAAACTATCATAAACTTCAAACTTGTCCTTCCGAATTGACCTTCAAACCTTTTCTTCAAAAGTCTTCTTCAAAACTGAATTTGAATTTCTTCAAACTTCAGAAGATCTGAATTTGCTGAATATGAACCATATACCTGAGAAAATATGCAAACTAGATATCCAATGGTGTTAGCATACATCAAGCAATCATTCCTTGACAAGATATGTAGTAGCATGACTTGATTTTGAATCTGCTATATCTTGAAATAAGTCTTCTCAAACATGTAAGCATACACTAGGATCAACATATTTGCATTTTACCTTACAAAAGGTTTCTCAACGTACTACTACTATGTCATGTAAATACACTAAACCATAATCAGAGACTGAATCCATCCTCGGACTTGTGACTAACAACTCACAACATAGTGTATTATGAACACTAGCTTGTTCATCTCTGACTGTACTCAACTCAACTCATGAGTCTCACAAAATTTCACACTATGATGTCATCATGTCTTCATCCTTGTTCTATCTGTAAATCTTTCATACCTGTTTCCTTCAGAGTCTGGTATAATTATATATGTGCACACCTCATAAGTAGCATACCTTTCTGAAATATCAAACTTCTCTTCAATAGAACTCTAGAACTTTCTCTTGAACACGAACACCTAATAGGAACTTTCTCCAAACATTCTCCTTCTTCCTTGTTCTTTCAAAGTTGGAACATAAAGAGAAACTGACAAAGGAAATATAGGAATACCTATAGGTATGATTCTGCATTCTTTCACATATGGCTGAAAATAAGTCTTCATGTTTCATCACCCCCTGGATGATTTAACACTAGTATCTATGATTCTTCAAATTATATCGGACTTAATGAAATCTAGAACGTCTTCCTTCTTTCAATAAATCTGATCTTCAGTGATCAATACTTGTATCTGAAACAAAATCTTTGAACCCTTTTTATTAGCACTTGCATGGTTGCCAATAGCTTCCACTGTTACTTCCTCAGCTTTCCATATTATAGAATAAGGTTAGCTGACATATTACATGATTAAAAAAACCTTTGCTGAAAGCATTTTAGGATTCATAATCCTTTGCAACATAACAAGTATCTTCTTCTATTTCTCTGCAACACTAATCTGATAGAATTTGAATCTTTGACTTACTTCTTTCAATGTTAAGAACTTTACATACAAAGGATAGACATCTCACTCAAAAATACTCAAGATCTTAAAGATCATACAAGATCTATCAAGATCATTGACCTCTGCAACAAAATACCTGTGTAGAATGTGCTCTCATTAAACCTTCATGACTGAATGTTTTATTTGCTACCTGAATGTCTCTAAGTGTCCATGCTTCTCATATAAAGTTGTAATACTTTTCTTCAACCAAATCCTTCTCGAGAATCTGTAATTCCTACTGAAACACAAGTGGAAAAACTCTCACCTTGAGAACTCCAAAAGTTACAAGTTGATAACTTTATATCTTCATATTCTTTCCGAGTGAAATGTGATAGTACCTGCTTACTTTCTTTTGGCTAGCACTCCACTTCTCAATCAAGTGATAGGATCTGATGGAACACCTTTTTGAATACAAGCATGTATCCAAAAATCAAGACAAACATAGAAAGTAGATTCTCCATCTTATTGGTACATCACAAAATCTGAATTTTCCTGAATTTTCCTGAAAATACTAAGTTTTTTGATTTTTTTGAAAATACTGAAATTTTGAATTTTTTTTTAAAATACTGAAATTCTGAAAATACTAAATTTTCTAAATTTTCATCTTGAAAAACTGTGAATTTTCTGAGTATACTGAATATGAGGTAACTTTTCCAAACAAAAAACCTCACTCCAAGTCTCCAACATCTGCAATAAATATTCTTTTACTTCAAGAGTTAGGTAAAGAAGAAATATACATATCTGCAACTTTTCATATAGCAAGTAGCTCTGAATTGATACTCCAAGTTACTTTACAAAAGTATTGCTTGAAGACCAAGACTTGATGAAGAGAAGGCTACTTCAAATTCAAAGAAAAACAATGGTTTGGAGAAGATGAAGGAACCAGATCAACATCAAATCATAGGTATTAGTTTCTACTATCAGATCATCATTTGCAGTTCATATCTTAGAAGAGGAATTATGAAGAGATTTGAAGGATTCAAGAAGTGCTTTTATACACTTTCATTATTTTGAAAGTTAAAAGCATTAGCTACATCAAAACAAATCAGTTTTGTTTTGAGACAACACAAGGTTGAAAGTTTTGTTGATCTGAGTTTATACCTAGAGAGGTAATTCAACATTCAGACAACTCAAAGAAAAGGTTGGTGAATTTAGACATATCAGTTGCATTTGAAGCAGAGTGTTGATTCAGCATATGAGGAGATGGTAAAACATGATTCTATGTTCACTTCCATTTATATACCATGTTTGTTTTGTCTCTTACTCGTAGCACTAGAGGAAGAGAAAAATTCATTTGAAGAAGTTAAGAGTGCTTGCCACTTCAAGATGAAGAGAACAAAAGGTATGGAAGAGAAGTTTGAAGATGTTAACATCATCAGGTGGAAGAAAGATGCAAAAGAAGAAAGTCCAACAATTCCAAACCGAAAGTAAGACTTTCTTTTCTCTTATATTTTCCATATACTTTTCCTAGTTTTATCCTCTACATCCAAAGACAAGTCTACGAGAACATCTTGTGTGAAAAAGGTAGTTTAAAGAAGAAGCAGTTTCTTATTTTGCATTATACTTAGTCATGTTTTAGTAGGTTTTGACAAAGAATTGCATTGAGAGAAAGAAAAGCAGCAGGTATCTAAGACAAATTATATGTTTTAACTCATATGTGTATGAGTTATGTATAAGTTGAAGATTTTGAGCAGGCAGCTCATATGTTCCCTCAACCTCTCTAGCTCTCTTTATAGTTTTTTGACTAGTTTTGATTGGTTTCACATCTAGCGTCCGACATAGTTAAAAAATAGCTTCTAGGTCTATTTGGAGGTATAAACGAGATCTAAAAATAACCAAAATTGATATGCTCATTCTACCTAAGCTCCTCAACCTCAAGGACTCCTCGGCTTGCACAAAATGGAGCATATAATTACAAAAGTGGTTGTTCTATGTTACATATGGTACAAGAGTGATGAAAATCACTATTGGGAGTTTTGAAAAAGTATTATAAAACATGTTTCTTTGAAAAAACAATCCGCCTGACTCCCCACTACTTCATCCTAATCCGCCTTCACATGCTTCCTCATCGTCTGTGCCTTTGGCTACTGCAAACACACCCCTCTCTCTCGCGTTTTTCGTCCTCGACAGAACCTTGTTGTGGGGTCTGTCAGATATAGTTATGTAGGACGTCATGAGCGAGGGTGTGCTCCGCGATGTGAATATCTCGTTTAAGATCAGCTTCAAGTTTTTCCCAATCTATGGGTTGAGGTTCAGTGGGCAGCGAGAGTCTATAGTGTGTGGAGTACACAAGTTGTTCACAAGCAAATAATTGAAGTAGTTGTGTGGGCCTGCTTATGAAAACCTCAGAATGGTACTCCCAAAATCCAGTGGTACTAAACAACTCTTCAAACGTCGTCGTATAACATGCCGGTAAATACTTGATTCGACAGTGACAAGCATGGCACACCCGGAATGATGGTGTCATGCCCATATGATATGCTAAGTCCTTATTATCATGCTCAAATCTCGGGGTGTTAACATGCGATTCTTTGACGTGATGGAAGATTTTAAAGACATTTTGCATCATGTCAAATATTTTGATAGTCATATGTGCGGCAACATCATCCATGCGGTGTAATCGGGGGAGCTAGTGGCGAATCCTAGCCATCATGTATCCGACTATGGGGGGTCCGCAGGGGGGAGTGAAATAAGGATAATTAAGCAAGTCCTGGCATTGCTTATTATTCAAAACTTTGATTGCGAATGCCTTCCAGCAGCAGTGTCTTTCCATTGGTCCCCAACATGGGTTATACTTCAAATGCAAGGGTGCCTTGACCCATGTGCTCATCATTTCTGGATATGTTTGTAACAACTCTTGGTGCCAAGTTGGTTGAAAGATTTTACCACTTTGTGTCGTCAGTGGTAAGCCGTCAGGCTCAAACTGTGTGGCATGTGATGGTTTCTTGCCCGTTTCCTTTTGGATCGCCAATTGATATTCTGCCATTAGCATGAAATACAATTTATACTGAAGTTCATGGCTAGAGATATACCTTCGAGGGGCCAAGTGGGTGAAGTAAGGTGATTGTAAAATGCGTTCCTCTATCATAGCCATGCCATGTAATTGTGCCTCCACCCATGCTGAGTGCGTCTGTCCAAGTTCTTCTATTGACTTCATCCATGCGAGAGTAGGGAGTTCAAAGGTGTCTTGGACTTCAGCCATGACACGTCCGCCTGGGATGGGTTGTGGTTCGTAGGCCTCTTCATAAGTTTCCTCCACCGGGATAGACACAATTTCTTCACCCGTTGGGAGTTCCGATGGGGAATCAGGCATCGGGGGCTCGGAGAACAGAGCAATCTGTGCTTGAAGAGTGAGTACCTGAGCATGTAAAGTATTGAGTTCCTCTATTATCTCAAGAGGTATCTGGCATGATCTTTCCAAAAAGTATTTGGCTGCTAATAGATCATCAACTTCATACTCCACACTTATAAATAAACATGTGACTGAATTGTCTAATTCTCAAATCTCTACTCATCTAGATTAAGTGTGTATGTCATATGTCAAATGTTAGAAGATACTCTGAAACCATATGTTGTAAACTTGGGAGTCTGGGAACCTGGGGGCTCTAATACTGAATGTTGGAAATTAGGCAAGCCCATTTAACTAATTCCACATGTCCCATAGGTCTAAGATCTACAACACAGATTCTAACATCTTCCAGAATTGACAAACATGAACATACCACACTTAATCATACAATGATGAGACAAAAGATAGAGAGAGATTAGACAACATGTTCAAAGTGTTACATAATTGATTGCTTACTCATACCTTCATATATACAAATGTCAATTTACAATGTGGGAGTCAAAATCTCAACCACTCTATGTGAACATAAATAGATGGAAGAGTGTATGTACAAAATTTACAAGAATATTCAGATGTAGGGACACAAATCTGAATATGTATGAGATTTATGACCTGATAGGTTGTAGAAGAGTGTATATGAGTGACGGAAAGAGTAAAGATCAGTTTGGAACTGATATTCAGCAAATCCTAATGTGATTTTAGGCTATGGAAGACCCTAAATCAGATGTGTGTGTGATAGATCACATATTACGAAATTAGCATAGAATGCTAACATGTTGCTGACATAAATCCTCATACTCATGTGGAAACACCTTCTCTAACATGTCATCTGAATGCATGTAGCATGCACGTACTGATTCTCCTACATGTATGCCGAATAGGTCTCCTCTAGATATAGATGTCATCGCCTCCATAAACTCCAAGTAGTAGTTGTGTGCATAAAGATAATATGTACTTGAATAGTTAACATAAGATGCAATCTTATGTTAAACTCCATCCAATGTCTTTGAAGTACACCGAAATCTTCATGTAGAAGATAATCTTCAAATACATCCACAAGAGTGTGAGCACACCCTTCTCCAAGAAGATCTCCATAGCTTCTCCTCAACATGACTCCATAGCTACTCCTAGAGTGCACCATGGCTGCCCCATGAGTGCTAGAGCACATCCATCGCCAAAAGTCAGCCCCAACGATGGTTTTGGATGCTCAAACAAGTGACCAAGCACTCTAATTTATAGCCTTGGGTGTCTCATGCGATCTCATGCAAAAAATCTTTTGAAAAGCTACTCATCGTTAAAAATAAAGCTAATCGCTTTATTTTTCTGTAATCGTTGAGTTTTTAAAATAGCTTTTGCTTTATTCACTATTAATTGTTAAAAGTGCTTCTTGACCTGCTTTTTCCACTATCTGACTACCTGATGAATGATGTGACAACATTTTATGATCCCCATGCTGAGAGCTATCAAATGAGGTAAAAACCCTAAATCAACATAAAATTAAGGTTAGGGTTTTCTCCCAAATCTGATCTCTGATGATTGCATGTCATATACCATTAGAAAGCTCTCTCCAAGCTCTACAAGATAGGCTCATAAAAATTTTACCCAATTTTTGTGCCAAAAATGACTAAGTCCCAAAATTAGGGTTTTTGCCCTAAATGGATTTTGGACTGATGTGACATTGTTTTCCAACATATTTGTGTATGCATGTGTATATATATGTGTATGTTTATATGTGTATATATATGTGTGTGTTGGAGTTAGACGTCTGCGGAAGCACGCGAACAGCACAAGGAAGAAGAAGAAGCTTGGAGCACAACACACGAGACTGAATGTATTACTAGAGAATGTACAAAGATAAGTAGCCCATTAGGGCAATAGGCGTATATACAAGCCGGGGGAAAAAAACCTCCTAAAGAGGGAAAAAAGTGCCCCGGCGGTCCTAGAGTGTTCACACACATCACTACCTAAATATATCAACAAATCCCCCCTGGGAGTGATGCGGTGAACAAGGAGCTGGCACTCATGTATAAGGAAGTGCCGAGCTATGTGGAAATCACTCCACAAAAGGAAGTAAGCCCAAAGCTTTGCGGAAAGCTTCAAACTTCTCCCTAGGCAGAGCCTTCGTGAAAAGGTCTGCAATGTTCTCCTGCGTGGGCACATATGCCAAGCTGATCTCCCCAGCAGAGAACCTCTCCCTGACATAGTGATAATGCACCTCAATGTGCTTAGTGCGAGCATGGAACACAGGGTTCCTCGCAACTGCCAATGCGCTCTGACTGTCAGTGAAGATGGTGGTGGCAGAAGACTGGCCAACACCCAAATCAGCCATAAGGCGTCTGAGCCACACACACTCAACAGTCGCTGTGAAAGCTGCCCTATACTCAGCCTCACAACTGGAAGTGGCCACAGTAGGCTGCTTCTTGCTCAACCAAGATATACATGAGCTACCAAGCATGAAGCAAAAACCACTGGTGGACACACGAGTGTCATAGCAACCAGCCCAATCTGAGTCAGAAAAAGCATGCAAATCTGGCGGTAGTGATCCCCCCTTGGGATAAAACAACCCAAGTAGCCGAGTACCACTCAAGTAGCGAAAGATGCGCTTAACCGCTTTCCAATGCGTGACTCCTGGGCAATGCATAAACCTGCTCATCTGTGAGACAGCAAACTGAATATCTGGCCGAGTAATGCATAAGTAAATCAAGCATCCAACAGCCTGCTGATAGAGAACAACATCAAATGCATCTCCAGCATCATGAAGACTCAATCGTAAACCTGTCTCCATAGGAGTGGCAATAGGCTTACAGTCTTCAAGGCCAAAACGCTGCAATAATGTGTCAATATATTTCGTTTGACACAAAGCCATTCCACCATCAACTTGCATAAACTGAATGCCCAAATAGTGATGCAAATGCCCCAAATCAGACATCTCAAATGAGGCATGCAAATCAGCCTTGAAATCAGCAATATGCTTCTCAAGAGGACCAGTGAGCAGCATGTCGTCTACATAGACAACAATGATCAGAAGCACATCATTAGCACGCTTAACATATAAGGTGCTTTCAGTTGGACTGTTCTCAAAACCATGTGCAATCAGATAGGCATGTATTTTCTCATACCAAGCACGTGGTGCTTGCTTTAAACCATATAACGCCTTCTTTAACCTGCACACCTGGTTTTCATGCCCTTTCTGCACAAAGCCACGGGGCTGAAAAACATACACTTCTTCATGCAAGTCACCATTCAGAAATGCTGTTTTAATGTCCAACTGATGTACATTCCAACCATGATGGGCTGCAAGTGCACAAATGCTCCGAACAGTAGTCATACGGCATGTAGGTGCAAAGGTCTCATCAAAATCAATGCCTCTTTCCTGTGCATAACCCTTTGCAACAAGCCTAGCCTTATACCTGTCAACTGTACCATCAGGTTTACGCTTCAGCTTGTATACCCACTTAGTGCCAATGGCCTTCTTGCCAGGAGGCAAGTCACATAAAGACCATGTACCATTCTTCATTATAGCATCATATTCAGATTGCATAGCAGCCTTCCAATTTTCTGAATTTTGTGCTTCATCAAAAGAAACAGGCTCATTCTCATCACAGAGACTAGACGCAGCCATAGCATAGCAATCTGATGCAAAGGAGGTACTATGAGAGCCTGAACGAGTACGATATGACAAAGGTGCATCTAATTTGCTGTCACGCAAAGTCTGCACCAGCCATTTTGGCATAGTTTTTGCCTGTTCAATATCAGCTCTCTCATCAATAAGTGCATCATGTAAATCTGCATCAGAAATGGAATGATCTGCATCATCATATGAAACCTGCAAAGGCTGAGAAGTTGCCTCATTGGGACCAGCGCTAGCCTGTCCACCTGTAAAAAGAGGCATCAAAGTATCATACATGTCTTTGGAGCTAACAGATGTCTCCTTAGTACATGAAAGCAATGGCTGAATAGCATCTTCCACAAAGACAACATCACGGCTAACCAGAATGCGTTTAGTCTGTGGATGATACAGACGATAGCCTTTACTTTCAGAACTGTACCCAACAAAAATACATTTTACTGCCTTATCATCCAATTTTCTGCGATGTTGTTCAGGCACTAATGCATATGCCAAACAACCAAAAACACGCAGATGAGCAACAGATGGCTTGCGGTCATGCCAAGCCTCATATGGAGTGATAGACTGCAACGCTTTGGTGGGACACCTGTTCAGTACATATGCTGCACACATGACAGCCTCAAGCCAGAAACTATGTGGTAAAGCCTGACTTTTGACCATGCACCTCGCCATCTCCATGAGTGACCTGTTCTTTCGTTCAGCAACTCCATTCTGTTGAGGTGTATACGGCACTGTACACTGGTGTTTTATCCCACGTTCAGCCAGAAATGCATTAAAATCTGAAGACATATATTCCCCCCCTCGATCAGAACGGAGGGTGCCCATTTTACATGCTGACAGATTTTCAGCCAAAACCAAAAACTGTTTGAAGCACATGAACACTTCGGACTTTGCTTTGAGTGGATATACCCATGCATGCCTGGAAAAATCATCAATGAAAGTCACGAAGTAAAGGTAATTTCCAAAAGAGGGTGTCTGCATAGGACCACAGACATCACTATGTACAAGCTGCAATTTCTGCATAGCCCGAACTGAACCATCTTTTGGAAAGGAAGAACGCTGCATTTTGCCCAAAATACAGCCTTCACAAACATGTTTTCCAGGTGCCTCAAGTTTGGGCAAAGAGGACACCATTTCAGATTTCTGCAGGCGTAACAAGCTAGCAAAATTCAGATGACCAAAGCGTGCATGCCAAAGCTTTGCATCTGACATAGCCTGAGAATCATGAACTGCACATGCCGAATCATTCACAGATCTTTCATAGTCTATGAGCTTATACAGCCCACGACATAAAATGCCAGAAGCAATAATCACATCGCCATTTGAGAGATCATGGACTGTACACCTGTCATCAACGAATTTCACAACCAAGCCAATCTTGGCTAATGCAGAAACTGATAACAGGTTCTTTTTGATCCCTGGCACAAATAAAGCATCTGACAAAGTGAAAGAACTACCATCAGCAGTAGTCAGAATGATCTTACCAACTCCCATAACAGGATAAGAGGAGTTATTGGCGCATGTGACAGTATTCCCTGTAGGGGCAGGCTCGAGTGAAGAGAAGAAACTGCGCTGCGAGGTAATATGTTTGGTCGCCCCACTGTCAAAGTACCAAACATCTGAGTCTACTGCAGACATGCACTGATCATGAGAAGATGGGTCAAAACTGCAGACAGTAGTAAACGCCCATTCTTCTTCCTGCACAAGATTTGCAGACTCTGTTTTTGGTGTAGAGGCCTCTGCAACAACCATTCCAGCCTCTTTCTTCTTTGCCTCTTTAGCAGCCAGTTTTGGACAGTTCTTTATAATATGATCATTTCCTTTACAGTACTTGCAGAACAATTTCTGCTTTTCTGATTTCTTCTCATCTTTATCCTGGTTCTTCGATTGTGCAGCATTTGCAGATTTTTGCTTACTAGTAGAAGAGCTCCATTTTCCTTTGCCCTTCTGACTAGCCAGGAAAGCTTGATCTGCAACACGCATAATGGACCTGTTCTGCCTGGACTGATCTTCCTGCAACAGAACAGAGACTAATTCCTCAAATGACAAGGCATTCGGATTGCCTTTCATCATCAATCGAAGAGTAGAGGCAAAACTCTGATATGAATCAGGAAGGCCATTCAGAACGGTCTGCACAAGTGAGCTATCTGGTATAACCTCATCAGCAGAAATCAATTGTTCCTTCAAGTCTTTGATCTTTGTAAGAAAACTGTCCATCGAATCACCTTCATTCATGTGCTCACTCTCCAACTGTTTTCGGAGGTAAGCAACACGAGCCTCATTCCTAGCCTGGTACAAAGTGGTAAGTGTATCCCAAGCATCCTTTGCTGTTCTGCAAGAGCGAATGTGAGGAATAATGGCACGTTTGACAGACAAAGCTATCAATGCATGTGCCTGGGCATCTCTGCCATCCCAACGAATCTGCTCTGCAGTAGGTGCAACAGAAACAGCAGCACGAACAGGAATCTGCGGAATATCATCTTCGACACCATCTTCATCAGCTCCAACACCTGTATTTGCAGTACCTGTCGTTACAGGTGTAACAGGACGTCTTTCAACACCCTGCACAATGTTCCACAATCCTTTTGCAACCAGTACATGTCGCATCATATAAGCCCATAATGGGTAGTTGGTACCATCCAACTTATCCTCAACAGCCAACATACGGAATACATCACTGCTTTCAGCCATGGCCGGTGACTAAAATACCTTGATGCAGAAAATTGACTGTATCTCAAAAAGTTGAACAGAACTGCCCACACGAGTTCTGCTAGACCTGTAGCAGACTTCGAGACGCTTAAATTGGCGAACAGAAACTAGTATATACCTTTGGCACAAAAGGACGAAATAGCCTGCACAAGCACTGCGATAGTGCGTTCGGAGGCCGAAACGAGCTCAGATCGCGATTTCGGCACCACACAGCGAAGCTGTTTTGATCTCGGAAACACCCTGAGTATGCTCACCAAATTTTGTGCGAATCTGAGACTGCAAACGGAGGAGTGTCGACGGCGCCCTAGAAGAAGCAACGACCTGCTCTGATACCAATTGTTGGAGTTAGACGTCTGCGGAAGCACGCGAACAGCACAAGGAAGAAGAAGAAGCTTGGAGCACAACACACGAGACTGAATGTATTACTAGAGAATGTACAAAGATAAGTAGCCCATTAGGGCAATAGGCGTATATACAAGCCGGGGGAAAAAAACCTCCTAAAGAGGGAAAAAAGTGCCCCGGCGGTCCTAGAGTGTTCACACACATCACTACCTAAATATATCAACAGTGTGTATAAGTATATGTGTATGTATGTGTAAATAGCCTAAAACCCTAATCCTATTTTTATATATTTTATGTAAAAAAACCTTAAAATTGTAATTTTATA
This sequence comes from Ceratopteris richardii, assembly GCA_020310875.1. Classification (NCBI taxonomy): domain Eukaryota; kingdom Viridiplantae; phylum Streptophyta; class Polypodiopsida; order Polypodiales; family Pteridaceae; genus Ceratopteris; species Ceratopteris richardii. The sequence goes on from CM035431.1 coordinate 149,233,529, forward strand.
TCTCTAATTATATATATTTAATTAAAACACTAGCTATTTTCATATCTGTTTATCTCTACTCAAATCTTATATGTGTGTTTATATGTATGCATGTGTGTATGTATGTGTGTGTGTGAATGTATGCATGTGTGTATATGTGTATGTGTGTCTATGTATGCATGTGTGTATATGTGTGTGTATGTATGTGTGTGTGTATATATGTGTGTGAATGTATGCATGTGTGTATATGTGTGTGTGTATGTATGCATGTGTGTGTATGCATTCATGTGTGTATGTATATGTGTGTGTGCATGTATGTGTGTGTGTGTGTATGTAGGCGTGTATGTGTGTATATGTGTGTGTATGTATGCATGTGTGTATATGTGTATATTTATGCATGTGTGTACATGTGTGTGTGTATGTATGCATGTGTGTATATGTGTATGTGTGTGTATGTATGCATGTGTGTATATGTGTGTGTGTATGTATGCATGTGTGTATGTATGTATGCGTGTGTGTATGCATGCATGTGTGTGTATGTGTGTGTATGTATGCATGCATGTGTCTATATGTGTGTATGTATGTGTGTGTATGTATGTGTGTGTGTGTATGCATGTGTGTATCTATGTGTGTGTATGTATGTGTGTGTATGTGTGTGTATGCATATGTGTATATGTGTGTGTGTATGTATGTGTGTATGCATGTGTGTGTGTATGTATGCATGTGTGTATATGTGTATGTGTGTGTATGCATGCATGTGTGTATATATGTGGGTATGTATGCATGCATGTATGTATATGTGTGTATGTATGTGTGTGTGTGTATGCATGTGTGTATATGTGTGTGTATGTATATGTGTATGCATGTGTGTGTATGTGTGTGTGTATGCATATGTGTATATGTGTGTGTATGTATGTGTGTATGCATGTGTGTATATGTGTATGTGTGTGTATGCATGCATGTGTGTATATGTGTTTATGTATGCATGTGTGTACATGTGTGTATGTATGTATGCGTGTATATATGTGTGTGTGTATGTATGCTCTATCTTCCTATCTCTATCTTCCTCTCTTTCATCTCTCTTTCTCTCTCTCTCTCTCTCTCTCTCTCTCTCTCTCTCTCTCTTTATACCGACCCATGTACTAGCGTTCATGAGACATCCCGATGATCCGTTTTAAATGGTCATATCGACGGTCACTTGACCATAGGTATCTTTAAGTGGACTTTTCCAATGTTTATACCAACACTGGGAGTGACCGTCGGTATACGCAGCATCGGTATGCCCCTCATATGTTGTAGTGTTGGAGAGGCAAAATCCAAAGAACAACAAACATAGACCCTATAGTGTGCATCATTATCCTAATGTGAATATATGTGACTATTGTGAGAGTAATCAAACAATTATAATAGTCCCTATACACTCTGTATACTATTGAGAGAGTATGAATCAAGGTGACGATTCAAAAAATCTATCTAATTCCTATATCCCTATACTACTCTGTCAGTCAAATAATCATAGTGGTTACTATTTTCTTAATCTAATTAATCATATTATACAAGTGGAAATGTTTTTTTGAGTCATAACATCTATGCGTCTAAGTAAAATCAACATAGATAACAATTACACAGACACAAACACACATATCTAAGAGATGCATATGTGAATCATAACATATGTATGATACATAATACTCATAATAACATGAAACATAATATATGAAAATAGAAATAATACCTGAGTGCAATGTTGAAGTAGCTCAAGGCTAACTACTCTTTGCTCTTTGTTCTCTTCTCTATGCGTTTTTTGATAAAAAAGCTCACTCAAATTATCTTTCTTGATTGAATAGAAGTTATGTATTGTTTTGCACGGTATATCTTTTGGATAAAAAATGCTTTCAAAAAAGCTTTTCGATAAGAAAGTCATGTGAATTTTTATTAGAAAATATTCAGAAATCCCCAAATAAACTGATTATATTTGATATTTTTCTATTAGTTGGTCGAATAATTGCAACATAGATTGTAAGTCAATCTTTGAACATGATATTTCACTCTAGTAGATGACCTTACCTCAACTTCATGTGGTAGAAATCTCCTCCTCTTTGTTTTGGATGCTTTTACTCTTGAGATTTCTAATGTATCCACTTCTTCATCATTAGTTGACTAGATGTATACCGATATGCTCACATGTGGACATCTCCAAGCTCTCTCAAACTCAAACTAGTGTGAAGTGTAGGTATCTCATTATGTCAATACGAGGGAAGATAGTTGGTCCAAGCCTCTCTAATGAACACCAAGGTGAAAAATCCAAGATACACACTTCCAGTCATTAGAAAAGAATACAAGCTAGCCCTAAAAAATGAGATTCCAATATCTTTTTTAGATGATTTTAAATTTCGAACCCTATTCACATTCTAACATCCACCCCTAACTTAAAATTGGTTATAGACATTCATTTGACCTCTAATTTGATATTTGAAAAATTTAAGAAAATCATAGTGGCTTAGATAATCAATCTATAAGCTTGAGGAATCATGTTCTTGTATAAAAGTGGGGTGTAACTACAAAAATAAGGTTTCAACATGCTTCCAATAGTGTATTTTTAAGTGTAAATGGCCGATTTGAAAGTGAATATGGAAAAATTGTGGCCCTTACTTGGAACTTTCTTCGCTTTGGCATCTTCTTGTAACTCCATGGCTTTACATTGTCACAACCCACACATGCATAAACACACACATATGCAAGCAAGCCTCACTCATAAAGAAGACACAAGAGCTCCCAAGAAACTCACACTTGATTAGTAGAGAGAATGAATAGAGAATAAGAAGAAGAAGCTTACAAATGAGGTTAGTTGACTTTTTATAATTGAGTTTTAGAAAATGACCCTCTTCACACTCTAGTGTCTGCCCTAATTAAAGATAGTTTTTAAACCCTCATATCCATGCTTTCCTCTTTTGTTTGAGTTCCTCTTGTTGTGCTTCTTGTCTAATGTGTTTAGCCTCAACCTTCCTATTCTCGGCTTTTTGAAGTATAGCAATCATCTCTAGTATAAGAGGCTCTTGATAAAGCTTCACTTTGCATCTTCTAATGAAGTTTGGAAAGACATCAGTGTCAAGTGTGGACAAATTAATTGCTCTGCTTGAAGATACATGGTTGACTATGAGTGGTTTGTAGCCTCTCTTTTGAAGATTTTTTGCATGCTAGTTGAGTGTGTATAATAGGATAAATTTCTACCTAGGGATCTTTATAACAAATGTGTGCACCATACTCGACATTGTGGCCCATCTTGCACCATAGATGCCCACAACTTCTTTGAGGTGTGTCTATTGCAGTTTCTCTAATTCATTCACTAATAAGGAAAATTTATGACTAGTCCAGTGGTAATCTAGTGTGAATCTTAAAGCTGGAACAAGAAAGTCGTTCAGAGTTATGATCACATTATGTCCCTAGACAAGATTGAAGGGTTTGGCATCTATAGTAATTTTGTATGCCACATAGTATGCCCATACAACATGGTGAAGCTGCTTTTCCCAATTCCATTGTTAACTTTCTTTGTTAGCACTATGCACAAGAATTTGTTGGAACTCTATGCTTTGGCCATTTTCTTGAGGATGATATGGTGCAAACTTCTTGTGAGTAGTTAAAAATTCTCCTAATAGACACTCGATCACTTTGTTGATAAAATGTGTTCCATGATTGCTCGTAATTTAATTTGGCACAACAAACCTAGTGAAAACATTCTGAAATGGGAATTCCACCATAGTCTCTGCATTGTTATTAGTATTTACCTTAGCCGCAACCCATTTTTGCTGATAATCAGTAGCAATGATTATATGTTCCTTATGAGAGCTATGTGCATGGATACTAATTGAACCCACAAAGTCTATTCCACACCTAGCAAAGTATCTTCTAATAATAATGGGTCTTAGTGGCATGCCATTTCTCCATATCACATATTTCACTTGTTGATAAGTGTGAATAGGTGTGGGGGAAGGGGAGGATGGAGGTCAAAGAGGAGGAAATTCGAAAATAGGCATTGGCCTCTCTTTTCAATCCCACACGCATGCAATACAGGCATTGTAAGAGGCTTTAAATAGCATGCAAGCAGGTTTAGGTCTTCAACTCCGGAAGGAGAGAAAGAAAATTCTCCCTTTGTATGCGCCTTGCATAGCTCCACCAAGGGGCACTCATAGGGGGGTTTGCTCCTCTTTGTGGGTGATGTGGCTTCCCAATGGGCCCCATGTACTTGCGAGGGTGGCTCCTTCTCTTGTGAGGACTCCCTTCTTCTCCTAGGAGGCGAATGAGATAAAGCTGGCTCTAAAACCAAAGAGTTTTGTAGTTGACTTCAAACTCACTAGGGACAGCCGGCAATGCTCATCAACCCAAGATCTCACACATAACTAATGAACTTACGCCCTCTCCAAGCAACCAATATAACTCATGAAGGAAGGAATCTCGTCCCATCCTTTCCCACCCATCTTTCTAGTACAAAGGTGTAGCTATAATATGAAGGCTTCCTAGCCTTCCCTTAGCCTCTAAGGTTATAAACTATACTTTTAACACTACCTCATTGGACAACCCTCTAGTCAAAGGACTATCACCCCATAATATGATAGATAGGGATCGCGAATCTCATAATATCAACACTCGTTAAAATGCTTTCATGCACTTTATAAAATTTCCAAAATCTTTTTATTCAAATTATTTGGAAATCAAATCCAACTTTGAGATGGAAACAATGGAGGTATCAATTTAAAGTTTGTAAGGGGTTTTTCCCGAAGGGCTTAATACTCTCTCTAGAGTGTTTCCCCATTAATGATCACATGTTCTAACCATAGAAGAAATTTGGGAGACAAAGGCAAGATGGCCCTTTGCCAAAAATGTCATACCTTTCATCCAAGCAAGCAAAGCTGAATATAGAAACGTGCTTTTCAATCATTAGAGAGGTCGATGGTAGGGAGAGAATGTTCGGAGTCAATTTATGATATGAGGTCTTTCATAGACAAATTAAAAATTATTGTTCGAGCCTGCATAGCGTAGTGGCCGACACCTTGAAGCTGTGGGAGGAAGTCCTAAGTTTAAGTCTTGGTTGGACATGCCTCTACGATCACAAGGTTGGGTGTGTGAGTCAAATTAAAAATTAAGACTCTGAAAGAAATAACGAAGAAACAAAAATGTTTTTCTAGAAAAAGTTCAATCAGACAGAGGGCCAAATGCTAAAAAACATATCTCATTTTCAATGATGAGAAATCATTTCGGAATCTTGTTGAAGAAACATCTGAGTCTTGCCGTCACTCTCGACTCAGTTTCGAAAATGCTAACGTATTCGCAACTTTCCACGTCATTGCAGTGCACTGCGTGTGGAGCCGAGAGTCGAAGGACAAGGGCTGGCTGATTGACAATGTACGCCGCTCATGGCATTGTGTTGAAGAAAGTCAGACGGCAGGTGGCAATGGCGTCCTTGTGGAGCTGGAGGTCGATGATCACCGAACTTGCGCAAAAGAAGCTTCCTTGGACGGTGAGTCGTAATCAGCCTCCCGACTCCCGAGTCGCCACAGAAAATGCTAAAGAATTCGTACCTTTCCACGTCATTGCACTGTGGAGCCGACAGTCCAAGGACAAGGGCTGGCTGATTGACAATGCACGCTCATGACATTGTGTTGAAGAAAGTCAGACAGCAGGTGGGAATGGCTTTCCTTGGAGCTGGAGGTCGATGATCGAACTTCTTTGGACGGTGAGTCACGCACCTGACCAACACTCCAGGGCGGTGAAAATGTTTTCCCGTCGCTCCATTTAGTTCTACAGTTGACTCTCAGCTCTCTCTGCTATCGTTCTCGTTATCAGCCTCCCACAGAAGCTCTCTCTCTCTCTCTCTCTCTCTCTCTCTCTCTCTCTCTCACGCGCGCATGCACACATATACACAGGTGCGCCTGCTGACACAGTGTCTCTTTGTTATCAGTAAACTTGTGATGCAATAATTTTTGGTATAGTTGGGCACTAGGTCAAAATCATCCATTACCCAATAGTCACTACTATTTATTGAATCTCAGGATCTGATAGTCTACAACAGGATTGTTGTGGGAGTTTATAGCCAAAGTGAGATGTGGACATCTTATTGTATTGTCAATTTTCATCCTTACAGTTTTGGCATCCCCTAAGTGCACTCTTGTAATTCTTCTTTTCTTAAAATAGTTTATGTTGTTACAAAAATAATAATAATGAAAAACGTCAACATAGAAATTTTTAGTGGACTCCGAAATGAACATGGGAGATACAGCAAATATTCTTTAGAGGAAGGTCACTGTTCGATCCACTGGACGGGAATTCGAAGAATGAGGTGGGTGATTGACAATGTACATTGTACGCTCATGACGTTGTGCTAGAGAAAGTCAGAAGCAGGTGGCGAATTGGCAATGCCTTGCTTGGAAGTTGGAAGTTTTGTGAGGTCCATGACGGAACTTCAAATAGAAAAAAAGAGCTTGCTTGACTCGGAGAGTCACGGACACCTAACTTTGAAAGTCGTTTTCCCCTGCTCGATTTAGTCTTAGAGTCGACTCTCACCTCTCTCCGCTCATTACACACGGCCGTAATGAGCACTCGGCTGCTATCGTTCTCGTTCTCAGCCTCTCTCTCTCTCTCTCTCTCTCTCTCTCTCTCTCTCTCTCTCTCTCTCTCTCTCTCTCATGTCAAACCCACATGCACACACATATACACAGGTGCGTGCTGTCGCAGAGTGCCTCTTTCTCTTATTTGTTCTTTGTTTTTCACAGGCGCACATTCTCTTTCTCTGCCTCTTTCTTTCTTACATAACTGCGAAGCACCAACGAGGGAGGGGATTCATCACTTCGTCAGTTAGATTCCAGATGCAGCTCCTCGTCACGATCCGCAGTTCATGGATTTTCATAGCTTTCTCCATTATCTCTCTTGGCTGTATTCATGCACTAGCTCAAACAGGTAGTCTCATGGATATCGCAGAACCAAGTATTTGTATATCTAAGAGAAATCTCGTCAACTTATATGTACATCTGCATGTTTGTGTGCTTTTTCAAAGATAAGTTGCATTCTTAACGAATTCATGAGCAATCAAGATCCCATGATGGGTGCATCTTCTACTGCACCACCTAGGCTGAGACGTTTTAGCCTTCATCTTATAATATGGATGATGTGCGCACATGTGAATACGCATTTTTGAAAGATGATGCGGATAATCTTACATTTATTTATCAGGATTTATTAGCATTGACTGTGGCGGAGCTGAGAGCTATATGGATGAAAATGGCATCTCCTGGGATCCAGACAGTCAATTCAGCAATATTTCTGGTAACACAACGACAGTGCCCCTACCTTCAGCTTCATCTGCAGGGGCCAAAAGTCCACTCTCTACCATCCGGTATTTCCCTGGTGAACAAAACAAGTATTGCTACGTGTTCAACCAGAAAGACCATGGTGTCTCAAAAGGTGCCACATACTTGATTCGGGCATCATTCTGGGCAGGTGCTACATTACCATATGATACTCGAATAGCAAATCAAACAACATTCAAGCTTCTGATCGATGGGGCAGGTGCTACATTACCATATGATACTCGAATGGCAAATCAAACAACATTCAAGCTTCTGATCGATGCAGATGTATGGGATGAGCTGTCCATTAGACTGCCCCAGACAGGCAGGGAGGAAATGAGGGAGATTTATGTCTCTGCTTCAAAGGATACAATAGACGTCTGCCTCACTGGACGGGCCACTGGCTCAGACATACCCTTCATTTCGTCATTGGTTTTGAGGCTTCTAGATGAAAATTTGACTTCAGTTCAAAACATGCACAATAAGGCTCAGAACCGGGCTTTCATGTCCAGGCACAGAATTAACTATGGTGCAGCCTCCAGTAATGAATACATCAGGTGTGCATAGCAAAACGTTCACACTTTACCAGTTTGGAATATTGGATACCCTGTATATGAAGAATGTGCATACAGATTTATACATAGTACTAATAGATATCAATATACAAAAGGGTAGTCGTTGAGGAGGTCTGTACTGTCACAACCAAAAACCCCACAATCTTGTATATGTGCGACTAATAAAGTCCAATAGAACAAGTCTCCCGTTGATTCAATGGTGAGTGACGAACTTCCATGATCAAGGGCATGCAGTTCTAGAAGCTTTCTTCCTACTAAGAAAAGCTTTGAGAGCCTAAAGAAAAGGTTGGAGAGAATATTAGCTCAAACTAGTACATTATTTAAGACACAGAAGTACTCTGCAACGTGCAGATTCTAAAATGAAATGGCCACTCACACAACCTCCATTTACTTGCCTCTCCAAGCATCCTATACATAACCCGAGAAGTTTGTTGCTTATTCAAGATGCTTATACCAATGGGATGACCCAGATGTCTCAATATGTGGCCACATGGAATCTTAGAATCCTGTCAAGGTAAACGGGGGAAATGGGCATGATTAACATGGATGAGTTTAGATTTCATAAAGTTTTTTCTCTCAGATCTGAACTATTGGAAAATCTCCATGTGAGTTTGAGAAAAATTCTCACATTATTGTCTGTTCCTTGAACAAACAGTCGGGTACCATGAGGACAGAACCTTATGCCTGAGAGATAATTAGGACCAATTTCAAGTCCATGTAGAGTCTTATTGTGAATCTTGTTCAAGATAGCGATGGTGAAGAGAGGAAGCCTAAGTGGACTTTCTTATTTGACTCCTATATGAATGCCCATAAGTTGGGTGAGTACAGATGAAGAAGAGGGGATTCCTGCTTATGAGGTGGATTACTTGTGCCATATTTTTTTGAAGCCCATTTTCCTCATAGTTGGTGGACGTGATTCCAATTCACCATATCAAATGTTTCTTTTTTTAAAACAAATGGAGGTTCGGCCGAGGCCTACTCCTCCAGGATTTAACTTTGAAATTGCAACTGTACAAAGGAAGGGCATAGTACCCATGGGACCTCCCTTATCCCACAAGAACAGGGGTTTACATAGCTGGGTTAAACTGTGGTCACAACTACCGCGAGGCAGGACAAACAGTGGCACATCAGCCACAAGATACAACTTTCCAAGTTAAACATGTCCCTTACATGGTGCCGGTGGGGGTGGAACCCTTGCCCCCACCTCAAGAGGTGAGAGGCCCAACCACCATATCAAATGTTTTTGCCAAGTCAATCTGAAACATGATTAAATTCTGGTTAGTTTCTCGAGCTACAAGTATCACTAAGAGAATGCTTTCATAAATGGAGCTATCTTGAATAACTCTCGATTCATATTAGTGAATATAGTTAATAGGAAAAATCTGCATGAAGATAGTCAAACCTTTGC
>CM035431.1:149250330-149277830 GCA_020310875.1 Ceratopteris richardii
ATCTGATGATAGATCACGATAATTGGAGGTTCATCTCAAAGTAACATGGGAATGCTGTCGTCTCAGGATTAATGATGGGCCTTAGGAGGTCTCAAAGGATGGGGGGCCTAGATGGCAATTAGATTTCCCCCCCCCCCCCCCCCCCCCCCCACCCCAAAAAAAAAAAGTATAATGATTGGCCTAGCACATAAGAATATTTTGAATAAGAATCGTGTATAATCATTAGCCTAGCACATAAGAATAGAAATGAAAAAGAAATTACTAAGAACAAATCTTTTAAGTAAAATATGTAATAAAAAGGTAAAGCAACATTGAGCTAAAATCTTTTGACATTGTCAAAACAATGACTGACCACTTAAAACTTAATTCTCATTATGTGAGAGACATGAACCATGTATATTTCAAATGAAACCATGTTTGCTGACCTGTTTAGCATGTAAGATGAGAAATGAAAAAGAAATTATTAGAAAGAAGCCTTTTAAGCGGAAATCTGTAGTAAAAGCTAAAACAACATTCAGATGAGGCCACTTGGCACTCCACAAGTAAATAATGGCTGATTGCTTGAAAACTCATTATATGGGAGACATCAAGCACATCATAGATGGCATAAAAATAGCAATTTTCACATGCGTCATAGCATCATAGGGACAAAGCATATCTGTACTATCATGATGACATCAAAATGTACTACATTTATTTGGGATGATTAATTATCAGTCATCACATCATTCTATCACATATAATCATCATGATACAAAGGTACACAATATTGTGAAAAAAAAAACTAGAATCTAGAATCTAGAATCTAGAATCTAGAATCTAGAATCTAGAATCTAGAGCATATGTCATTCTTCACTCGAGGAGAATCCAAGTGGGAAGTCCATGCTATATTATTGGAGAATCGAGATGGTGGCCCATGGTGCAACCTGAACCTCGTGTTCCTCAATGTAATCACTATTTTGTGTTTCTTGTTCATGTTCTTCACATTGGAGACTATCCTCCTCCATCGTCCATTCTCTAAAACAATAAGCTACCATGCTTTGAGTCCTACAGAACATCTTTAAATGTGAATCAAGGAAGGCAAGGTCATTCATGTGTTGCACACCAAGTCTCCTTCTATTCTTAGAGGCTACATGTCCATATAGACCCCATACTTGCTTAAGAAACTCGTGATGCAAGCGTGGCTAAGTGAAGATCCCCAATTTTTCTCTTTTCTTTTTGGATGATTTGATTCCCACGAATGTATTCATATTCGGAAGATTCCACTTGGCCTATGTACCATATAAACCCCCCTTCACAAAATTTCTTGAGAAAGACATATACATTAAAACTAGTATACGATCAGATCGATCTATTATAGGTATGTAGGTTGAAGGTGCACAATCGATTCAATTGGGTGTACGTATGCAAGAGCTTGCCTCAATCACACAAAAGTCCAAAAAGCATTATGTCTAGAGCCTACTTCCCTGGCGAAGTTGCACAAAGTTCTTGGCATGAAGATAATAACATGGTTACATAACTGCATTGGCAAGAGGCATTAACATTAGCAATTTCATGAGAGCTCAAGGATTCACTACAAAAGTTGAAGAAGAGATACTCTAGACGACATGGAAGAAAAGAGAGTGTCAATTGGAAAAGAGAAACACATTGAGATCTATGTGCACATAGCACATTGTCATTGCACTCCAACTTTCTTTAAAGAGACAGTCAAGTCCTCACGCTTGATAGTGATCTTGAGGTAAAGCGAAAGGTCAATGCCCCTAACGTCAAGAGAGGATCACTCTACTAGAGATTTCTTGATAGGTGGTCTAGTATAGAAAATCTAGGGAGCTCTCTTGCACCGTATTGTTGCATTGTAGTATTGCCATACAAAATCATATGAAGGTAGGAGTGTTGCATTGTAATATTGCCATCATTGAATCATTTTAGTGGAAGTACCTCCATCAAACTAGGAAAAATTGTATCACTACTTGTATTCTCTTGGCATGCTAGAATTGTCTATTGCAAATTGCAGTGTGCTAATTTTTTGGTGATACAAGTTGAACTAGTGTTGCTAAGCGGTTAATTACCATGTTGAGATAATTCTTGTGTTTGATCTAATGCACATTCAGCCCCACATTCCTTAACCCATAACAAAATTTGGCATGCACAATGGGATCATGGGCATGTGAAGGTGTCAAGAGTCTCCTCCTATATGGTCCTCCTCATTCTAGGCTTCAACCCTCCACCTTCCTCCTTGACAGCTTCTTGAGCACACATTACCTCCCTCACTGTTAAGAACCTCCTCTTCTATGGTCGTCCTTGTCCTAGTCTTCAACCCTCACACCTTCCTCCTTGTCTCCTTTCTCCATCATGTTATCCTCGCTAATCGTCCTTTCAAGCAACTACCTCACAGCCTAGTCAAGTGTGTTTCCCTCATCAAGTGACCTCATCACAGCGTCATCAACTGTTTAGACCTTATCAAGAGGCGTCTTGATTATAATGGACCATAATGATAGGACTAAGATTCAAACCTAGTGGAGAGGAGGGGGCAATCTTTCAAGCCTTGAGAGCCTTGAGGGTTGGTCCTACATTCATAAGGAAGAGAGGGAAGAGAGGCTAGAGCTTATGGGGCTCATCGGAAACTTCAAAGGACTCAGATGAGGAGAGCCTAAATGGTTGAGGTTCAAGAGACAAGGAAAGGGTGGAAACTTTAGGCTTGATCTCTATGTGTTAAGGGTGAAATGATGAAGCTTGAAGTGATAATTTGAAGGCCCACAACTCCTTTTATGGTTTTAACAGGTCATCTAGGACCTTTCAAACTAGTTCTTTGTTTAATGGGAAAGACGTTCACTCAAATCAGGCCTCGCCTGCCGTCCCCATAGACACCTAACAAGGGATGGGCCTAAGGATGCCATCCCTGGGACATCCCCATGTTATGATGGGAGCATCAGGGAGTGGGACACTCTCCTGAGCCACCTCAATCACAAAGGGACTTGGGAATGTTCCAGTGGGCTGAAACACCCCTGATGACTTCAATATCTTCCCATAGTACTTGTGGATATGTATGTGTCCATGCATGCATACATGCTAACTCGCATGATATGTTTCTAGACACGAAACATCAAGCTAGAGGAATTGAAATAAGTTTTTGATTTTTAGAAATAGAAATTGTTGGAAAGAATCTTTACTATTAGTTCTGAAAGGAAGAAGTATAATATTGCAAAAAATATTAAAACATTTTAGTGTTTCCTTTTCAGGTGATAAATAAAACTGGAAGAATTGTGAATATTTTGGATTTTAAGGAGCCAAAAAAAGTGAACGCCATCACATCATAGAGAAATACAACATGTCTATTACATTTCTTACTGAAGAATTCTGGGTGTTGCTAATTGCTAGTCACCTTCATTTCTGCCCAGCATGTAAAGAGTCTGTGATCTTCATATATTGCAGTAGATTGCAGTCCATTGGAATCATTATGCTATTTTTAACCTAGCAGTGCGTTTTCATTTGTTTATTTATTCATTAGGTTGAGAAGTGAAGTTGTGGATTAACTTGTGAAAAGTTATTTGGCTAAATGCTGACACTGTCAGCTTAACACAAGAGTTCTGCATAAGCAAAAGTGGAGATCAAGAAGTTACTAGGCAATCCGAGGTTGTAAAACTACCTCAGCAGCCAGGCACTATTGACTCCATTTCTGCAAAGCTGTTCCATGTAGCATGCATGCAATATGTCGCATATATGCATGTGTGCATGCTGTCTTTCTTTCTCAGTTGTGCTAATACTCACAGTGGGGTCTGATACACATAGTTACGAGCATGTGTACATAAGCACATTATATGCATGCATGGGTATCTGCATACACATAATTGAACATGTGCATGCACACATAATGCCCGTGCATATGCATGTGTGCACACACATGCACATGCACACGTGCAAGCATGCATGGGTGCACACGAGCGCGCGCGTGCGCACACACACACACACACACACACACACACACACACACACACACACACACACACACACACACACAGGGGAAAAAAAGAACCCACTCACCCACCTGCTTAATCATCCAAATTGGGCACATAGACTTTAGCATTTCCAGAACATTATCTCATATACACAATTTTCAAGAAAATGTAAACAGTTTTGCTAATGATTCATCATGTGTGCAGGTTTTTAATGGAAGCACCCTTTATGGTTATACGGAGTTAGACCTTTACAAGCTTTCCAATGACACACATAACTTAGTACACATTACCTATTCTGCTTTCCCTATGTATATTAGTAGTGCAGGTGCTGTCAACTTTGTGTTTATGAAACAAAACGGATCCAGATTTGGCCCTATCATTGCTGGCCTGGAATTGTTTCAAGTCTTTGATAATGATATGTCTTTGGGCACAGATGATGATGAAGGTATGCCTTTAAAACATACTAGCGCCTCTTTTTAATTATTTTGTTTGATTTAACTATTACTATTATTATTTTATAGCTGTACCTCGAAGTTACATGAAAAGAATATATAGTTAATAGACATAAGAGCGATGGAATTTTGAATCAAAATTATTCTTGATGTCTAGAAATCATTGCCTGTGCCTTCACGAACAAAAGCCCTCGTTATTATGAACTATTTGTTGATTAGGTGCATCTTCATGGTGGTTTTCTGCTTCTGTCAAAGTTTGTGGTTCTTTTTATATGTAAGCCCGACATTTTGGGCCAATTTAAGGTAATAAACCACCATATAATCTTAGATGTTAAAATTAACAGCTTGAACAACTATGGGTTCTTTCTGAATACATCATTGAGATTCAAGAACTAACATAAAAAAGACATGAAGACTGACTCGTGAGGATTGATTTCCCAGCTTAACACCTAGGAGAAAACTGTAGCAAGCACCTTCAGAAAACTGACAGAACAATTTACATTTTTAAGTAAAAAGGAAATTAACATATCATTTGAAAATATGAAAAGATTCTAACCTATATGATTCTACAATTTTATTGTTGTGCCATAATTTTAGATACCGCAAATGACCGCAATACTCACTAAAGCTGTCAAGGATCCATGGTGTAGTCGTAAAGCACTGGAGCCTGGACTGTGAGGTCCAAGGTTCAAACCTAGAGTGAAGCCTTACGTATAACCCCTAGAAAGTGGGTGGATAAGGGGGATAACGAGGGTGTGTGTGTTTTTCCTTTCAATGTTTCAAAACATAACTGGAAGGGTAGGTAGATTATCAAACTTCCCACAACAAAAAAAAAAAAAAAAAAAAAAAAAAAAAAAGAACCGAGAGAAGAAAAAAAGAAGAAAGAACTCACTAAAGCTCCCAGTAAACATATGTACGTCCTTCCCTGTGGTCTCGATGTTTTGCATAGACCTTCAAAAATGGTAATTGGCCATATATATTTGTCTCATCATTAATAACGTCCTTATCTTCTCTTTTCCAGACAAGCCATTGTACTGAGTTCTTGCAACCATCACTGACAGGGTTTTATTTCTCATTCATAACAGAAAAATTCTTTAACTTTACTGTACTATCCATTCAATCATTTGCAGAATATAATGGTGTAGATCAAACACTATACCCTTGCACTGTTGAGGTAATATACCCTTGCACCATTAAGGTAGTATACGAACAAAAGAAAAGCACCCGCATTCACTGAAGTCTGTCTTTTGAATTTTCTTTGTTGCATTGACAACCAAAATCTTGCATCTCTTTGCAGACCTTTATGTCTACCTAATTCTTTCTACTTTTCAGTTGATTCGACACGTTACTTCCATCATTTTGATATTCTTCCCTTCAAATCATTGCAAATTGATTATGAGCACATTTATGCATTGGCTATCTCTTCCGTTTACTCCTTTTAATTATGTCCGTACACATATACATGCATTTTGTCTTTTTTGAGAAAGCATCTCGTTCATATCAAGGCAGTCACTTGCGTTTGGTGGGCTCCATTCGGTGCATGTAATGTGTGAGGACCGAATGGTATTCAAAAGTAAGGTGCATAAGGTGTGTGGTTACAAATACACACACCCATAAGATATAGTATATACATATATTAAGACATTTATACTACAAATAAAGAAAAGACATGTTACAACTTACAATGATTAATGGATCATTATTTAAATTTTAATCTACACTATGTATCAAGATTTACAAAAAGCTATTTAATATTAAGTTTTATTTAGTAAGGTGAGCGCTCTCAATATATGTGTTCACTATTAGACTTTAGCAAATAAGCTCTCTCTCTCTCTCAATGTATGAGTCTCTCTCTCTTTATCCCTCTCAATGTATTTGTGGCCACTGGCTATCAACTAATAATCTCTCTCTCTCTCTCTCTCTCTCTCTCTCTCTCTCTCTCTCCTCTCTCTCTCTCTCTCGCGTTGGTGCAAGTATCCAAGCCTTCACATTTGGCTTAGCTTGAAGGTTTATATGAGGAAGCATGTGATAAGTCACATGAACCATAGCTTGTAATCTTGTGATCATTTACCATTTGTAAAAGGTTAAAGCATTGAGGATCTTTCAAGAGCCTTGTATCTCGTGGAGGTAGGAAGCATATGAGTTACGAATTCTCACGAGAGAATATTTCCTCATTTTAGGTGGAGCCTAATTTGAAATTCAAATTCAAAATTGAAAGAAACTCTTATAAAAGAGCTATGTAATCTTGCGGCTAGTGAGCCCCCATTTCTTGAGTATTGTTGATCAATTGTAGAGGTTGAGTGGCTTACACCATAGCCTACTCTTCTCACTATCATTGGGCATCATCTATATGCCAATGATCATGTACAACATTGTTCAATAATACATTACATCATTGATCATCCTTGTCTCCTTCTCTACCTTAGTGATTTCTCAACCATTTTCAGTGCTTCAGCCAATTGGGAGAAAAGTGCCTCGAAGTGCTCACTAGTCATTAACTGTACAGTCCCTAAAAAGTCGGGGGTAAACCTTTGGTTGGTAAATCAATTTCTCAGTGTATGGTTTATCATTTTTAGTGATTCCACTTGTAATCACTAGCTATCTAAACTAATTAGATACCCTCAAAAGGATTTCGATCAATTGCTACTGTACCGTGAGCACTGAGCAAAAGATTCAGCAGGTGTCAAGACCAAAATAGCAAGTTTTTTATCACTAGCTACTTCTGAAGTTATCTGTTTTGATCCAATTGTTTGAAGCATCATCTCCAAAGTACATAGGTACTTATTTTGTGTCATTTGCAAGCTAAGAGGGCCTACTACATAACGCTGAAGTGAAATAGGGCAGGTACAAAGCAGGTTTTGGCAGTACCACCTCACTTCCTTCAGGTATCCATCCATCTCTTCCAATAGTGGTATGAGAGCAAGTTGAGGTAAAATGAGAGATGGTTTCCCTTCTTTTATTGATAAATTGGACAGGAAAAATATGAAGCATGGTCCTTGAGGATGAAGACATATCTACAAGGAAGGAGTGTCTATAGATACATATCAGGAGATTCCCATATTCAGGAGCAAAGGAAAACCTACAAGAGAGGAGCTTGAAAGACTAAACTCATGGTGTGCCAAAGATGCTTTAGCAAGGTCATATCTACTTAACTCTATTTCTGACTTCCTTCTTCCTCACATTAGGAACTGTAAAACTTCCCAAGAGACTTGGGAGACATTGTCTTCATACTTTTCTTCCAATACAAGAGCTAGAAAAAATAAATTATGGATTGAGTTTACCACTCAAAGGAAGCAACCCAAGAAGAGTGTCTCAGAATATGTGACCAAGGTTAAAGATGTGGCTGACCAATTGGCAAGCATAGGAGAGGAGATTGAAGAGGAACAAATAGTGAGACAAGTAATGAATGGCATCAAGGGAGATGATAAGTGGGAAGCTTTCACAACTTCTATGGACCTTTACATGGACATGCAGATTCCAGATCTTACCACACTCACGGGACAACTCTTTACCCATGAAGCCAAGCTCAACAAAAATGGAGAACCATCAAGAGGTAACAACTAATCTGCCCTATACACACATAAAGGAAAGTCTAAAAATAAAGGGAAGAGCAAGAAAATAGAGGATGAAGGTACTACTTCTCAAGCTAACTATGCAGGGAGAGGTAGGAATTCAAGAGGAAGGGGAAGAGGAGGTAAGCAAGGTAGGGTGAGACCTTTCAACTCTTCCCCATGCAATATATGTGGGCTGTCTAATCACACAACAGATGAGTGCTATAGGAACTTCAAAAATCAGAGAGGAAGAGTATATCAAAGAGGTGGCTACTCACAATCAAGAGGAAGATTCAACCATAATCAAGGCTACAACCATGGCCACAACAACAATTACAACAACAATTATCAAGGAGGATACAAATCAAGAAAGGACTTCAACAATTATACAGAGGATCAAGAAGATTCTCTTCTCATTATGAATATGACTTCAAAACAATGTATGAATGATGAGCACCTCTTCTATATTGACTCAGGTTGTTCAAACCATGTAGCAAGAAATGTAGCTCTTCTTTCTGATCTTGAGGAGCCCAAGGGAAAGCACTAAGTGCAGACAGGTGATGACACCAAACATTCAATGGAACTTCTGATGAGAATAGAAATCTGTTGAGTAGGGTTCTTTATGCTCCTACTATCACCAAGAATCTGATGAGTGTTGGACATATAGTGGAAAAGGGTTTGCAGGTTAGGTTCAACAAATATGGAGCTTTTGTGGAGGACCCCCAACATGGATTCAAGAGAATTTCCAAGGGAGAAAAAACAGGTAGACTATTTACATTTGAACTTGAGGACACTAAAAACATTGCACTTCTAATTACAAGGATCAAACATTGTCAGAGCTTGAGATTTGGCATAAAAGATTAGGGCATACTGGTGAGAGAACCTTGAAGCAAATATGTAGAGATCAATGTGTGCTTGGGATACCTAACGTATCCAAGCAACATATGATCTATAAATGTGGTGCTTGTTAGATTGGTAAATCACACAGGTTACCATTCTCAAAGAAAGGCTATATGCATGAAGATTACTTGGAACTTGTCCACACAGATGTGTGGGGACCAAGCAAGGATCCTTCAATTTTAGGCTCAAGGTACTATGTGTCATTCATTGATGATTTCAGTAGGTGGACTATCTTGTACTTTATGAAGCATAAAGATGAAGTGTTGAGTTGCTTTAAGAAGTATCTTGCACTTGTGGAAAATCAAATAGGAAGAAGTCTAAAGAGATTAAGGTCAGATGGAGGACTTGAGTACTTCTCCAATGAATTTGATGCATTCTTGTAGGACAGAGGTATCAAGAGGGAGATTACTACAAGGTATACCCCTGAGCAAAATGGGGTAGCAGAGAGGAGAAACAAGTTGATTGTTAAGAAGCTAGATCAATGCTTAATGAAAAAAGGTTACCTAATTATTTCTGGGCAGAGAGTGTTTCTACTTCCTCTTATCTTATTAACAGATTGCCATCCAAATCACTTGATGGGATGACCCCATATGAAGCATGGCATGGTAGAAGGCCATCACGTGATCATTGTAGAATCTTTGGATGTGTTGCTTATGTGCATGTTCCATCTCATATCAGAGGTAAGCTAGACCCTAAGGCAGAGAAGTGCATCTTCAGAGGGTATGATTTAAATCAGAAAGGATACAGGTTTTATAATCCATCCAACGATTTATGGTCAGTAGAGATATTGTGTTCGATGAGAATGACTTTTGGTTTGAAAGTGAATGCAGGAAGGTCGAATTGCCATATGATTTGGAACACGAATTTTCAAGTCTCACCAAGGAAAAGCCAAGTACAATTGAAGACATCAAATCAGATGATGAGGACACCATCAACTTGGATGCATTCAAAGCATGGAAGTCAAAGGGTAAGGTGAAGATGAAGAGGTTGGAAGATATACCTGAATCATCCAACCAAGCCGTACTAAGGTCACAAAGAGAGAGTAAGAAACCAATCAGATATGGGTATGATACTTCATTAGTTACTAAGCATTCCATTTATCTTGCTAAGGACTCATCACTTGAAGAACCTTCTTCATATGAAAAAGCAAGTACCAAGTCAGAATGGAAGGAAGCTATGAATGAAGAGATAGGAGCACTCCAAGAGAATGATACTTGGGAGCTAGTACCAAAGAAGGCATCAATGAAGGTAATTGGCTCTAGATGGATTTACAAAATCAAGAGAAACTCAGATGGATCCATAAACAGGTATAAAGCTAGACTTGTGGCTAAGGGTTTTGCACAAACCCAAGGAGTTGATTATGAAGAGACATTTTCACCTGTGGCTAAAATGCCAACCATGAGAGTATTGGTGAGTGTAGCTGCATCTAGGAATTGGAATATGTATCAATTGGATGTGAAAAATGCTTTTTTCAATGGCTGGATTTCAGAGGAGGTTTACATGGCTCAACCTCCTGGCTATGAAGACCCAAGCAAGGTAAATTATGTGTGCAAATTGAACAAAGCTTTTTATGGTTTGAAACAAGCACCTAGGGCATGGAACCATAGGTTAATCACCTATCTTCAAGATCAAGGATTCATGATGAGCAAAGCAGATTCTTCTCTATTTGTCAAGAGAAGTAATTCAGAGATGATATATTTATGTGTATATGTTGATGACATCATCCTGACAAGTAGTGATTCCAATGGCATAAAAAAAATCAAGAACCAAATGATGCAGGAGTTCAAAGTCAGTGACTTAGGGTTACTGAAGTACTTTCTTGGACTTGAATCGGTCTACACAAATTTTGGAATTTACATTACTCAAAGGAAATATGTGCAGGACATGTTGAAGAAGTTCCACTTGGAGAATGCAAAGGTAGCTAGCACCCCTATGGAGGTAAATCATAAATTGAATGCTGATGAAGGTGATTTGCTTGAAGACATTGCAAGATATCAAAGCATAGTTGGAAGTCTAAACTATGCAACTCTAACAAGGATTGATATGGCCTACGGAGTAAGTGTTTTAAGACAATTCATGCACAAACCTAGAGCACCTCACTTGGTTCTCAAGGGTACTCAAAATCAAGGTTTATACTTTCCATACATATCAGATTTGGACATCAAGCTTTACTCAGATGCAAATTGGGCAGGTTGTAAGGATGACAGGATTACCTCTAGATATTTGTCTTTTGCAGGTGATAAGCCCATTTCATGGTCTTCCAAGAAGCAACCTACTGTTGCTCTATCTTCAACAGAGGCTGAATACAGGGGATTAGCCAATGCTACACAAGAAGCCATATGGATTAGATTTCTATATTCAGATTTGGGACTTCACACTCATTCACCTATGATATTTGGTGACAACACAAGTTCTTTGCATCTTGCAGCCAATCCTATCTGTTATATTCTAGAGATGTACATGCTTGGAATATAACACTAGTGTTATATTCCAGAGATGTACATGCTTGGAATATAACACTATCTATCATGCAAGAACCAAGCATATAGAAGTACTCTATCACTATGTTAAGGAGAAGTTATTGAGCAAGGAGATTCAACTTGCATATGTGTCCACAAATATGCAATGTGCAGATTTGTTAACCAAAGCACTTTATGGTACTAAGCTTTGCAGGTTTGAAGCTATGATTGGATTGCACGACATTCAAGAGGATTGATGAAGAAGAGAAAGCCAAGATGTTTGGCTTGAGGGGGAGCTATTGGTGCAAGTATCCAAGCCTTCACATTTGGCTTATCTTGAAGGTTTATATGAGGAAGCATGTGATAAGTCACATGAACCATAGCTTGTAATCTTGTGATCATTTGCCATTTGTAAAAGTTTAAAGCATTGAGAATCTTTCAAGAGCCTTGTATCTTGTGGAGGTAGGAAGCATATGAGTTACGAATTGTCATGAGAGAATATCTCCTCATTTAGAGGAATCACTTTTAGGTGGAGCCTAATTTGAAATTCACATTCAAAATTGAAAGAAACTCTTATAAAAGAGCTATGTAATCTCGTGGCTAGCGAGCCCCCATTTTTTGAGCTTATTGTTGATCAATTGTAGAGGTTGATTGGCTTACACCATAGCCTACTCTTCTCACTATCATTGGGCATCATCTCTATGCCAATGATCATGTAAAACATTGTTCTATAATACATACATCATTGATCATCTCTGTCTCCTTCTCTACTATGACTACTCAGAAGAGTGATCTTTGCTTGATCATATCTTAGTGATTTCTCAACCATTTTCAGTGTTCTATAGCTTTTTGGAACCAGCTCAAGGTCTACTTCATGTTCTCAAAAGTTCAAAGAATTTTCTTCAACCAATTGGGAGAAAACTGCCTCGAAGTGCTCACTGGTCACTAACTATACAGTCCCGAAAAAGTCGGGGGTAAGCCTTTGGTTGCTAAATCAATTTCTCAGTGTATGGTTTATCATTTTTAGTGATTCCACTTGAAATCACTAGCTATTTAAGCTAATTAGATATCCTCAAAAGCATTTTGACCAATTGCTACTGTACTGTGAGCATTGAGCAAAAGATCCAGCAGGTGTCAAGACCAAAATAGCAAGTTTTTGATCACTAGCTACTTGTGAAGTTATCTGTTTTGATCTAATTGTTTGAAGCATCATCTCCAAATTACATAGGTACTTATTTTGTGTCATTTGCAAGCTAAGAGGGCCTACTACATAACCCTGAAGTGAAATAGGGAAGGTACAAAGCAGGTTTTGGCAGTACCACCTCACTTCCTTGAGGTATCCATCCATCTCTTCCAACATCTCTCTCTCTCTCTTCTCTCTCTCTCTCTCTCTCTCTCTAAATCAGGTCGAGACCAAAGGCTTAAGCTCACAAAATTAAAGGCTAAGGCTCACGGGGTAAGGGTTGAAGGTTCAAGCCTCAAGGTTGAAGGTTTTGCCTAGCTCCTCATGCAGGTTGAAGTCACTCAAGTCACGAAGAAGAGGGGGGCATCCATCGGCGGAAGATTTAGATTTTATGACTTAATGTTTTTAGTAATGTAACCAGGAATTTAAAGCACTGGATGGAACCAAATGCACTATATGTAAAGAATCCAAAAAATTTAAGGTGTGTAGCACCGAATCTGCCTTGTTTCATATTATTATTATGTACAAATGTAGTGTTAGAGGACCAACGTACAAGAGGCTTTATCATAGCCTAGAAATTTATTTTAGATAGATGAAGTATGTTATTCCTATAGTTGGTGTCATGAGCCCCCATAAGCTAAGGTATGATATATTCTTAATTTTCTAAGGAAGAGCTTATGAGAGCATTCTTTTTTCAAATATAAAAGCATTACTCAAAATATAGCAGTGAATCCTTAGTAAAGCTGATCCACACATTGAGGATATCTTATACCACCAAGCTTTGATGTATTTGCAATTCCATAATGTGCGCTGTTGGATGGACAAACAAATATGTCCGTGTCCGGAAACTCGAATGGATGCAATGTTTCATCTATGAGACACACACACATCTATATATGTAATCTCTCCTCATGTAATGTACTACAAACAGTTATATGAATATCTATGTGCCTCTTTGCACCTGAATATGATGAAGTTGAGGATTCTCTACAACTTTTATCTGGTATCTGGCCTGCGTTCCTGGCACCTGTGTGGGCGTGCATTTTGCGCTTCCTCCCAATGTCTATGTTCACTTTAACAGCGCAGGAAGGCCACCTTCTCCAATTAGAAGGCACTCCTACTTGCAGTTTTGCTTCTGCACGCAGATCAAACAACACTCAAGTTCTGAAAGCATGTGGATGACAAGCGCCATGGACAATGCTGGAAATAGAGCAACCAATCCTTTGCAAATGCCAAGAAAAATAGATTATGATGACCTCCTTCCTATCAAACATGGAGAATCAGAAGGCTCTCTTTAGGCGATGAAAAATAGAGAAGTCCAAGATGAACCCTTGTTTATCAAACAAGAAGAAGACGATGTCTTCGAAAAGTTTCCGCATCCAATACCATGTGGCATGCCTCCTTTTAGTAGTGGTCAAATAGACCTTTGGCTGCCAAGCACCAAGCAGAGGAAAACAACTACATGATCCACTCCAATCGCAACTATTTACAAACCTTACAGGACACAATGTGAGCAAGTTAACTGCCGGTCTTCGGTATGCGAACACTTCACCAATCATGCATCCGAGTGTAGTTTGAAGTCCACCTTCACCTTCTCCCCTTTCTTCAGAACAGGCAAGTCCATTTCATGAATCAACCCCTCTGATTATCAATTAACCTGAGATTCAAAGATTCTCCTCATCCATCTGACCATTCGGACTATCATCGTGCTTCCTTGTTCCTTGGAGGGGGGAGTATATATCAGGTACAACATCCAAAGAAAGAAGCAGATGTTTCGTAAAGATGCCTGTTAAAAGACTGCAGCTTCAGATATGCTTCAGAGGAACCATTCAACCAAAGATTCGCTCTTAGCATAGGATATCTACTCTCAGATAGTTACAAAATATCATGCATGTAACTAAGCATTAGGATTAGGATTATCAAATTAAACCCAAACTCTACAGCATCCTCTCTGTTATGTAATTCTGGGGAGTGTTGGACGGACAAACAAATATGTCCGTGTCTGGGAACTCCAATGGATGCGAACTTTCATCTAAGAGACATGCACACATCTATATATGTAATCTCTCCTCACTAAATGAACGACGAACAGTGATACAAACATCTGTGCACCTCTGTGTACCTGAATATGATGAAGACGAGGATTCTTTGCAACTTTGCTATATGCTCCAGGGTTCATTTTGTGCATAACAATGGGTTCAAAGCATAGTACAAGAAGAGGTTTAAAAATGAGGTTTAAATCGTTTAAATCGTAGAGATTTATAAAATCGAAAATAAAAATCGGGGTTTTTATTCATTATGAGAGATTTTTATATTTTGAAAGATAAACCTATGTATCAATGCATATTTAACACCGTTTTGATATACCTGACATGAATAACATATAAAATCACCTTCCATGTATTTTAATTAAAGACGTCAACATCATAGATGAAAGTGAATAGAAGGCCTATTCAGGAATTTTGGGAATTATTCAAGTCCCATTTGATAATACTTACTATGATAACTTCTTAGTTTGGAGCTAGCCTTGATACTCCACTTATAATACAATTGGGGTTAATGGTAAAGTGTCAATTGAATAATCCAATCAAGAGATAATAACATGTTTAAGTGTGTGAAATGACTCAAAAAGAGACAAAGATTTCAAACAAAGAATTGTCTCAAAATCATGAATAATTCCCACTTTTCCTGAATAGGCCTTATAGTGGAACAATGGACATAATCAACTACAGTCTACCAATCAGTCAATGACTCAAGTCATACATAATACAACTTCCAGCAATGTCAATGATCAGTCACTAGTGATCATACAAAGAAAACATGTAGATATTAAAAAGTAAACAAGCATCAAAATATAATGTCCATCATCCATGGTAGTGCCGTGTGTAATATCAATGATCATATAAGATATATGCCAATGTCCAAGATCCAACTCCAAAATTAGGTGAATCCTAAAGACTAACTCTCCAATGTCAGTATGGTTTCATCATCTGCATCAAATGTACTAGCCCATGATGATGTACTATCGGACTCTGAATGACCAAACTGTGCTGCAAGCATGACAGCATCTCCTCCCAAATCACCACCTCCACTGGAAGAGGAGGCTGATGCCTCTTCCCGATCCTCTGGATCAACTCGAGAAGTGGAAGCCTCACCTCGCCTTCCACGACCACGTCCACCTCGTCTCGAAGCACACTTCTGTTGCCGCGTATGAGAAGCCTTCCGGTTAGTAGAAGGTAATGATAGATCATCTAAAAATAACACACAATAAATAAACTTAGAAGTTGGTAGTATCCAAATTCCAATCTCAACAGAGTCATTATTCATACCTGGAGCATGCTTAGTTCTCCTAGTTTGGCTACGAGTCTGACGCATATTCCTTTGTGACTCCTTAGAAAGCATAGCAAAAATATCCCTCTCTTCCTTTGGAATTTGAGGGATATCTTTAACTTTTCCAATATCAACTTCATCAATATTGACTTATAAATTATAATTCATATAAGTAAAAGATTACAAGCTTATAGTCATGATTCATGAATATTCAAATTGTATTGACAATTGTAATTTGTAAATACCAAACTTAAAATTTACCTGAAGAGGAGCTATGTTTAGACCTTTTGACTCTAGCAACTTGAGATTGCAATGAAAAAACACTAACTTCTCAAGTTGTGATGGGCTCAACCGGTTTCTTTTTTGGTATGAAATAATGCCCATGTGCTCCAATTCCTCTCCGCTAGGCATGTGCTATAATCTTGTGAAAGAATCCGCAATGCCAATTTTCTCTACATTGAGTAATTATTCATCGTTCATCATTCAACGAATCATGATCATTCATAATCAAATATAAAATCAACTATAGATGCCTACTTACCAACAATGGGGTACTCACTCCATACAACTCCCACCATGTCACGGGTGTAATCTGGTTCTCTCTTAAACATGCAGTGGGCTACTGCCCAAAATAACGCTGATGGGTATGGAATTGAAGCCTTTCTCTCTCCAACTGTGTGTGCAAAGTCATATCTCCACCTGTCCATCTTTTTATATAATCTATCGAGCTATCCTCAAGCTAAGTGTCAGTATATTGTTGCTCTGTTCTCCACAATGGATGGAGAATGTGAGCAACAGCGTGGATTGGTCTATGAAACCAATCCCATCTCCTCTTCACAGCATCATATAAAGCTTTCCTTCTATTGATAAATTAAACAAAACTTTGTGAATTGAATGATGAATCATGTATGTAAAGTTTAAATTATAGAATCTAATATAAGAAAACAAATTTACAAAAGCACTTACTCATCATCACAAAGACCTTGTACTTTTTGAATGCATTCTTGTATACGGTCAATGTAGTCATACACAAGTCCAAGTGTGCTTCCCTCCATATTCGTGATGCGAGGTACTGTATAAAATGGATGAAGAGAAGATACTAACACCTCTGCCTTTGACAAAAATGCCTCATCCCCCATGACAATGGATGAGAACTGTGTGAATAAAGGATCATAAGCTTTCACCTCAGAGATCTGGTACCATTCCTTTGCCACAACAGTACGCAAAAGCCCTTTCCTGACCCTCAATACTCTATCAACAACTATGAACATGTAACAAAACCGCGTGACAGAGGGCTTTTGAAAATCCAAATGGCTATGGACACGAAAGATGTTTAGAACTTTAGGGCGACTCGTGAAAAATTTGACAATGAATTTTGCTTTGTCCAAAATTTGGCTCACCCATGGCATGTGACCTATATCTTCCATCATGAGATCAAGACTATGTGATGCACATGGTGTCCAAGTGATCTTAGATACAACTCTTCACCCATGCGTCCCATGGAAACACAATTCGACCCATTATCGGTCACCACCTGCACAACATTATCATCACCCACATCTTCTATGGCCTTCTTTACGTGTGAAAAGATAAATTTGCCAGTCAGAGATGTGCCTAGTGCATGTGCAGGTATGGCACGTAAGAACATAGTGCCCTTGCATGAAGAGACAAGAATGTTGTAGACATTCCTCTTCCTCATGTCTGACCAACCATCACATAGAATAGAGCATCCATATGTTTTTGAGGAGGTCCTCAATGAAATCATCTCTAGCTCCACTAATTGTGATTGCTTATGGAGCTCGGAAGTACGCAATTTCTGTGAATTTGGACCCTCCCAAGGAACTCCTATCTTACTCACAGATCTCATGGCCCTCTTCCATGCAACTGTGTTTGCGACGTTGAAAGGGATGCCACACAAAATAAAGAGCTTGGTGAGCTCACGAGTAGCCTTTTCCATAGCTTGCTTTTGTAGGCCCCCCTTGATACTCACTCTCACAAATATGTTTGTCTCTGGAGCTTGAGCATTGCCTCTAGAATGGGGAAGTGTAGAGATGCTTGCACTACTCATGCTCTCCATTCGTGGCACTTTAGGTGGAGGGCCTAGGGGGGAAACAATGTCATCACCACCATGAGCACTTTGAATATCCTCATTGATGGTATGTGATGATGAAGGAGAAAGAATGCCACCCACTCCTTGGCTTAACTGAAGTTGAGCTCTTAAATCATCAATTACATCTTGAGTGATGGATGTACATTTGCCAATACCTCCACCTTTCAATCCAAGTAAGTGGGCTTTGATACGGGAAGCAGTACCCATATAAAAGCCCATGCAATACTTGCATTGCCATTGATTCTGTCCAACGGGCTTCACGTGCTTATGAATGATATCAGGAGTTCTACCCATCTAGACTCTATAAGGCAAGTGGCAAGGGGCAAATAGTGTCAAAGTGAAGCTTGAAGAAAGGGGCAAATAGAGAAGGTTGAAGCAAAGGGAAAATAGAGAAGGCTGAATTTCAAAGAAACCTACAAGTGACTGATTGTTCTCTATTGCTGAATGCTCTAAAGCTCACCTTATGCTATATCTTCTTCCTAATGAAAGCTCTCACTATAAGTGTGCAAGTGAAAGCCACAAACTCCAAGTGCAACAATATGTGAATTTGCAATTAGAAGGCGTAGGGTATTTTTATGTCAACGAATTTTTTCGGAAAAAAGTATAAAAAAATCTCAAAAAATCGTAAAAAACGATTTTATGATTTTAAAAACGATTTTTATTTTTAATTCGTCGATTTTATTGTACTATGGTTCAAAGAGATTTTAAATTTCTAGTGCTATGTTTTTATGTCACTGGCATCCAAAGGTGACTCCCCATAGAAGAATATGATCATGAAGAGAAAAATGCTTTAACCTAATATCCTTCAACTTCTGATCCACCACCACTTGGGTTTTCGAAAACCTCATCGCCTCTTGCATAAAGAGCTGAAATCTACTACAAATTTCATGGCACCATGTATTACACTCGTTTTTTTACTTTTTTACTTCAGCCATCTAGTAGTATTATCAAGAGATAAATCCTTATGGGATTGTGGAATATATGTTCTCAAAGGAAAATCAAAGTAAATTGCAGTTGTAACCAATGCTTCATATAGGTTGATTCTGGACCAAACTGTCTCCTATCACTAAGCAAAGATAGACATTATTTTGAGGAAATTGATGCCTTTCCTATGCTGCATGGATGGGTGGAAGCAATAATGGAAATTGAGGCAAAATTGCCATGGATTTCCTGGTGTATTCTTTGTCTAGTGTCTTGAAGTGAAACTGAGCCATTCTTTTGCAAGGAATTGAGGAACACGGTAGTTTTTTTGGACAGAATTTCAAAAAGATCATATGATATCATTCTGATCCATGTATCAAGTCCCAAGCACCTCATTAATGCACAGCTCAATGATCTAGAGAACATTGTATTATAGTACACCAACCAGCCATGTTTCTTTTTTAGGAATAGAAACAAAAAAGTGGAATGTTGAGCTTGCATGTGCATAGTGACATCCAAAAACCTAGACTACCATGGTTGCAAGATTGCACAATTTGTTCCCAACTATAAGAAATGGCTTTTTTTAAGTGCTCATTTTCATGCTAAATTTCAACATATGAAAAATGGATTACAAGGAAAACCTCTTTCTATCTCCCCATTTACATGATATAGATATAGATATAGATTTACGTTTAGATTTAGATTTTAGACATAGACATAGAAACATAGACATAGACATAGACACAGACATAGACATAGACATAGACATAGACATAGATATAGACATATAGATATAGGTACATAGATACAAAGCTCCATAAATCCCATTACAAGAATGTGCG
Source organism: Ceratopteris richardii (assembly GCA_020310875.1). Taxonomy (NCBI): domain Eukaryota; kingdom Viridiplantae; phylum Streptophyta; class Polypodiopsida; order Polypodiales; family Pteridaceae; genus Ceratopteris; species Ceratopteris richardii. Next base: position 149,270,035 of record CM035431.1, read on the forward strand.
AATCATGAGGGAAAGAAGTGCTCCAAAGAGGTTCCTTCACCTCTAAAGAAGCTAGAGTTAGTCTTTCTTTGAGAATATTTGGAGGAATACGGTCTTTGAATATGTTTTACTTCTCAAAAATCAACATCTTATGTGATTGTTAGATGAACCATACTATCCAAAATGAGATCTTGTGTGAAATCCATGTCATGGTGGACTCAATGAATGAAAAATTCCCAAAATTACTTTCAAAAGCTTATATCTTGTATTGCCCGCATGCAAAATGAAAGATATGCTCATCATAAATTGATTTACTTTCAAATCAAGTGTTTTAGAGTTTGTGGATGTTCTCCACATTGAGGGCATAGATAGGTGAGAGTTGAGTGGTCTCTAGGGAAAACACTAGACTTGGGTCCAACAATCATTATTTTCTAAAGGAAAACCCTTTAGTGATGCAGAGACCTTAGTTTTGAAATGTCTTTGCATTTCTTTATCCACCACATTGTATCTTTCCGAATTTCCCAACATAGATTGCAATGAGTAACATAGATTGCAATGAGTTTCAATATCCAAGGGGAATTGGAGAAGGTCATAGTGTTAAGTAGTAGATGCTTTGTACCGTTCTTGGACACCAAAGACTATCTAATCCAAGTGATGTTTAGCAGAAAATGTGGTCATCTACAATTGAATATCTTGCAAGGCATCTTCACGGTGGGGCAAGGAGTATCTATAAGCTGACAATTTTAAATGTGCATTGTGCCATCTAGAATTAAATCCAAATCTTTGTTGTATCAAAGCAATGTGATAGATTTGATATTCTTTATCAGAAAACAATGTTAGAATGTCCCAAAATTACAATAATTTCTGCAATCCTAATTTTAGGACTCAGCGAAAATTTGGTCAAATATGCTCAAATTTTTTTATGGCATCATTGGAAAGTACTCACTGAGAGCTTTTTAATGATATATAATAGTTTATCGTTTGATCTATGTTGGGCCTTCAAAATGCAAACCCTAATTTTGCTTTTCAGATGCTTTTCACCTCAAAATGCACACTAAAAAAAAACAAGTTGCAAGGAAAACCCAGTGCATATCCAAAAGCCACACGTAGAACTTGCCAGCATGTTTTTTGCTTTTAGAAGATTTTTGGAGTTTCTTTTCAACCTAGACACGAGCTTTTTTGTGGAATTCGTGGAATTTTAAAAGATCTAGCCAAGGCTAAATAAAGAGGACTCATTAGCGGCTCTAGTCCATTAATCTACAAGCTAGTTTAGCTAATCTCTTGGGTGACGAGCTAGGAGGACTCAAGGAGGAGTACATGCAGATTTGAAAGAGTTTGGGACAGCCAACCATTTTTCTCTTCGGACACCTTTTGCATGCTGATTTTGGAGAGGAGTAGTACCTACATTAGGGTTTCTTCTTCTGTTTCTTCTGTACGAGGCCTTTTCCTATTCCTTCAAGACTAGGAGGAGCTATTGTTGCTTCTCTATATCATAGAAGACTTAATTTCAGATTAGAGTTTGTTGTTTCGACTCTTCGGAACCGTCCATATCCTTATATTTGCATATATTCACTTACATAACACCTTTTAGTCACATTTTCATTTTATTTTTGTATCTAGAACCCTTAGATCAGCTTATATTCAGTTTTTGTATCATACACAGATTGTATTTTAATATTTTGCATTTAGTGTGCATTAGCATCAAGTTGCTACAGTTTCATAATTGTCTTCTTATCTCTCTCTATTGTCATTTCTCTCTCTTGATTAGGTTAATATGTGTATTGTTCTAAGGTCAACTGTTGGAAAGATCTTGATTTAACATGTGATTGATTCATTGGGCCGACCACACTTCCAACATTTGGTATCAGAGCATAGTTGGTGTACACTCTTAACTCAAGATGAGTGACTATAGAGATAGACTTGAACAAGAATATAAATTAGATGGAATGTCTAACTATCCAATGTGGAGTTTCATAATGATGAATTTGTTAGTTTCCAAGGACCTATGGAACATTGTCAATGGCAAGTATCATAGACCAAGACACGCAAAGAAGGAACTGGCTTCTTCATCCAAAAGGGCTTCTACCCCAACTTCTGCTCAACAAATTGAAGAGAAAGAAGAGGAGATTACATTTTCATCCATGGACAAAAAGAGACAAGTGCAAATTCAATCTTCAGAAGAGAAATCCAGATAGGGTTCAAGAGATCCACAAACACTTCATTTATTGTTATGGGAGCCAAGAGGCATATTATTCCACATATTACGTCATGCAAAACCTCTCGTCAGGCTTGGTTGGAATTAGGAAATCTCTATCAAAGCAAAATATAAATATTTTGCTGAATTTTCATGATAATTTCTATTTAAAATAAAATTCTAGCGAATTTTGATGAGGGCCAAAATTGAAAATTTCGATGATTTTGCATATGACAAAAATAAAAAATTCTATGCCTTAAAAGTGTTAGGTTATTTCTGAAAATTGGTGTATGTTCTATTTTCTCAAAATCATAAAAAAATGGTAAAGTTGAAACTCAACTGCTAATAATTGCAATCGGATGGCTCTATGGACACCAATATATAACAACATTGAGTACCTACATAGTGGAAGGATGAACATCTTCTCAGAAAATTCACTTCCAATATGTTCACTCCAAATATGCTAACTCGTCAAGTCAGACCTATCGTGTATTGAATGCTTCTAGCTCATACCCATACCACTGCTAAATAGGTTAGATGGTGTTCAAATCACATAAATATTTCTAATCTGACCAATAAAGTATTGGAATGGAAAATCATTTTTTCATTAAATCATCGTCTTTCTGAATCTGTCTGGATCCTCCATTTATAATCAGTTATTCTAGTCTTCATATTTCTGAGAAAAGAAAACTCAACCTTCCCAACTAATTACACAAGCCTAGAAGACACCTGTTATCTTCATAATGATATCTAAAATCATTTATCATATGTTCAAGCAGAGCCTTATAAAAATCACATTGCCCCTTTGAGATTGACAAAAAGATTGTATCAAGATTCAATGCTTTATGATATTAGATAGAACATCTAGCATCTCAAGCTGAAGGGAGTTCAATATTGTAGATACAAGTCTATTGTTGGAGAGAATCCAAGTATACCTCTTTTCTTTTTTTTGAAGAGCAGAGAAGTGAGTTAATAATTAAAAGAGTAGAAAGCCATCAGAGAGGAAGTCTGTCCAAACTTGGAGATACAAACAAGAGGTATCCTTGGACTGAGAAAAGGAGGAGGGACTTCCTCTAACTATAGGGGTGAACAGCACGTAAGGGAACAACAAAGTTGAAAAGAAGGCCAATTCCAAGACTACAATGGGTTTCCACAATTTGAATTCTTGAGACTTTAGCAACAAATAGAATCAATCTCTAGGGGTACAACACTCTGCAGAGATTATGAAGGACAACCCTGAGCATTTTGGGCACTTTGCAAGGGAAGAAATGAAACAGCATCAACCCAACCAGCATCAAGGCAGCACAAAAAAATCAATTGCTTGGGCAATGGGCTGAACCACAAGACTGATGCAGCGGCAGCCAAAAAAGAAGAGGCTTGAAGAAAAAAGAAAACCCAGTGGAAACCATATTGCACTGTTCCTTATACCATTGCAGACTCCATTAGTAAGACTTGGCAAAGAGACTTTCAGGAGAGCTTCTGTACCACTAGTAAGTCAGCAAAGCAAAAACTCCAACCAGCAGGGAGCCATCACCAAAGTACCAATGCTTGGGCATTGGGCTGAACCAGAAAACTGATGCAGCAGCAGCCAGAGAAGAAGAGCCTTGGAGAAGAAGCAAGACCCAATGAGAATCATAAGGGCACTATCACTTACACCAGTGCAAACGCCACTAGTAGGGCTTGGCAAAGAGAATAGTCGAGAGAGCTTCTGTACTTGTGGTAATCCAACAAGGAAAAAGTTCGACAGATACATGAAACACAATCTCAGAATAGCACCATTCAACAAAACTGAGTTCTTAGCTCTCTAGATATACCACAAGATGATGCTTCTCCACAAGTTCTAGAGAGCAATGTCATATCTGAAGCAGGCACCAATCTTTAGCAGATACTATGCCCACGGGCCACAAGTCACATAAATCCATCTGATCACAGCCAGCTAATAAATAAATGACCAAAGACTACAAGAATGCTAATTAAGTTCCACAAATAAGCCTTGGAAAGAAACGTGTCCTGGGAAAGAACCAGAAAAAATCATTTTACTTGGACAAAAATTATTAAAGCTTTTCCTTGAAGAGAACTCCAGACATCAGATATTTTATACAATTGAGGAACGCATTTTATAATGCAACTAGGCTGTGGCTTCATACAAAGACTTTATCTTCTCAACATCATCATAGCTTCCAAAAGATAGGTGCGCACTGGTGAATTTTAGCAGGCACAATGTCAAGCTTCTGTGTGTATACTAACATAAAGTATATTAGTGTTAGAGGCAGAAAACAGATCTCTCCTATAAACGCTAAAAGCAGAGAACTGTATAAGAAGAGCTACATAACTATATATCTGCTGGTATAGATATATAGATATACCAGCACAACATGTGTGTGTGTGTGTATATGGCAATATATATATCTATGTGTATACAAATACTGTATATATCTGCTGGTACAGATATATAGATATACCAGCACTACCACATTTGGCAACAACTGTGCTATTGGAACCACCTATAATGCCCAATGTACATAATCTAGAATGGCATGAAGATTTGAATAGAGAGTAATAAAGTAACACAACTCTAAATGCACAAGGAGCTTATGCGCTGGATGCAAGCTGCTAGGTGGATTTATTGAAGAAACTTGATACAAATTACCTACATACAGAGGATTGGCTGGCAAAGTTGGATAGAGGGCAACAGCTAGACACAGATGGTTGCCAAATATAAGGTTGGACAAAGATTTGAAAATTTATACCTTACAAAACCTGTAGCAAAATAGCTTTTGTACTTGCTCTACTATATTGCAATTTACTCGAGCCTGATACACTCCTTTGAACCTGCACTGATACCAAATTATTAGGCAAAGAATTAAATAAACATGCAAACACACATGAACAAGACCCAAGTGTTCCAAAAAGTTGAAACCTTGAATTGCTGCTTTGTACATCATTACGACCTATATTTTCAAGAATCTTTCTTATGTCCTGTACATTGTAGACACCAAAAAAATCTTAATATGTACACAAAATAGAGCATAGTACACAAAAATTTAGAGATAGGGATTACCATGTTCAAAGCATAACTATCCTCAAAGTTCAGGGAGAAGCTAAACACCTCTCATCGTAAGGGGGACAAGAGACCTCTAGATTGGAGCCCCTTGACATAACAATCCCACACCTGCCCATACCTGTCCACATGTACATACATGTCTCGATTTTATTTTCGCATATACATACCTAGCTCTTGCACACACTTGCACATACACACACCTGCATACATACTTCTACACACATCTAATTGAAAACAACATTAGATTACTAAATTTCTGATCAGAGATAGGTCCAAAATTCCAATATGTTCAATGTGCAAGCCTTCAAATCCTCTAAAAGGATTTTTCAATGTACACACATACAAACATAATATATACATGCAAACATCACACATACATTCAAATTTTAGACATACACATATACATACATATATGCATGCAAGAATACAAATGCACACATGCAAGAATACAAACATGCACACATGCAAGCATCTCACATGCAAGAATCACACATGCAAACATATATACATAGACACATACATGTTACATGCATATATGCAAGAATACAAGAATACAAACATACACACATGCAAGCATCACATAGGCAAACATCAAACATGCACATGTATATACATACACACATACATATTACATACATACATATAAGAATACAAACATACATACATGCAAGAATACAAGAATACAAACATACACACATTCAAGCATGACACATGCATGAGTGCACGCATACATAGATACATAAATAGGCATGAACATTGAACACTAGGAGCCTTTAAATCTCATCATTTCAGTATTTTAATAAAAAATAAAAAAACAAAGATAAGCAAATATTGAAGTCCTCAATATATTCAAAACCTGTTAATATAAATCATACTTTACCATAATATTCAAAAAGCAATCAAATCTTTTTTATAATCAGTCAATTTGAAAGTATTAGAAGGTTCAACATCCTCCATGTGTTTCCTCTCATATGATACTACACATTCACTTCTTCGTTGACATTGACTTTTCCATATGACATAAGCTTCTTCGAAAGGGAAAGTTTGAAGGTCACTCTAACCAAGTTTTTACTCAATCTATTCCTCATAGCATTTCTTATGAAAGTTAAGCTACTCCATAGACATTCATCTTCAACGGATCCAAGAATCATTGTTAGACACAAATTTGCTACTTTAAAATACTTTGACATAGATTCTTCAAAGAATGTAGATATATCGAGCTTTTCCATAGCTTTGTCATGGCGCCTGAATTTGAAGGATCTTCGATGAAGTCAAATTGTTCACACATCGTTTGTCCAAATATCCTATATTGTTTTTTTAGAAGATTTGGATTTATAATTCCTTCTAGAATCCTATCTCCTAAATATGCATCCTTTCCAAAAACATCGGATAATATTTGGACCTTGCATTTAGAGTCATTTGTTATTAAGCTCTTGTCTTTTGCATGATTCCAATATAAAGGATAATCTATGGACATTGCTTCTAAGAGCTCATCTCGAGGAAATCTCTCTCGGATCTCAAAAATTACATACGGATCTTAAGCTTTGTTTTACACTATCCACTAGGATAGAAAAGAATCCTTGATTAAATTTTTTCCTGATGCATACTCCTTGACTTTTTCGTGATACATAAAGAGGACTTTGTTTGTCTTTCACAAATATGCACAACCGACCTTTTTAATTGTATTGCAAAAAACTATCTTCTACACCAACGCGAATCAAAACCTATTGTCTCAGAATACAAAGTTTCTAAGTGCATACAAGTCATTTCTCTTTCTATTGCATATTCCATTACATAAATATCCCTTGATTGAGAATATCAAATTATTCATTTCTCTTAACAAAGGTAACATTCCTCCAAGATAGAGAAGAGTTTCCACATCACTTAACATTTGCAACAAATTATGAGCTTTTCCTTTTGTATTTCTTTACTTAAAGACATACTATTGACCACACCAATGATTGATTTATATTCTTCAAAAAGACATTCTACAAGTCCAATAAGTGAAATCTATCTGGTGTCAATATATATATTTTTTAATTTTCTTCTCGTACTTATCCCTTGAGAGAAGCATTTAAACTCTTTAATACGCGTAGGACTTTTTGAAAAGAAAGCATATGCATGGTGTACAAGATCTTCAACTTTTTGTACAAAATAAATTCAGATACAATTTTAAATTCAAAATTAATACGGTGAGACATACAATGTATACCTAAGGCATATGGTGTATAGTTCTGTTGCAATTGAACACACAATCCATTTCTAAGCCCATGCATAACTGAGCATCCATCAACACCAATGCATACTATTTTTTGATTAATATCACAAATTGGCATACGTCTAATATTTGAAATGGAATCTAAAACAACTCCGACCAATAAATTTGAAGTGGCTCTTCCCTTTAGTTGAAAAGCACCAATAGCTTTGGCTTTTTTTCCATAATTCTCCACAATATAAGCATGGATACATACCCAAGAAGTGCAATTCCTTGCTGTCACTTTGTCAAGGGAAATAGCAACAAAAATAGCATTCGATAAACTTTTCTTCAAGTTAGATTTG